>RJWH01002953.1:0-111482 GCA_004363575.1 Solenodon paradoxus
CCTGGATGTTCCCGTAGGGGCTGCAGCCATGCCCAGCAGAGTCCATCCCATTTCGGGGTTCACTTCCTGGCTTGCTCACCCTGTCCTTCCACCCCCGCGACTGCTAGCCTGTGGGCGGGAGCTGGGGCGCAGGGGTGCCCGATAAGCACAATGAGAAAACACTTTGGGCTCCTTTGAGTGTGGTCCGGGGCCCGGGACCCAGATGAAGTACAGGATGAGGTGTGATGATTGTGTGTCACTGCCATGCTTCTGGTAAAACACGTGCACGCAAGTAAGAGTGTTCAAGCTGGCCCCAGGAGGGCTCTTCTTTCTCTTTCCTCCTCCTTCCCGAAGGCAAGCTTTGCAGGTGTTCACTGGCTGTGCTGCATTCTGGGTGCCTTTCCAGCATAAAGGTGCAGCTGGTCGTTGTCTAGGTCATGTATCTGGGGTGCCTTCCCATCCAGAAGGAGCAACTGTGTTTTGAAAGTGGTTGTGTGTGTGCAAGTGATACAGGCATGTGCGTTGCTTGTGCAGATGAAAACACAGTAGGTGATAGCTTCCCCCTCCTCTACCTGCCGTCTCCGAACCCACTCCCCACCTGTCGGCAGGTAATGCAGGGAAACTGCCATCAGTGTGGATAGTTAACAACAACCCAACTAGGAGCCCTGTTGTCCCAAGTCTGTCTGTCTGTCTGTCTGTCTTTTAAGCACACTTTTTCTAGTAGAGTCATTTGGGATTCCAGAAGTGCTGCCTGCCATGGAAGTCCACGGTTCCTGCAGCTCCGTCGCAGCGTCCGCTCTTCACTCCTGAGGCTTCCTGGGAGGGAGTTCTGCCTTCCTGTTAATGAGTGCAGCGTCTTCAGAGTTTCCCCACTTCTGCCCAGAGGTCTCTGCCCTGGGAGCCCACATCAAACAGGATTTTGATCGCACCTAACACGTCCTCCCCGGGTTGCTTTCGTCTCGCTCTGGTCCTTGATGGTGTTTTGGACTTTCCTTGGTGGTGATTGTTTGGAGAGCCATGGTCAAGTTTTAGCCAGAAAGCCCTTCACTGGTGTTTGTCTGATAGTTTTATTATAGTTAGACAGGATCACGAGCTTTGGGGGGCAGACCCCGAGGTAAAGCGCCCCCATCCAGGGGACATCTTGTCAGCATGACTTCTCCCCAGGGAGACTGACCACCTGGCTGAAGGAGCATGAGTTGCTGCTAGTGCTCTTTCCTTAAATGATAGCTTTGTTAACTTTCTTTACATTGCTGGATGGTGTTCATTGCTCTGGAGACCTTGCCCTTTCCTTAAAAGATGGATGTTTAGAGACTCAGGCTGCTTGGGTGCAGGCCATGTAAAGTCCACTGACCGGGTTCGAGACCTGGGACTGGGGATTAAGAACATGTGATGGACATTTACATTATTTCCTGTGTTTGTGGTTTTTTAAAGTGTTTTATTTTTTTATTCAACTGTTTGGTGGTTTTTCCCCCCACCTCCCTGGACCCAGGACTCAAACCCAGGGATATGTGGCCTGTGCTCCTTCAAAGATGATTGATCTAACTGCTACTCCACCAGGGCATACCTTTTTTTTTTTTTAATTTAAATTTTTTTATGGATGAAAGTCTCGGCTATATTTTCACATTTATCTCTCTGCCCCACTTATGTGAAATGTGGGACCTAGGGGAGGAGTTGTTGGATCAGAGGTTATAGGCATTTGAATTTGCCTTTCCGAATGGCTGTCAACTTGCATTCCCACCGAAAGTAGGAGAGTCTGCGTCCCCTGCCCTCACTTGGGCTGGGTGCTATTGGATTAGTTTCTATTTTATTTATTTTTTGCTAATCCATAAATTGAAGTGCATTTGTCAGCATTTTTCTATAATTTTGCAAGGGGTGTTTGCGATGCTCTGGAAATCTTAATGTGCTGCAGAGAGCAGAGAACCTGCAGGAGGCCGGCAGTTCCGGGGCGCTGCTCCCCTCCTAGCCTGACAGCAGAGGCCCCCCTGTCGGAGCTCAGAGTGGGCACTTGTTTCCCTGGAATGATCACCTGCTTTCTGTCTTCCTGGTGTCTAGGACCAGTTTCTAAAGTCTGCACCACTGCTGCCCTACCGAGGGGAAATGGGAGAAACCTTGCAAAATGGGCCCCATCCCCAGCAGACCCTGTCATTCCTGGTGACATTTTGAAACCTGTCCCTTGCCCAGTGCCATGGAGCACTTGAATGTATGCATTTAGTTCTCACACTAGTGTGTGTTCAGGATTTTCTAGCTTCATTGTTCTCCCATGGGAGAGATTTCAGGGCCCCGCTTCTTCCTGGCTGTCACTTGGGTGTCTTCCCATGCGCGCTTTCACTGTGTGGAGACAGAAGCTCAAGTTTGGGGCCCTCTTCTTTGGTCTCTTACTCTCATCCGTCTCCCTGGGATGGTCTAAGACCAGCTCGCATGGCTTCGAATTTTTTACCTTTTTTTGGCAGCTGCAGGGGCCCTATCATCACATACAGAAATTATATCCAATTAAAACTCCCAAGTCTTTTTCACACCTCCTACATTTGTGCATTTCTTTTTTTGCACTCAAGTGTCCAAATAACATTATTTCCTCTCTATTGCAATTCCAATCTGCTGGTCTTTTTAACTCTTGATTCTGTCGTCCAGTATTATCTGCCTTCTCTCCTGGAAACCCTGTCATCCTGCAATTAGATGAATGCTTTGTCTGTGCACAGATTCCAGTCGCTGATAAAAGTGAGGAAACATGCGGGACTCGGAAGGAGCCCTGGGGTCTTCACTAGAGAGACCTTCCTGGGGTCGCCCGGGTCCATACTTCGGAGGTTGCATTACACAGTCAACAAGAAGCTCTTGAAATGTCATTCACCTTGCTTTCTCATGTCAACAAGGACAGATGAAGTTTTAACAAGACATGGTAGATAAAGTCTAGTGTTCCCTGCACCTACTAATTAAAAAAAACAAAAAATCCCATGCCAAGAAAAATAAGCCCTGAATCCCAGTTCATTATGGCTTATGATGGCTGATGACCCTGACTTCATGTGGCAGTGATGCTTTCCTTCTGCTTCTGCTTTTCGTTGATAATACTGCTGGAGGACAGGGGGTGAGGAAATGTCACGACCAGGTAGAGTGTGTGTGGGGCTGTTGTCTGGGACAGAGTGAGATCGGGCTGCGTGGGTGAAAGGTATTTTGCTGCTCCTTGGGGGAGCCAGAGCCTGGAGGGCACCAGCTTAGACAGCCTCTCCTGCAGGAGCCTGGCAGTGCCTCCCTGGGGCTGCTGTCCATGCTGGTGGTGTGATGAAGAAATCCTTAATGCACAAGTCGCCGGTCTGGTATCAGTCTCAGCAGACCCCAGTGCAAAGTCAGGTGGAGTTAGCCTCCAGATACTTGGATAAACACAAAGCAAAAAAGTTATCCCTCCACTGGGGAAGAGGTGAGCCCGGGGTGTTAGAGCAGAGTAGTGTGTACAGAAGTTGCAGGATATACAGGAACATTGGCAAGAAGGTGAGTGATGAAGGCAGGCCTGGGCCAGGCTGGAGGTGATTGGCTCTTCTCGTGTTCCGGCCTCCGCATTTGCAGGTACAGGCATATCTGGCTGTGAAAACAATTCACAGACTCCCAGAGTTAGGGAGGTGATGCAGGAGATGAGAATTCTGCCCTTGAATCCTGTCAGATATTCAGGTTCAGCCACAGTCCAGTTGGCAGAGTCAGTGGGTGGCATGCAGGTTTTTGGAGGGGCAGGTGCCCTCCTGTCCAGTCACTGCCCCACCTGCCTCAGGGGCCCGGAGCCTACTTCCCTGGGGATGTGGTGCCGGCCTTGTACTCAGGACCATCTGCGGCCCAGAGCTCTGGCTGTGCTGGGTGCCTACACACAGCCCTGCCTGGCTTGGTGGCATTTCGGAATGGCCAGCCCACTTGTGGCCGATCCCTGGCCAAACCCGCTTTCCTGCCCTGGGGCCCTCCTCAGTCCTTGGTGGCGGGGAGGCCTTGTGACCTGTCTTTAGTTGTCAGTTTACTTGTGTGACCCCCCCTTGTGAGGGACAGAATAAAAGGCAGCAAACATTTTCCACTGTACTTTTTAACAATTGTGGTAAAACATATGAAGTTTACCATCTTACCTTTTTTTTTTTTAAATTGTTCTTTTAAAGAGAAGAATGGAGAGGAGAGAGAGGAGGGAGGGAGGGAAGAAGGAGAGAAAGCACCTCTGTTTGTTTATTTTTGGCCATAACCCCGGCCCTGGGTCTTGAACCTTAGTCTTTGGGTTTTACGTGGTCCATGCCCCAGCTGCCAGCTTGGGGCCTAAATTACCGGGTCTGCCCATCTTCCTTGTTTGTAAGTACATAGTTCAAGTGCTTTCACACCGTTTTTCAGCCAGTCTCAGGAACTCTCTTCATCCTGTGTAACTGAAACTCCGAGCCCTTGAAGGAATGCCCCACTGCCCCCCAGACGCCTTTGCCTCCCTCACGTGAGGGCACTCTTGCCCAGGCCCCTGGGCGGTCCCACCTTTCTTCCACCTTGTGACCAGTCAGATGCTGCATTAGCCAGGGCTTCCTGAGCTTGTCAGTGCCTTGGTCCCAGGCTCCCCCGCACTTCCCTGCAGGCCTGGCGTCTTCCCACTGCTGTTCAGCACTCCCTCCTGTCTCCTCCTCTGCTCCCACCCAGTCCCGGCAGGTCTCTCAGCCTGCACACCGAGCACTCCTCTCCTTGGAGCTCCTGCGGCGGCGGCGCCAGGCTTGTCTCTGAATACCTCCTTCTCTAGGCATCTGGGGTGCTGTGTCCTGGCATGCTTTCTGTGATGGTTCTCCGTGGCAGGTACAAGGCCACAGAGGTAGTGCTGCTGTCTGTTGGGCAGAAGCCCCTGGTGCTGACCCCGTGTCAGGGCGCAGCAGGTGAGCTGGGGTCCACCCTGAGGACACGGAGTGGGCGGTATTCAGTTCCCTCCGAACTGAACTCTTCGTGAAGGCAGGAGCCTCTCACTTTTGTTCACTGCCAGCCTCTCAGTCCCTGGAAAGTGCCCATTAGCACAGGCCCGCGTTTGATCAGCCTCTGTTAGACGGATGAATGAATCGGTCTCAAAGCCACATCTAGATTGGAAGGAAACTGAGGCTCTGAGCCACGAAGAGACCCACGTCAGGCCATGTGGTGGGTGGTTAGGGAAGGGCCAGCAGTTACCTGGCCCTGAATGCTGCCCCGCCCATCCGTCTTCAAGGCTCCCATGGGAGATTAAAAATTCTCAGCAGTCCAAGGGCTGATCCCATGCACATCCCAGGAGTGGAACCATCATGTGCGGGGGTGGGGCTGGGGATTTCTACCCCGATGATCAGCTTTTTTAGAGACCTGGCTGATTGAAGCGTGCGGGGCACTTAAGGCATTGTCGGGCAAAGGAAGAGTTTTGAAATGAGGATGCGAACTCTAGTTGGGATGAGGTAACCTGTTCTACTAAAGAAAGCCGGTGAGATAGGAGCGGGCTGTGTGGCCGACTCTGTTTGGGATGTTTTTCTGGAGCAGACCAGAAGATCAGAACTTGCAGGAGGGGAAAAGAAGGCCCCGAGGAGCACATTTTTCCAGGCTGGCTGAAGCAGGAGATCTGCCCCGACTTGGCTCTACCTGCATCTCCTGGGGTCCAGGGTGCACACACTCACCCTTTAGAGGTGCGGGTGTCTTTCCTGCACTGTGGGGGTGCTTGGGTGGCTGGGAGACTTGCTCTCCCTGCTCCTATGGGGTCTGAGTGGGTGACTCCCCAAGGGAGTCCAGTCCCCATGTGCTGCTTGATCAAAAAGGCCAGCAGCCGTCAGAACAGGGAATAATTAGAAAGGATTAGAGTCTTGTAAGTGTGCTTCTCAAACATGGAGACTTAGCGGATTGAATTTAGGATGTTTTCCCATCAGAAAGGAATCTGGAGTAACAGCCAGAGTGGGTAAAACCATTTTTGATGAAGACCCAGGAAGGTAGTGACTGCTTCTCCGCGGAAGCAGAAACAACTCGATTCTGCCCGACTGGCTCCCGGCTCTCTACGTGGTGGAGACGTGGGTGGTGTTTCCTCCAGTCGTTAAATCCAGTGAGGTTTCCCCGTCTACATTGTCAGGGCAGGGTGTAAACGTGTTACCCACTTTCTAGCTCTCTGTGACATCCAGTATCTGGAGCAGCCTATGCATCACAGCGCGATGCCTTTTAGATCATAGGTGCGATAGCCCTGATTCTGAAGAGCGATTCGCACATTGAGAACACATTTAATTTTTAATCTCTGTCCTCCACGTGGTCCGAGGGCCGCAGCCCCTTACACGCTGGCGGTGGCCTTTGGTTTGTGGACTGCGCCAGGAGGCCGGGACGGCGGTCTGTGTGAGCGAGGAATGTACACTAACCATGTAAACACATTCTCATTGACACCTGAAGATAAAAAGACTTGACATGAGTTGTGTCTGTTTACCCGGACACAGAAAACTCTACTAGAACAAATGCTGGCCTCTCAGCGGTGTTTGGTGTCATAACATTGTCTTCCTCTCCACCCGCCCTTCCACCCCCAACCCCGTTTCGGAGTTTTGGTCGGTGGCAGTCTGCTGAGGAGGTGAAAGAGACCTTGCATGCAGTTCCTGAATGACTCCCAGGAGGGACTGAAGGCTCAGTTGTCGCCGCGGACCCTGGGGCGCTGGGAGGCTCTGCGTGCACCCCACTTCTGTTCTCCTATGCTTCCGCGTCATTTCTGTAGGTCGCTTGGGGGTTTTCTGGTGCAGAGGAGATCAGGTTGGAAATACAGGTGCACGGGCTCCGCCTGCCCTGCTTGCAGGGGGCGTGGCTGGGCAGACTGTGAGCACCTCTTAGAAAGGCCAGGTCTCGGACCCCTTTGTGGGGTTCACAAGCCCCCTGGGCTGTCCCGCAGGCACAGTTGACCCTGAGGCACTTGTATCAGCTACTTTGTAGCTTCCGTGACTTGTCTGACTCCCTCCCCAAGGCTGTACCCTTGGGGTTCCCCTGAGATGCCACCAGTCAGTGCCAGCCCTCCAGGGGTGTGCCCCCTCCACCTGGGGCGCCCCCTCTGGCTCCCTTCAGACCACCCCCAGGAACCCCCTCGGAGGAGGTCTCCCCAGTGATGGGGACTCAAGGGCCCCCTTTGTGGGCTCACAGCCCTACCTGTGGATCTAGTACCACTTTCATTTCACTTCATTTGCCACCAGCTAGAGCGGTGGTGGCCTGTGCCCTGGAACAAAATGCATTTATCCATGAATCTTCTTCTAGCCTCTTCAGTGGGACTGTCATGGGTTAGCGCCTAGAGAGTTTTTGTAGCACTAAGTTATTGGTTCCAAAAAATTCATTTTAAGGTGAGAAAAGCGCGCTTATCGCGGGGCTTCTGACGGCGACAAATAGGCTAGTTATGCAAACCCTGCAGGTTTGGTTGGTGGGATTTTCCCCGCCGACCAGAGATGAAACGGGTCCCTCCACAGTCTTTGTCCTCACTGCGTCCTGGAGACCGGCAGGAAAGTGGTGCTCAGCGTGCGCCCGGGTGTCTTTCATTTCCCAGTCCACGCCGAGGCAGGCGATGCCGTGTGCCAGGAGAGTGGGGCCGCGTGGAGCAGTCTCGTGACATAGCAGCCACCTCTGATGGTCTTCACTGGACCTGCTGTCAGAGGACAGTGTCCGCTTTTGCGAATCTCCTCTCCACTCCGTTTGGCCATCAGCTGGAAGCAACCAGACGGGTGACGATTTTCATTAGTTTCATTGATGTGGTGACATTGCCGAAAGCTTATGGCCACCGGTCGGAACACAGAGTACTTCTCCTTGCTGCTGACAGCTTCTGCGGCGGGCAGCAGGAATCCCATTTTGCAGGTGAGGGAAGTGAGAAGTGGAATGGGGGGATTCTTGAGATGTGGACCCGAGGTTGTGTGTGATGGGTAGCGTATCATAAAGGCGCCACCCGGTTTCTTGCATAGCTCTCCCAAACGCTTCGAGACACAGCTCTGGGGGTTTTCTCGACAAACGCTTTTCATTAGCCTGTCTCATATTAGCCATTCTTAGGGATTCATTTTCCACATAAGCATAGTTTGTTTATGCTGTTCACTTAAGTTTTAGAATAGAAATCCTGCCCTTTGATGTCATAAGAAATTGGAGTTTTTCTGGGGAACAGTGTTCTTCACAACTGAAAGGGCTTATTTCCAGTGTTATCCCTGAGTAAGTGAATTCTAACCCGCTGCGTCCCTGGGCCTGGCCTCCCTCCCTTCCCTGCTCTCTGCACGGGTGACCTCGTCTGCCTCACTTCAGGGCTACTGTCCCGCTTCGCAGCCCTATTTCTGCCCTGCTTCCTGCTGGCTTTCATTTTCGTAAGCCTCTCGAAGCTTCTTTACAGGGCCAGCCTCGGAGCTCACATTCCAGTGCCTCTGCTCACGTGAATGAGTGTTTGGGATGCAGGCAGCCTTCACAGTACCAGTGGGCTTTTCCTTTTTCTGCTCCTGTCGCACAGACGCCCTCCCGGAGACCGACAGTGCCCCTCCTAGAGTCCAGAACAGTTGGTGGCCAGTCCTGCTTTGGAAGTTGTGGCTTGGGCTTGGCTGCTCTTTGGGAATAAGTGGGTACTTCCTTCCTACTTTAGTTTTTTCTGTACTTAGAACTTCCCTCACCCTGGACACCCCCCTATCATTTGATTGGGTCAGTTCGATAATTCTGTTAACTGAACGGTCTACACTGACCACGGAGAGGAGCCAGGAAGTGGGAAAGCCGGTTCTTCCCTAGTGTAGGCGTTCGGGTCTCATACAGAGTCCCACCCACATAGGTTCTGAGTCTTCGTGCGTCTCTCTGGGTCTGAATGTTTGGCCCGTTGGAAGTGATAGTCGGCGCTCGACACTGCGAGAAAGCACGTGTTGAAAGCAGTGCTCAGTGGAATTCAGGTGGCTTCGCTGAAGACATGTTTATTATTTAAGAACAAGCTGATATGCTTTATAACGGCATAGAAGGAACACATTATCTGGTCGGGCCTCGTACCAGAAACAGGAAAAGGCTCTCACAGTAGCTGTGGGCTGGAAGCAGGGCAGTAGATCTTGATTTTGATGGTGCTTGGGGACCAATATGATGTGAAGACAATTGCTGAAGCTGCTGTGTGCCGGACATCAAGTATGGGGAGCGGGACGGAGACACGACAGAGACGCTGCTTCCCTTGGGGAGAAGAGACATGACTCTTCAGACACGAAACTGTGAGTGAGAGAAGTGACAGAGAGGCAGGGAGCCAGGAGGTGACAGCTGAGGAGCAAACAGGTGTTCATGTGACAGGGCCTCTCTGGGCAGCAGGGGCTGGGTGGGATCTGCAGTCTGCCCGACAAGGACCCCAGAATGAGTAGGAGCGGGCAGCAATGAGCTCAGGAGAGGCTTCCAGGCCCAGCGCTGTGTCGGGGATGGACTTGTGGGGTCACTGTAGCCAGGCTGGAGATGACCACAGCTCAGGCCAGAGAGAGCCGTGGAGGCAGACAGATGTTCTTCACGAGTGTCAGTGATGAGTGTGCCATGCCCCAGTCCTGGTTCATTCTAAATAGAAAATAATTTCCTGTCTTCTGGAGCGGCTGTGGGGTGGGCGTGATCAGAGTGAGAGAGACTGAGCAGGGCCAGCGAAGGTCCTGCAGAGGGTGGACCACACGAGAGGGCAGTCAGTGGGGCAGCAGAGGACAGTGAACTAAAGAAATGGGGCCTAAATAGGAGCAGCACCGAGGTCCTCCACCCAGCTGAGATGATATTGGCACCCAGCATGGGTGAGGTTGAGGGCACAGTATGACGACGAGATACCTGCATGTGTGACAAAATGGGCACCACAGTCAGGTCGGTCAGTGCGGCTTTTTGTGGGGTGGAAACATTGAAGATCATAACTCCCAGCATCTAATGCAGTGTTGTTGATGACAGACGCTTGCTGTGCAGTGGATCCTCAGGTCTTATCTCACAGCTTGGAACGTGGCACCCTTGGGCCAGCATCTCCTCATGTTCCCCATCACCCAGGGTCTCTCTCCACTATTCTGTTCTCTCGGAGTTTGGCGTTTTAGAGTCCACGTGTGAGTGAGGACATGCAGTATTTGTTTTTCTCCGTCTGATGTGCCCGTGAGCACATGCCCAGAGGACTTGTTGCTGCACTGGGTATTGCATGGAGGCCAGAGAAGACTCGAGAACGTTCCGTTGGCATTGATGTGAGCAGTCAGAGTGGGCGTGTCATTGGCTGAGACACAGGAGTTTGGGAGGAGGGTTTTGTGGGGGAAAGGAAATGAGTTATTAGACAGTGACACGGAGATGTGGAGTAGGTGGCTGGGTATACAGTTCCAGAACTCGAGGACTTGGGGGGCAGTTGCATGCTTTGAGAATCACCCAGTGTATGGGTGGCACAGGAAGCCAGTTGTCTGGGTGAGACGTCAGGGAGGCAGGGGAGACTGTGGACAGAGACCAACATTTAGAGGTCAGGGTGAAGAGGAAGGGTGGTCAGTGGGTAGGTGGAACCAGAGAGGCCCAGGGAAGGAGGCACTGTCAGATGACCGAAAGATTCAGGCAACCTCAGGACAGGGGACTGTCATTGGCCTTGATAATGCCACTGGAGCCTTTGCTAAGAGTGATTCAGTATCATGATTGGGACAACAGTCAGTCCAAGTGGGCTGGAGGTACCCAGTTGGTGAGGATGCTGAGAGCTGGGAGCATCCAAAAATCTTTATGGTGGGTGTGACTGTGAAAGGCTGGTATTGTGCATCTGCGAACTTAATGAATGACTTGGCATCAGGCCTCATTCCTGAAGTGGAAGTTCCTACCTCTTCTATGAGCCTGTATGATTTGGGCTCAACTAGGCTCATTCCCTCTGCTTCTCTTCCTCTCTGGCCATCAGGTTTGCTGTCTCTTGAACATACCTTTTTCTGCCTTGTCTCCAGCCTCTGGAACATTAGACCCATTTTTACAGACCACCCATTCTTCTCTCTGCAGAGCCCCAGGCGGCCCTCGTCTGTGCACCCAGGTTCTGTTCACAAATAGGATGCACACCCCATTGACAGGTGATAGTCTTGGGTCTTAGCTTGGGGTGTCCACTGTGAGCCTCTGACATTGCTTCTGTCCCTCTCTCTGGGTGCCGGATGTGCTAAGTGCTTCACAGACTAATGAATTACAATCAGTCAGAAAACTTCACTCTTATCTGAGAAACTTTAATGATTGACTTGGGGATTATTAGAGCCTAAGAAAGAAGATTAACGTAGGTATGTGTGTTTTGAATCTTAAAAAAAAACGTGCCTTCCAGTATTGAGTCTATTTGATTGAAAGCCTTTCATATCTACCAATGCCTTGGCCCAGCAATTCCGCTTCTAGGGATTTTCCTAAGAAAATAGTCTTGGATATCTGCCCAGAGTATTCACTGGTGTGTCATCTATGATATGAGAAGCTAGAAATAATGTAAATGCCCAACACTAGGGGGTTAGGGGGAAAAGGTTAACTCATGATCCATATTTATAACCCTACAATTACTCACTCCTGACAATGATGATCTAGAAGGACAAAGTGTTCATCTAAGTGAAGGAGACATGTTCGAAAATATAGTGCTCTTGTTTTAAATGAAGTATCGAGAAAGGACAGTTGGCATAGGTGCTCTTAACAGTGACTCCCTTTGGATGTTGAGATGGTTGATGATCTTACTCCTCCTCTGCTATCTGTTGTCTTCTGTGGGAGGCATGCTTTCTTCATAGAGCATTTTATTAAAGTTGGATTTGCTACCTCTTTTGTTCCTAGAAAGCCCGTGTTCTTCTCTTTCCATTCAATTAGCCCTTTTGTCTGCTCTGCCCGTGCAGTGTGGTGGCGCATCCAGGGCCACCCGGCCATTGTCACATGGTAGCAGGAGACTTGAGAGCGTGCTTCTTTGGGTCCCTCGTTTCCAGGTCAGGGAGACTGTTGTCCCGTGTAGACTTTCTGCGGGGTGTCCTTCAGAGGGGACAGATAGCAAGTCGCTGGCACCAGCCATTGGAGACATTGGCCCCTGGCATCCGTGGAAGAGATGGAAGCACGCAGCCTTGGCAGCGTGGAGCTGCCCTGGGTTGTAGCCTTGCCTCTTGCTTGTGTAACCCGGTGCTCAGAGCTGTAATTTGCACGCGGGTGGCGTGGAGGCGGCATCTCCCACAGCCACGAACACGCCATCGTCCCCTCGTTCTGGCCCGAGTGGGTGACAGCTGCCCACTGGCCCACCCAGATAGTCAGCCCGCAGCCCTCATCTAAAATGAGTTTGTGGCAGAGATCGAGTCTTCACTTCTTGACTAGCCGCAGAGGCTTCCCTGAAACGGAGCCTGTGGAGGGAGGTGGGGAGAGCCTTTGGAAACCGGTTTCCCTCTAACCAGCCGTCCTGCCCTCTCGTCTCCTGCAGTCTGCGGGCCGGGCATCGACATCCGCAACGACTACCAGCAGCTGAGGCGCCTGGAGAACTGCACGGTGATCGAGGGTTACCTGCATATCCTGCTCATCTCCAAGGCGGAGGATTATCGCAGCTACCGCTTCCCCAAGCTCGCCGTCATCACCGAGTACCTGCTGCTGTTCCGCGTGGCCGGCCTCGAGAGCCTGGGCGACCTCTTCCCCAACCTCACGGTCATCCGCGGCTGGAAGCTCTTCTACAACTACGCCCTGGTCATCTTCGAGATGACCAACCTCAAGGACATAGGGCTCTACAACTTGAGGAACATCACTCGGGGGGCCATCAGGATCGAGAAGAACGCCGACCTCTGTTACCTCTCCACGGTGGACTGGTCCCTGATCCTGGACGCTGTGTCCAATAACTACATCGTGGGGAACAAACCCCCGAAGGAATGCGGGGACCTGTGTCCGGGGACCATGGAGGAGAAGCCGCTGTGCGAGAAGACCACCATTAACAATGAGTACAACCACCGCTGCTGGACGACAAACCGCTGCCAAAAAAGTAAGAGTGGCATTGATGGTCATTTCCTCCTCGCTCCTCCGTCTGCCCCCGCCCCCTCTCGCTGAACATCCAAATTCTGTCAGCGGCTGTGGTTGTATGACGGGTGGGGTGGGGCCCACCTGCTGAGTGCACCTGGGGGCCCGGTTGGCTTTGTTTGGCATCTGGGAACTTGTGGGAAGCAGGACTGGGGCCTGGCAGGAGGGCACCCTGGTGCTCAGACCCTTCTGATCACACACTCGAAATGCTGCATTGCACCTCTGGGCTAGAGGCGCGCTGACCTTCAGCTTGAGTTCCCGATGAGAAAGCTGGCCATGTGTGCTTGCAAGTGCCTGAGTGTGGTAGCGGGGGGCTGCTCACCCATCACCCTTTCCATCCTTTGCTTGAAAGGATGCTATGGCAGGGACGGGCTTCCTTAGCATGAAGAGCTTTGGAAAGTGGTGGAATGAAGGAAAATCAACACCTACCTTATTTATTCAATTTTAAATCATCATTGATTCAAAGCACACTCCAATTTCTCAAGAGGTTTTTTGTGAGAAAATCAAAAATAATAAGATGTATTTACCAAGTTCAAGAAAATTAAAAATGAAAAGTAACAAGGAGTGAAGAATTTGTTAAAAAATCTTAAATATATAATAAGGGATGAGCAGAATTTTAGAAATTTGGTAAGGGATCTAGTGTACTTAGCAACTATCTTTTCAGGTAAAATATGAATGTAAACTGCACCTGATTTTTGGACCATTGAAATAGCAAAAAAAAAAAAAAAATGTATCTTAGAATTGAGAATATATAGTAATTCATAGCCTGTGGAAGTAGAGTTGAGTAAATATGATAATTCACATCCTGTGAAAGTGGTGACCTCCACCCTGTCCTTGGTCCCCAATGACCATGTGACGGTGTGTCCTGGTTTATGATGGAACACTGAGCCAAGATGGGAGAGGCCTGCACCCCTGTCCAGGGGGCCAGGTTCAGGCTGTACTTGCCAGTAGCCATTTAGTGGGCTGTGGGGGCTCACTTCCACCCTAGCTTACCTCTTTTCCGAAGAGCTTATGAAATCATGTAGTGAAAGAACTTTGAAAAGAGTTCGTGGATCTTGGGGTTTTGAAGTTTCTCATTTGCCTGCACTATGTATGCTGTTCGCTTGGGTCACTGAACTCTTGCCTTATTGTGATCAGTACCTTGAGGCAGGTAGTTTGTTATTAAAACACGACTCTGGACCTCTGTGTCACCGCTTTTGGTGATGTTTTGGGATGCTGCCTCACTAGTTATGAGTCAGCATGGTGGCGATACATAGCTGTTATTTAATGGCGGGCCCAGTTAAAGACCCACGGGGCCCATGTCCTCTAGCCTTGAAGAGGCAAGAAATCCCAGCTTGGTAGGCTTGCCTGCACCATAAAGTGTGTAAGATAAAACAGCCCAAGCGTGGGCCCCACAGGGTTCCTTGGTTCCGTTCCCCCACAGCCGGGACTCAGACAAGAAAAGAGGACTCTTCGACCTTGCACATAGTTTTGTGCTCTGATTAATGGGTATATTTGATTAACAAGGGAAGGGGTCCCATTGGCTTCAGCCAGTACCTTGAAGAGCTGAGAACAGCGTCAGGCCCCTTGAAGAATCCCTGTTGGCTGGGGACGGTGGAGGGTGCGGTGTTAAAATCACATGTGTGATTAGCATCTTCCCCTGCAGTACATTTTTAGGTAGACCTGACATTTAAGAATGTTATTTGAAAAAAAAAAAGGCATCATCCTGGTGTAGTAGAAAACACTGGATGCGGTGTAAGAGGTGGCTGGCCGTGGAGCAGCCAGCCCTTCCAGAATTCCTTGGTATCTAGAGTGCTCGTTAAGGCAGTTCTCATATTCCTTAGCGGGGAGCAAAGATGTATGCAGAAGTGTTTTGAAACTTGCAGAATTCTACAAAAGGGAGGTGCTGTTTAAAAAAATCCTTCGGTGGGCACTTGTCCTGTCATTCACTAGATACCGCCTTTGTTCTCCCTGTGGACTTTGGCTGTTTCTGACCACAGCTGTTGAAGAAGCCTGGGGCAGGGATGAGGCCTGAGTCCTGGCTCCATGTCCAATAATTGACTGGAAGTGAGCAAGTGCTTTAAATGGCCAGATCCTCTGTGTCTGCATCTGCATAACAGGTAGATGCCGCCTTCCTCACTGGGCTCTCGGGGTCGTGACAGTGGAAGCACTACACGAAGGGAGCGGGCTTAGAAGCTGGGCTCTGGCACAGGGCAGCTGACTGACAGGCCTGTTGACTGGATGCCCGCTTTCCCAGGCCATATCCCATAGTCTTCTCCTTGGCCCACTGTCTCACACCTGGGTGACCGTGGCGCTCCAGGCTCTGGGGACTTCCCTGTCCTCCCCCTTCTTCCCACTGTTTTGTTTTCAATTCCTCTCTCTGGATGGGCAGTTCCTTTAGCTCCTGTGCCACAAACTTGGCATCGTTTGGACATTTCCCTCTATAGTTGGGCAGCAGGTCCATTCAAAAGACTTCTCCAGTCTGCTCTCCTCTCTGCTCTTTTGGGGACATGGCCTTTCTCCAGCCGTTCTGGCCCTCCCTGTTGATCCAGCGACTGTCCCTGCCTGAAATCCCGCAGTGAAAGCCTGTTGGATGAGCCCAGGTCAACCTGGAATCTCCTTGGTCTTCTCCCACCATAGCCCATGGGCCTGGGCCTTATGCCTAAGAAGCTGCCTGGCTGCCTTGGGCAGCCTCTTTGGGCTGACCACCCAGCTACCACTTGCCAACAGATTTGGGAGGCCTCGGACAAGGCTTTATTGTAGAGATCAGGTAGAGGAGAGAGGTGGGTGTGGGCCGGGGGGAGAGAGATTGATTATGTGCATAAGGGTGACAGTCTGGAGGATAGACATGTGTCTTTTGTCTGGCTCTGGGGTGTTTCATTTAGTGGGTAGATTGGATCTGCAGTTTCAGTGAGCTGGAGGTCAGCAATTTCCGAGGAGGGTGTCCTGTCACCTTGGTGGGTCCAGAAAGTAGGGGGTTTGAAACTCGTGTGTTGCACAATGTCCCTTCTCTTTTTTTTCCTACCTGAAGGACTTGTGTCGTTTAGTTCGTAAATCTTTAGAGAACTGGGGTATGCAGTTACTCCTTGGGGCCAGCTTTGAGGTATGTTGCTTAGTTATAAGGCAGTCGGGTCTTGAAATGAGGGGGTGGGTCAGTCGTAGCTGCATGGGTGTTGGAGACAAGAAGTCCACCCTCCTTCCCCTGTCTGTCTCATTTCCCCCTGAGAAATTTAATCGTCCTTGTTCAAGGTGGCATAGGGCTGAAGGTCCATCTTCTGTACTGTTTTCACATCTTCAGTGGCCTCTGACCCTACCTACCCGGGGGAGAAGTCTCTCTGCTGTAGCCAAGTGATGGCAGGGCTCTTGCCTCCTTCAGCCCAGGTTGGAAGGAATCCTTGTAAGATCATTTCCCTGGTCTGACAGCACGGAGTCAGAAGTTTCCCTGATCCTCTCATAGAGCACGTTGCGTGATTTCTAGTTCTTGGAAGATCACAGAAATAAGTACCACTTAAGTAAGACCACGAATAAGTATTGGAAGCTCCACTTCTTGCTCATTGGGCACGTCCTCCAACTCTTGGGGGACACGACTGTTACCCTGGGGTGAGCACGGCCCCTGCTTCATGAGATTTACTATCAGAAAGATGCCTTTTCCCTCTTGAGCAGAGAGCAGTGTGTAATAAATCCTCAGCAAGCTGAAAGATTCCAGGATTATGAAATGTGACATTTCCAATATAATCTTCTGGTGATTGCTGCCCAAGAGCATCATCTCCCAAACTGTCCCCAGCACTTAGCTGGGAGCGAGGGTCAACCATGCTGGTAGCCCCTTTTTGCTTCTGCCCTTGTCAGAAAGATTTAAGGCCAAAGATGATTGAGAAGTATGGAAATCATCTTGAAAGTTAAAGCTTGGAGCCCTGGTATCCTAGAGAATAAGGCCACCAGATGTAGTCCACATACGTCCCAAAGACCTGGGTTTGTGTCCCGGGGCCAGGGGAGAACCAGGATGAGCAACTATATAAAATAAATATTTATTCCTCCTCTTCTTGTCTACCTGCCTACTTGCCTTCATTCTTACCTGCACCTTTCCTTTAAAAAAAAAAAAAAAAATTGTTAAAGTTTGGCTGGTGACACGAGTCATGCATTTGCCTCGTGACTACTTCTTGCAGGTCAGCCCCGTGCAGGGAGGCAGTGGATTGTCTCTCCTTGGGTTCTCGTGGTCTTTTCCCTGCTGGTGAACCTGCCTGCAGGGTGTCTAGTGGTGCTTGCCCCTGGGAGATGCCAGGCAGAGACACTCTCCCCTCAGGAAGATGTGCCTGCACCTGGTTGTTAGCCTTCGTCTCCAGGTACTTTTCAGCCTGTCAGGATCAGCAGCTTTGCAGTCTACTCTCATCGCTGTGCCGCCGGTGAGAAGGCCTAGTGTTTGCCGGGAAGTCCTGTGCTGGAAGCTGGCTTCTCCAGGCTGCAGCCTCGCTTGAACTAACAGGGCGTGGAGCAGGGACAGCAGGCCCGGGGCTTGTGGCCTCTCAAGCTGCCTTCAAAATGGGAAGCAGCAAAGCAGCAGATTTGAACCTTCATGGGCAAAGAGAGTCATTGGCTCCCTTTTACGGCAAAAAGAAACCTCACTGTTGGGATCTGGGACTGAACACGAAGGCAGGTGGTGTAAAAAAGACAGGTCACCCCCTCCTCTGCCACACACACAGGTTTCTGTGTTCTTGTTTGTCAAACACCCCTCACAAGGGTTGTGTTGTTGGGTGGCCTGGAACTGTTCCCCTCCCTCATTTTCTTAGGGATTCTCCCTTCTTTTTCTTTGAGATTGGTACAGTGGTCGCCAGGGAAAAGTGGGGGCCTTGTTCACACATTTCTAAATCACCTGCTGATTGGGGTGAAATGGAGGGGACTCAGATTCTCTGCCCTGCCCCCCCAAGAGTCCCCAAGTGTGTCCCCTTCATTATTCATTTGAATAATTCATGTCTTCATTTAAAGATTTCAGCCACCCTGAGGGGTAGGTCTCTGTGAAATGTGGTGTGATTTGCCACGTGCTCCTGTATGCCTGGTGCAGCCCTGCATTCAGGTGGGGCCAGGAGCCAGCCCTGGGTCCTGGAGGGAAGGCAGGCAGCGGGCAGGCCTGGCTTTGTGTGCTTGGTAAGAGCTTGTCTCTGCTTCCCTGGAGGGCCCCTGCTCTGGTCAGCTGCTCCCAGTGTGGGGGTGATCTTTATTTAGCAGGGGGTCACATGCCCCGGGGCCTCACTTCTGTGCCTTTTATAGTCAAGCATGGAGATCACATTCTGTTCTCCCTGCCCGTCGACCCTTGTTTCCAAGATGGTGAAGCATTGTGTGTCCATGTGTTTCAGGACACTGCTTAACCTAGCCATCTCTTGGCTCATATACCTTGTTCTCAAAAGGCTTTGCTCTTAGCTAATTGTCACCTTGTTCAGAGTCACTCTACTGGGCTCTCTTCAGAAGTTCTTTTTTAATAGGGATCTTGTCTTAAGAGATGAAAACCCTGCAGAATGACTCTGAGGGTGGTTTTTGCCATTGCAGATATTTGGAAAATACCTGGAATCCCTTCATATCTCAGGAGTTATGCCTCCACGTTTCTTCTGACTCCTGAAAAGTCTCTGTGTCTTTGTTGCATTAATATTCTATCATGGTTTTTTCGTGGATATGCCAGTGTGACATTCTCTACTGGAATGGTGATGACGTGGCATGTATGTGGGTCTGTGGCGAATGCTGTCCTGGGTCGTGTATGTCACCTGGAGTCCAGGGGTGGCTCGGAGGCTCGATTGGCTCACCATGCAGCTGGAAGCTGCAGCTTGGGAGAGTGCCCCCTGCCGGCTCATGGTGTGACGGGGGCCTTGGACTGTGAAGACGGGGTCTCTGTGCAGCAGCCTGGGGTGGGAATGATCCTGACGTGGACATAGCAAGGACAGTGAGGGAGTTCCAGGAAGGCTGCTGGCAGGAGAGACAGAATATGAAACAGAGCAGTTGTTTACCACTGTGCCTAACATGGGAATCCAAGTGTAAGGAATTTAGACATCTTTTATGTCCAAGAAGGAGCCCCAGGTAGAAATCCAAAACTCACACCATCCTGAGTGAGGGGATCTCTGTCAGCCGCTGGTGAACACATGGCCTTGAGCTGAACATGAAAATGAGAGTGAGGGTTTCGTCTATGTCCCAGTGGTCTTGCTTCTCCGTCTTTGAAAAAGTAGCTGAGTACAGAACCTTCATGCCTGTGTGAACTCCATGGGGGGAGCAGGGCTGGTCTCAGGGTTTTGGGGGGTTGGTTGTCATCTCAGGCCTAGGAGTGAGTAGGCTTTGGGGGCCAGTGGAAAATAAGTTATCGGGAAGACTGTGCTCCTGCTGGGCCAGCTTGGCCCTGTCTGTAGTTCTCAGGACTGGTGGACGTGCCCTGAGTCCCCAGGTCACCCTCTCTGACTGTACAGGGAGTCTGTGAAGGCACAGCTCCCAGCCTGCGCCCTCTGGCCTTCAGCATGCTTAGGTGACCTTGACCCTGAAGGTGCAGTTGTCCCTTCTGGACCATTGTATCTTGTTAACATTGAGATTTGGCAGAATATGTAATCTTGTTTAAAATGGGGTGCGTTTCTGTTTTTTAGTAAGCTATATTCCAGTTGGATCTCTGACAGCAAAGATTTCAGAACAGTTGAGAATCGAGGGCTTCTATCCACTGACCACATGTGTTCCCAGGTGTAGGGACAAGGCTGTCAGACTTCCTTTCCAAATGTGCCCCAGGGGCGAGCAGGGACAGATCCTGCAGTGCCAGTGAGCCAGCCCTTTGCATGGTAGATTCCTGGTACATGGTGGCAGCTATTACTTTAAAAGAAAATGAACTCAACTGTTGAAGAACTGTATTTGGAGATCATAAAAAAAAAAATCCCGAGCATTGAATTGCATTGACAGTTTACTGCCATATCGCAAATGGTCTCTCTCTATTGCTTTTTCTAAATTACAAAGATTCAATTATCATAAAGACCATGGCATGGTGTAGGAGTGGTTCTTGCTAATTTAATCCAAATTGTTCAAATTCTTGTGTCTGTCCAGATAAGCTGTATCTTTAAAGAACCGTTCAGTGAGGTACCTGCGTCACCGTCGGAATGTCGGGGAGCCGTTCAGGTTACGCACAGACTCGATTTGTTTGGGCTTCCAACCCTGTGAATGGATTCTGCTCGCAAGCCTGGTGTGGGGATGAATTTGTGAAATATCAGCAACAAGATGCTGGTTTGATACTGACATTAAATATTATCTTTTGCAAATGTGTTTCTTGCGGAGAACAGTAAAGTGGTTACAAAGTGGGCACAATTTTGGGTAAAGATAACAAGAATGTACATTTTTATTCCTGACATAGTCTCAACAGTAAAAGTAGCTAACCATCTGCTTCAAGTTGAAGCAGACGCCTGGTTCTTCTCTTCTGTGGGTAATACTGTCCGTGTGCATGTGTGCACACCCCACAGACGCACACCACGCACGCGCACCCCCCTCTCCCCCACTTTGTTCTCCCACCAGCCTTCTCCTGTTTTGGCCGATTTGTTTGGTTTCTCCCAGTGCAGGAAACAAACACTGGCTGTCTGTGTCCTCCCTCGGATGGCCCTTCCGTTTGAGGGGATCAGGTGGGTGGGAAAATGTGGTGCAGGAATGTCAGGCCCTCTCCCGGAAGCCCGGCTTCTGTTTCATCTCATGATCGAACAGAAGTTGCTTTTTGTTTCTTTGCCCGGGTAACCAATAGCTACCCCGTCCTTGACCCTTTCTTCCTGCCATTTGTCATGGAATCCACGCGGGGTGGGACAGAGGCGGTGCATTTGGGGCCGCTGTGCAGCCTCGTGTAGCCAGGCTTGGGCTGCTTGTCCAGCAGGGAGCTGCCATCCTTTGTTTTCACAGAGTCCGGATGAAGGGGCTGGGAGGAAGCTCGCGGGGGTCCGTGCAGGCAGGACGGCTGCCTGGCCTGAGCCTGGGCCCCTGGGGAGGAGGGCCCAGCTGCAGTGCGTGGACATCTGCCCTTGGCAGCAGATCTGGGGGCTCAGGCTGCCATTCTGGATTTCCGCAGAGCTGCTCGGATGGTTTTCAGCAGCTGCTGAGAGCAGGGAGTTAAGCTTAGTAGCAAAGGGGGCAAGCATAAATAAATAAAATAAAAATGAAGGAAGTCGGGAGCCTACAACACCAACAAGGCAGATGAAGGTGGATGTTAGGAGAAATACTTCTTGGCATTGGAGTGTTCACATTAGGAAACCTTCCCCTCAAGGCATCGTTGCAATCCAGAGACAAATGGAAACTTGTCAGGCCCCTGGGCCCAGAAGAGGCTAGCGCTCTTCCTGGGTGTGGCCAGGCGCGGCATTTCCCTCAGATTCCTTACCTTCCGAGTGGCCCCTGTGCTTTGCTAAGTAGATGACATAGGTCCTTAGACGGTTGTTCAGATGGGTGGTAGGCCTGTGCTTTTGTTCTCTTCCCTGCTGAGCTCGAAGTGATGAGACTGCTTTGCAACACATCAGTACTTCAATAGCTTTTGAATACCTGTGGCAAAGAATCTTTGGAACTGGTCTTGAGCCAGGTTGTGAAAAGTGTACCCGACCGTGTGCTTACCCCACACACCGGCAAAGACGGGAAACGAGGTGTAGAATGGTCCAGCTCGTGATCCAGCTGTGATATCACAGTGCTCTGAGGTGTCACTGTCCAGGCGACAGGCTCCATGTGACATGGTGTCATCTTGTGAGATCATTTCCGCTCCAGCTGCCACCTCCTCTCTGACCACCCCTTCAAGGCCCTGTGGAAGTTGAGGACCAAAGGTCTTGACATCATAGTTGCTCATGAATGGACCTCTGAGAGAGAATGGTTTTCTCACAAGAATGCTGCTCTAGCGCAACAAATATTTCTTGTTTCTGAGAAACTCTTGGGAAAGCTGCTGGATGCCAGAGACGGGCGAATTCAGGAGGAGGGTGAGCTTCTGGGTGTGCTCAAAAGAACTGGTTTTTATTGATCGATGATTGATTTAACAGCCAAAGCTGACTTAGCAGACTTCTGTTTGGGAGAAATTTGTCGTGCGGGATTAATTGGAGCTGATATTTACTGGTGGGTCACCGCGTGGAGACTGTTTCGGCTCCCATTCCCAGATCACTGAACTGCGCGTTTGGAGGGTCTCACTTTGGTCCCTCGGACGGGGTGCACTCTTTTCCTGGGTATCTGTGACCCGAACTCACAGAGAGCTGCAGTGAAGATCGGTGGTGGTGATGTTTGTCAGCAGTTTAGTGTGCGCTGCCTCAGATGCTGTATTTGTAAACAAGCCCGGCCTGCCTTGTGCAGTCTTCAAAGTGTGCAGCATGGATTTCCAGAGGCTAGTGCTTTGATGGCCTTTCCCTTAGGTCTCAGATTTCTCCCCTATCCTCACAGAAATGCAGGTGTCCGGTCAGCGCCTTCACATTTCTGAAGCCAGGCCGAGCAGGAGATGATGGCAGGAAGGGATTATTTGCATGGAAATGGGGAGCATGTACGCATCGTCGCTTATTGCTGGAAGCATTCCGCAGACTTCCATTAGAACTTAGCCGAGGGGCGGAAAGCTCCATAGCTTCCTGCTCCTCCGTCTCCTCATCTTTTGAACAGTCAGCCCTGGATTTCCTTGCTGCCCGAGACCAGTGTTGGAGAGGAGGGTGTGGGGGTCCAGGAGGGAAACCACTGGCCCGGGCATTGGCTAAACACTGCTGGAGAGTGAAAACAGATGTCTTAGACTTGCAGAGGGCAGAGCAGTTCACCTGGTTTGGACTAGAGGGCGGTTTCTAGACTCGTGGAGCATTTCGAGAGCGGCGGACCCCGGCGAGGCACTGATTCCCGGCTCCCACATGCTCCCAAGATAGAAGCAGGTGCCGGCTAGGAGGTTGGCGGAGAGTCTCGGGGAGAGGGTAGAAAGAAAGGAAAGTGGGTTGAGAAGGCGCCGAGAGCAGGCAGTTCTGGGAGGATCTATGTGAAGTCTTGTATCTTTGAAGTGACTTCTTCTGGTCTGACTTTTGCTGTTACCAGCTCACATCATTCATAAGTACTTGGAGAAACACCGATGTAACACGATTATGTTGAATGAATTTAAATTCATTTAAATCATTCTTTTCAACTAAAGTAAGGTTTCCGTCCTCCAGAATCTGAGCCCAGCGATAGCCCAGCAAGAGTTGCCGGCCATCATGGCGAGTGATGAACGTGCTGTGGTCCGGCCAGGGTGCGTTTGGAAAGGTCAGGGCGAAGCTGGCACACGTCCCCCGTTGTTGGAGAGCTGTGTGGGTGGCTGTGCACCTTGCTCCAGGGCCGCCTGGCCTCGGTGTGTGGGGGGCACGTTTCTGCAGGAGCCTCTATGGACTGCTGGGGCCAGTGTCCCCATGTCTCTCCTTCACCCACGTCTCCTCTTTGAGCCCTGACTGCAGTCCACGCTTCCAGGATGTTCCCAGTCTCCCGGATGGGCGGCTCGGCCCACATGTCAGAAGTGCATCATTTGCTGGCAGTGGCTCTGCTGTGTTGTTTGGTCGATGATTGTTTCTCATTACGCTCTCCAGGAGGGTCCAGAATCTTGTTGACTCGTCCTCTGTCTCTTTCTCCACGTACATGAAACTCGGCTTGCAGGTTAGGGCTTGTGCCCCACTGATAACTGTTTCTCCACCCTCACCGCCAGAGGGAGGCCCACGGGGAAAGGGGTGTGTGTACAAGCCCATCCCCTGCTTGGGCTTGCGCCTGGTTTGCAGCCTGGGAACGAGGTGTCTGGGCCTCGTAGGCAGCGGTGCTTCGTCCTTGCTCTCTGTGATGTGCAAGGGTCGACATCTGTTTGAATTTGGGCCCTAGATGCCCTCCTTGCCTCTCTAGTTCCAGCCCTGAGAGGTTCAGGGAATTTATAAAGCGATTTCTAGCGTGTTTTCAGATGGCCAGAGTGGTTCTGCTGGAGTGAGTATCAACTAAGTAGCAACAGAGTCTCAGAGTGATCCATTGAGGGTATGTGAGAGTATGTGTATACATCATGGATGATGCTTAACCTCCGCTGAGTGGTCAAGTTCAGGTCTCCTGCTGCTCCCTGCGTTCTCGTGGATAGAAACACAGCGTCCTTCATGGAGTGAAAGAGAATCTTACGTCCGTGCCACCCCTGTGGACAAGGGATAAGGCAGGGTTCTGAGTCACGACTCGATGTTTTCTATACAGTTTTCCCCACCAGTTACTTGGCTGAAGCATCCACGGTTCCATGCTCGGCCTTTTTGTGTACGTCCCATGGTGGGCAAGCTGTCCTACCAGTTTTGGACGACTGAAACTTAGGACTTCGTCGTGAGAAAAAGATACAGACGCGTGACGTGCCAGCGGAAAGAGAGCCAGAGATAGGGCTTGTGCTAGGTGCCTTACAAGGCACAATGACTTTTGCCCGAAGAGGAGAGGTGCCACGAGCTCAGGGAAGGCTGCACGGTTAGAGCTGTGTGCGGAAAGAAGAGTCATCTCGCGGAACGGAGGCCTTTCGTGACCAGCACTCTTCAGCTAGCGCCGTCGGCCACAAGCCCTCGCGGCAAAGGGGTGGCACTCCCGGATTTGGCAAGGGACTTGGAGTAGGGAGTATGTTATTTCCGAAAAACAGGTCCAGTGAGTGACGGCCCAGGTCCCAGCCGGTGCCACCCCTTGCCCCCCGTGCTCCTAGTTGTCTGGTTAAAAAGCAGTTGTGTCTAACTTCTGCCCACAGCTTTGCTTCTTTGGGGGAAAGACTTGTTGAGCTTTCTTCCAGAAGATGCCAGGAAGCTAATAGTTTCTGCTTCACAGATGATTAAAAAACAAACAATGAAACAGCTCTCTCTAGGATCTCAGCACTTTCCAGATGTTCAGGTGTGGGGAATAAAGGGGCTGCCTTTGCAGGGCCCTGAGGGTGAGGTTAGGAGCTGGGGCTCAATGTTCCAGCTCCTCCTGCTCTGGGTGGGAGGAGTCTAAGCGGGATCTGGAACAGGACCACCAGGTGCTACAGGAGGTAAGAAGTAGTAAAAGTGGGGCGTCTGGCCCTCGAAGGACTTGAGTTGGTCTCTGTGTGTCAGATTTGGGGTTCAGTACTCACATCAGGATTTTTATGAAGTGTGGGCTTGAGACCGCCATCTGGGTTAGATTCCCTGGTCCACCATCAGGATCATCAAGCCAAGTTTTATGATCTCATAAAGGTCAGGTACATGCCCGACGGTTTCTGAAACCAGAATAGGCTCCGTACATTTTTGTTTCTTCCCCTGCACTTTGGATCTGGAACATGGGGTTACTGATTTAAGGCTTTTACCTATTATCTTATTGAGACTTGCTCTCTGGAATTGTCTGTGAGAACAAATGAGCTCTCCTACTTCCTCTTTCCTTGTCTCGTCTGTCTTCCAGTCAAAGAAAGACTCAGTGTAGGATCCTTGGTTGAGAGAAATATTAAATCTCTATTATGCATGCCCATGTGTTGGGGCAAAGGGAGGATTTTGCAAGGAAGACCTGCTGAAACAAATGCGTAATGTAAATGGGTGGAAAGGAAGATGAAATGGATTACGTCTTTCAGCTCCTGGTACTTAATGCAAAGATAACGTAGTGGGGAAGGGTTGTCATTGAAGTAATGGAAAGATGAGGGAGTTTTGAAGCTCGCTGGAATTTTCCTGCCCTGTAATAGCGTGACTTGGATTACAGACTGTATAGAGTGAGTCTGTTTGAGTAGGACAGTTGCGTTCTGTATGGATCCTGACTTTCACTGCCTTATGAGCACCCCTAAACTAATGGGGGAAAGCTCAAATCCCCTGACCCGGGAGATACTGGATAACAGCTCATTGCACTCTTGTCAGAGCCTCCCTTTAGAATTGTGGGAAGACTTGCAGTTTCTAAGGAGGCCAGTGAGATCTTTTTAATGCAGGTTGTGAGCATTTTTTGGGTTGCTCTAGGTAGCTGTGGATTGGAACTTGGTAGATTCGACTCTCTTAACCTTTGCTGTATCTTCAGATACCTGGTGTTTTCCAGAATTTTTTTATTATGGTAGTAAGAGCAAATTTCATTAGGAAAGAAAAGCTTTGGAGCAGTTTAGGCCAGTCCACAATTACTTCTATCGGTGACTAGTATTTTAAGAAAATGGAGAGAATTGCACTTAACATTTCTTCTAGGGTTTTTTTGGTCATCGCAGGTTAGAATGACTGAGTGAACTTTTAAACTAATAGACTCAAGTCACCAGTAGCAGGTGACTTAATGCTTTGTGTTCTGTAACCTCCCCCACCCCAACAGGTGAGTCCGTTAGCGTCACCTCAGAACCAAGAACCTATGAGCTTATAAAATTGATTTTTTTTAATCAACTGTGTTGACTATTTTTACTTTTTAAAAAGATCGATTGAACATTTATTGACATATAACTTTATAGCAGGTTTAAGGTGTACATCATAACACAGTTGATTTAAAAAGAGACTCAGCTGTTAGGATTTACTTGTTTAGGAAATTTTAGGTGTGGGGCCCAGAAATGCATTTATGGCTACACACTCTGCCCTCCACCAAATCACCAAATGTTCTCATTTATTTTTATTGTTCATCTTAGTGACTCCCCCCAGCCCCTCCACTAGAACTTGGATCCTTGGAATGTGCTATGGACTGTGCTCAGCTGGAGGCAGCTGACCCAACCACTACTCCTCCACCAGGGTGCACCTAACAAGTACTATTTGCCAGGCACCTCTCGAGTATTCTCATCTTTGTTGCAGTCTGTAGGGTGCATACTTCATTCTCTCTTCTGTAGATGAGGAAGCTGAGGTGGTGACCTGACACAGAGTAGGGGGAGGCAGGGTGCAGAGTCCAGCCCTGCTTCCCTGGGAGCCCAGAGTTCAAGTCTCCCCTCGCACCGCACCTTTCCCCAGGAACTCCGTGTGCTCTCAGTGAACACACACCCAGCAGCGCCTTGGAGGCCTGTCTAGTCCTGGAGCAGACCAGGGCCACCCCCTCCGCAGGCCCCCTTCTTTACCTGATCAGAGAATTCATGATTCTTACCATTCTAGCAATGGTGAAAAATGTGACATCATCACTATCCAATTACAGGTGCAAAATCATGAAACAACTTGTATTTGAATTTTAATACTGTGCTTTTTTGTCCCGGTCTTGACATGACCACTCCCCTGTTGGGCAGGATTGATGGATTGTTTTCAGGTGGGGAGGGCGACTTTGATGCTGATCAGTGATCAGACACCTTTGCTTGGCTGATTTTTAACCAGGAGATTTTTTTCCTTTCTTTTCTTTGTAAAGTCCTCCTTTAATCTTGTAAAAATACCTTTAAATGGGTGGGTGCTTTAGCTCTGATGAATGGCAGGTTGTGGGAAGGGAAGAAAGGGATGTGGTTTACAGTAAACTTTTTATTCTTTGATTAAAAAAATGTAGCAGTCATGCAAGGAGCGAAATATAAAGTGTCAGGAAGTGATTTATCGAAATCAGATCTCGGACTGCTGATTTCACCATGAATGAGGCTCCTGAAAAATGAGCTGGCCATGAGGCCTTATTTTGTCCCTGTGTTCTTTTATTTATTGGACAAATCGAGCTTGTGGTCTCCTGCCCGGAGTTGAATTCTGCCTCCTTCAGGCAGACAACCAGCATTTCCTTCGCATTTCTCACCAAGAGATACAGGGGCTCTAAAACTCACAAGTCAGGCTGTCTGGGTCCAGACCCTTCTCCAGGCCTTGTGGAAGGTGGGTGGTGGGCTGGCCCCGGTGTCCAGGTGATCTCTCTTCCCTCCTCAGCAGGAGTGGCCCTCATCCTCTTCAACCTCCGGAGCTGACAGCTCCATTTTCTTTCCGGGGGGGAAGGGACCCTGGGGAGCCCGCCCTCCCATCCTAGTCCGCTGTCCTCCTGGTGGGCTGGGCACTGGCCCGGATTCCTGTGGGCTTAGTCATCCTGCTCCAGGGCAGCGGGAGGATGGGGGAACCACGAGGGTGCTCTGTCACCCTGAAGGAATGTCACCCCAAAGGAATGCCGGCTAGGCTGGCTGCTGGGCTGGAAGGGGGCTCCTCCAGCCCCTCTGATGTAAAGCGATGCCCCCTCCTCTTTTCCCATCAAAAGAAAAAGAACCAGGAACTGGCCCTGCAGTAGTTGCAGATGATTTCACTCTCCCCCCACCCCCCCAACCCAAACCAAAAAGAATCCCAAACAAAAATAACCAAAAAAGGGGAGGGAAAAGTGAATTAAAAAAAGGAAAAAAGATAAAATAAGTAAACCCACTTCACACATGCTGTACTCAGCAAACTGCTGTAAGTTCTTCCATGTTGTGTTGAAGGGTAAGGTTTCACTTTCCTGATGGTTCATAGTCCTTGTGTGCAGACACCTAGTTCTCTCTCATCTGCTCATCCATCCATGGGCACCTAGGTTGTTTCCACATCTTGGCTGTGGCGAATACACAGGGGCGCACACATCTGTTTGAGTTCATGCTTTCGTAGCCTTCCTGTAGGTACCTAGAAGTGAAATTGCTGGATTGGATCATAGTTTTATTTTTAATTTGTTTAGAGACCTCCAGATTGTTTTCCAAAGTGGCTGCTCCAGCCTGCACCCCCACCAGTGGTGCGCGAGGGCGCATTTCTCTCCACACTCTTGACCACACTTGTTTCTTGCTCTGTGGATAATAGCCTTTCTCACTGGTGTGAGAGGTTTTATTTGTATGTCTTTGCAAATAAGTGATGACTTTCTAAATATGTATTTTTGTTTTGCATAACCTTGAACCTATAAATGCACCCACAGCTATTTAAGTTGAGTGTTTTCGTGAAAAGTGATGCATCCAGGGAGAAATCCTGCCTTTTGTTGCCTCTGTTAGTCTGTCTGGGAAAGGCTGGCTGGCTTGGTGGGGGTGGGATGGATGGTCAGATGCCTTAACTTCAGGTGGGGCAGTCTCCCTCCTGCTGGTGGGGAGGCATGGCACCTATTCAACAACTTTGTTCAAGATCCTGACCAAGGGCAGCTGAGCAAGGACGAGGGGTGGCCCCCCCAGCCTTTCCCTGTGCTAACTTGTAGCCCATTTGGCCCTTTCCCCCAAAGCCACTGACTTGGGGTGACCCCAGGGAATGGGCGATGACCCTTTCTCTGTCAGGCTTTGTTACAGTGGCCCCTTTTTCTCTAATGGGAAAGCCAACACCTTTATGCTAAGTCAAGAAAGCTCCTTCTAGTATGAGGCTGTAGAGTCAAACTGAAGTGACGTAAATTCTCGGCTCTGTGACCTCCCGGCTCTCACACTTGGTGGAGAGTTCACCTTTCAAAGGCTCTCCCTCCAGTGTCCTTGTGTGGCACGAGGGACAGGACTCCATGCAGGGCCTGACCCAGGCACCCGCTCAGGGAAATCCTAGCTGGGTCTTCAGGGTCTCTTTCCCTAGATGTCGCTGTTAAAGAACGAAGGGACTGCAAGCTTGACACAGCCCATAGCGTGTGGAAGATCCTTTGATTCATAACGTTTCCACGGAGTAGGATCCTCACTGCCACTGGCTCCTAAAAAGGATTTCCAGCTGCTGACAGAAGTTTGGTGAAAAGGGTGCAGGCCAGTGTGGGCAGGTGACTGTTCAGGTCTTACTTTAATAAGAGTGTGTAGGTGGGAAATATATTCTTGCCAAGTGCTCTCATTGTCATTCAGAAGTTTTCCAGCAGGAGCCCCAGAGTCCCAGCACTTACTGCCCACGGAAAGGAACTGGCTGCTGGGGGCCACCACGGTGCCCCTGGCGCGTTGCAGCAGCTTGGATGTTCTAACCACATGCTTTCTATTATTTTCAAAGGTCAGTAGTTATTATCTAGACAATACAGTGATGATGATCCGTGTTCTGTTTTCTCCTTTGATTAAAAAACAACAACAACAACAAAACGCCAGAGTAAACCTGACCAGAGGGCGGTGTTTTTAAGGTAGACATGGTCATATCTGGTCCTCCGCTGACTTGCTTGGGGACCGTGTGAGGTCTCGGTGGTCTCCCCAGCTGCCCGCCCAGAAGGCCGGGGGCCTTCTTGTCCTTCCTGGTGGGATTTGGCATTTCTGGAATAGAAGTCTGGGATTCTTCTTCCTCCTCGTCAGAGCCCAAGCAGTAGGCCCTGGAAAGGACCTTGGTCTGGAATGTCCTTGGGGTGTGTTTCCTTGGTCAGTGGCCTTGACAATGCAATGTGATTTTGGCTGGCTTGCATCCAGTTTTCCTGCGTAACCCTCAGAAAGAGCAATTCTCACGTGTTTCTGCAGATCCATGATTTTGTAATTAAAAATTTACGGGATCACAAGGGCCCTTATAAAGGGCACCTGGTCTTAAGAGACTTGTTAAACACTGAATTGGTGTCAGTAGTTCCCTTCATTTCTCAAATATGCTTTTTCCTAAATTCGTCCAATTGAATGCTGTTGTCCTATGTTCTCTTGATCAAAGAGGCAAGATCACATAAGGGAAGGAAGATCACATAAGGGAAGGAAAGTGTAAAACACAGGAGGACTCACGTTCTGTTGTCTGAGTGACTCACTGCTCCAGAGGGACCTTCTGGAGGTGGTTACCTCACCCCTCTTGGAAATAAAGGCGCTGTGCCCCTTTAGTGTTCAAAAAATTAATGTATAGTTTTTAACCAGATTCATAGGAGGACACAGATTACACGACCCCAGGACAAAATATGTGACATCAAAAAAGAAAAAAATGTTGCCAAACACTTGCTATCCACTGAGGGACTTTTCTTCCCTACCCTCATGATAACCAGAGCTTTTTCTTTCTCGAGTCTCATACTGGTAGACGATGTATTAACCTGATTTTAAGAACTACCAAGGAGAAGTCTAGTGACTTGAAAAAGTTCCTTTTAAAAGTCATTGTGAGCTCTGATTCTGAGTCGTTGGCTTTGACTTTCATACCCTGTACTAGCTCACATGGAATTGACCTTGAGGTCAGCCTTCTGTTTTCTTATGAAAATGAGGAGTCAAGGACATTACTTGTTTCTTAAGGGCTACCCCCTGAGGGATGGGAGGATGTTAAGAAACTGACTAGATTTTCCCAGGGTAGGATATGTTTTAGGGTCCACCTGCAAGCAGTATTTTATGTTTCAGATCTTTGTATCTTGGTGCAATTTCTGTCATTTCCTATTTTGTAAAATAATTTGAAGATGATTACTGAAATATCAAAAACTGGCAAATTTTATGCTTCCCTGTGTGTTCTTTAATACAACAGAATGAAGACTGCTACCACATAAATCACCAGTGAATTATTTTATACTGAGGGACTTTTATTAGGAAAGAGCTCACATCAGAGCGGTAACAGAATGTTGGCGTGTGTCTTACGTACTGGTCGCTCTTAGTACAAACTCGAATTTGTCAATAAAGCCACCAGCTGGATTCTAGCCAGGCTTTGTTGGGCATGTGGCCTCATTAGATGAATTTTGAAAATAACTTGGGTCTGTTCTAAAAGGCCTTACTCGATCCGAACTATCGTGGATCGGTGCCTGGTAACTTTGATGACCATTTTAAAATGTTACCATAGTGATAATTCTTCTGGAATCTCCAGTCATTAAAAGTGATATGGCTAACTCTGGGCTGCATGTGATAAAAATAGATGTCATGGGATGTGTGAATCCTACTCTCAACATTATAGTTTTTCCCAACTGAAGGTACTTGAAGGGGCCCTTGCTGTCTTTCTCTTTTAACATGAATCACCTGACCGTACAATCATTAACCCATAAGAATGAATGGCATTTAAAAAAGAGTTTCAATTTCCCTCATTTGACTTTTGGCATTTTGTCCCTTGGCAATTTTTTTTTTCACCAGGTTACTCATATAGCTTCCATAGATGTGTTTAAACTGTATCTAGAGCTGGGGTCTGTGGCGGGCATTTCAGGCTTCGGAGCCCCACCTGTGATGCTTTCTTCTGGGCAGGATGGGGAGTTGGCACGATTCGTATCCTGTTTCCCGGAATGTTCCGTGGACAGTGCACCCTTTCAGCTTTGCGCTGCCCCTTTCCCTTCAGAACCCAGGGCTGTAATTATACGAGTCTATATTAGTTCCTTCTCTCATTAGAGGACCACAGGTTGGAGACACACAAATAGCGATGAACCAGTCGGTCTGGGACATGAAGGACACAGTTGGAAAGTGTGGTTAGCGGTGACAGCGACAGCCTGTTTACACACAGTGGTGGTGTTGGGTTTGACTTCTTGACTCAAGCTCTTGGAATTGGAGGATGTCCGGCGTCACTTAGCCACATAGACCGTGTGTCTTTCAGGGGCAGTCAGCATGTCGACTGCGCATGGGGTCTTCACCTGCACACTCCCAGCACGCTGTGCAGCCTTCAGACCCCACAAATTCGGCACTTCTGCCCTCTTCCAGGCACGGAGCTCCGCTCTGGGGATCCGCGGCAAGACCGACTCTTCTGGAGTAGGTCTCTTCTGGAGGAGCCTTGCCCAGCAGGAAAGGCTGATACTTGAATGAACAGAGCGCAGAGTGGGGTGGATTTTATTAGGACTGTGGACAAAGTGCCTGAGAGGTGGCAGGGTGACATGGAAGGCTCAGGGAGGGTCCATAGATGAGCAGGGTTTCAGCGGCTGCAGAGGAGTTCACCAGATACAGAGCTTGCGGGGCGGGGTGAATAGGGAGAGAATAAGAATAAACGAGAATGGGCTGAGAGTTAGAGTAAGAGGGGGAAGCACAGCCGCCCTGGTGTGTGGGCCCATTGGGCTACCTACAAGATGGGACCTGATTTGACAGGCAGTGGCCGAGAGCAGGAACATGCTATCTGCAAGCTGTGCTCCCTAAAGATTCCTTGACAGCCATTCAGGGAGGGAGAGAGGGGGAGAGAAACCGACAGACTGGTGGGTGGAGAGGAGGGAGCATCGAAAACCATGCTAGGGACCTTTGGGAGCTAGATTTAGCAGGACTTGGAGAAGGATGGGGATGGGGACGTGAGAAGGAGAGCAGAGAGCGTCAGCCTGACTGAGGAGCAGTTGGGGAAGCGGATTGATCATCAGGATGGTAAATAAAGAGGCTAGATATGTGGCAGCAGAGGGAGGGAATGTTTCTGATTTTGGCGCATTGAGTCTGAGGTGCTTGCGGCATGAGCAGACAGGGACCCCGACCTGTCTGCAGGGCGGGACAGCACCGACAGCAGCTCAGGGAATCGGTTGCTCCAGTGCATCGGAGAGGCCAGGGCAGTAAGCAAAAGGGAGCCTCCCCGGGCCCGTGTTTTTCCCAACATTTCTTCTGGAAGGAGTAGCTGCAGCACAGAGCGGGCACCGGCGTGTCCCATGGGGGGCAGCGGGGTGAATTTCTGTAGTGTCATGGTCACTTGACCTGGAGCTCAGGCCCAAGGTCGCCTCAAGTCTCTCTGAGACGAGACTGTTTTGAAGGGCTCCGGTTCTCCCTGTCAGGTGTCAGAGCTGGCAGAGCCCCGGGGAAGATTTTGTTTAGCCTCCGCTGCTGTGAGCCTCCAGGTCCCCCAACGTATCCCCAGAAGAAACACTTTGCAGCATAACTGCCTGGTGAAAACCAGAAGTGGGGACCCTCCCTGTTTCCCGTAAGAGCGGGACAAGATCTGGAGGGGACACAGGACAGCTTGCACACAACCTGCGATTGCACACCCGTGGCAGGGACCTCAGACAACACGCTGAGTGTTCTCTTGAGGAAGCCAGGCCTAGGAATTTGTTCAGTCTCCCCGTAATCACCTCTGCTTTGCCCTCTCGAAAGTCTGTGTCTGCTTAACTTGTACACTTGCTCTACTAGGGGACAGGCCCGTGACGGGGCTGAGATTACGCACTCAGGCCTTTGCAGACATGCCCCAGAGGCGCAGAGCACTTCCTGTGCGGCGGGTAACGTTAGCCTGCCTGTGGGACCCGAGGCGCCGGCCGTGCGTGTCGCGGTTCTCAGAGGTAAAAGCCGTGCGTCGAGCTCCCATACACCACCCGGCCACATCCATGTTCTGGTTTGCCTGTCGTTTCTCTGGATTTTGTCTTCCCCATAATGGTATCGTTTAATAGGAAGATCACTCAGCTTTGTGACTGGGCATAATAGATTTTTGCGCAGTCGTGTTAGTCACAGGACGTGCCATTTTTTATTCAATTAAAAAAATTAAAATTGTCGGCTATCAATGCATCCTTTTTGATTTCAAAGTAGGTTGACTTCAGTCAGGTCTCGATAGTCTCATCATGCCTTTTTTTCCTTCCTTCTTGAAATGGAAGCACGGAGAAGAGTGGAGTCTGTCCGTCCTTCAGTTGCTCACATGATCTGGCCCAGAGCGGCTTGCAAAGCTGTGTCCGCAGACACCTTGCCCAGGTGGCATTCACTGCAGTAAAGTAAGTGGCGCCAGACTGGTGTCCCGTCAGGCTTAGGCGCTGCCGAGGAGCCGCAACTTAAATGGAGAAATCAGTGTGTGCTTCGGGCTGATTGGAGACCACTGCTCTGGGCAGTAACTGTGGGACAGTATCCACTTCCGACGCCTCTCGGAGGTTGGAGAAAAACTCGATGAACATGGTTCCTTCCTATTTCTCAGGCCTTTTGAAGAGCTGTGAAATCATTTTCTTCTAAGGGCAGTTTTGGCCTTGTTGAGTTTTCATGCTGCTGTTCTGAATTTCCTTTCTATGCCCAAAGGTGTAGGTTAAACTTTCTAAACCATAATCGCCAACGGTCTGGTCTGAGGAAGGGGACTGTGTGACACTTATGACATTTCCCGCCTTCAGAAAGCGTGCTGGTTGTTTCTGCTTCCTGGTGATGCGGGACCCTGCAAGGGCCGGGTGACCGTGCTGGTTGGAGCAGCAGCTTGGCTCTGGCGCACGGGAGGAGACCACCAGCCCAGCCTTCGAGTCCAAGGAGGGCTTCATAGTCCTCCGGGAGTTGTGTCGTATGGAGTTGTTTTCTGGGGCGGGGGTTGCAGGGCGGGGGTCAACTGATGCATGCGTCTCACTCAGTGGAACATCCTGGGAGGGGGCAGGCTTCAGGGGACCCTGCCTGGGGTCTCCCAGGACTTGCCAGCCTGCCTGTTAGGCTTCATTCCTAGGATCCATTAGCAGCTTCCACTCTGCGTCTCCCGACAACCTCAAGTTGAGGACCCAAGAGGCAGTGCTCGCTTTAGTGGCAAATAGTCCTGACATCAGTCCCTGCCTGCCACCAGTGCGTTCCAGGGATGGGCCAGCTGGGCCACCTGGTCCCCCAGTCTTAGGGATGAAGAGGACAAGGCAGGCCACCCAAGGAAATTGTGGATCTTCTGATCAGAAGAGAGTCAGTCTTGCCATCACACCCACCGGCCCTCCATCAAGGTTGTCGGAAACACATTTCAGTGGGTGAACAGGTTGGCGGTACAGTGACTCTCAAACACTGTGAGTTAGAACCACGCAGGTCCACTTATGCTCAGATTTTCTTCTCCCTAAGAATTTGCATTTGCAGATTCAGCCAACCTCAAAGGTGAGTTGGTTGAATACTGGGGTGCAGAACCCAAGGGTAATGGAGGGCTGACTCTTAGTTATACTTGGGTTTTCCACTGTCAGAGCTTGGCACCCCCCACCCACCGCTGTTCTGTGGACCCAGAACTGCTTCTTGCCCCCCACGTGTTTAGGGAGGGAGACACTTTTCCTTCAGGAGATATTTACTCACCACGGGGCCCAGACAGCTTGCTTTTTTCTCCTCCCTAAGTCTCCTTCTTGACTCCTGTCAAAATTATATTGAACAGGCACCTCAAATTAAGCACTTTGGGATCAGCCACCAAAATGGTTTCCTGTACAGCACTCCCCTGAGGAGGGATTGCAGGTAGTAGTTCTTCCATGTCATTCATCTATCGTCTTGATTAAAAAGGAAAAAAAAATTCTAACCAGCAGCCTGAAGAGTGGCGATGAGGGGCGCTGATAGCTGATGACATTAATCCATATCCTGTTAGTCTGCTTGGTTGCTGTCACTGCCACTGGTGAAATCATTAATATGAACTAATTGCATTTGCTCTGAAAATCCGGAATTTCTAATGCATCCCGGCGAGAAAGGTTAATATTATCAATTTAACAGCATGAATGAAACAATATGTATTGAACTCATCTGTCCTAAAAGCTTGGAGAATAAAAACCCAGGGGCTTCTTTAGAACTTACGGACTCAACAGCTCTTGGTGAGGTAGCCTCATATACCCTCCTTTTTAAGCCTGATGGTGGGTAAGTGGTCTGCCTTAGGTGGGGGTCTCCTTCAGGGCAGTCTGCTAACTGTGTGGGGCACAGCTGACGTTAAAAACATGGGCTCCCTCTTAAACGCTTCATAAGACAGAGACATGTTTTCTAATCAGTGGGGCTGTTTTCAAAGAGAAAAACTAATCACGTTACTCCAAAATGGTAAAAACCTTCCTATTTTAAAAACTTCTGTGAATTACCAAAACCTCTAGCAACACAGACTTTAAACATCAGGCATTTCTCTAAAATAGACTAGGCTCCTAAAAACATTTCCTTTGACCTCCCACCCTTGCTAACAACTGTTTGTTCGAGGGTCAGCTGATCCTCTACCCTGTCTACCCACTGAAATGTGTTTCCAACAGCCTGGATGGCGGGCCGGTGGGTGTGTGGCAAGACCCTCTCTCTTCTCATCAGAAGATCCACAGTTTCCTTGTGTGGCCTGCCTTTGACGCCCTCCTCCCCTGAAGACAGTGCCTTTAACCTCCAGCCCCTGAGGACAGTACCCTTGACCCTTGAACAATAAGAGTTTGAACTAACAGGTCCACTTTATACTCAGATTTTCTTGTAAACAATGTGAACTCATGATATTGATAAATACAGTAAAGTCCTCTAACTGTATTTAACAAATGTGTTTCTTAAAATGTTTTCTCTTCTCTAGTTTATAAGAATGTAGTACGTGTCGTACCCTGGTGATTTAGTGGTTTGGTCCACTGCGTCTGGCTGGCATAGTCCACATACATCCCAAGGACCTGGGTTCATGTCCTGGGGCCGGGGAAAACAACCGAGATGAACAACCAAAATAAAATAAAAATGCTTCCTCCTCTCTCTGCCTGCTTGCCTGTCTCTGCTCACCTTCATACCTGCCTGTACCTTTCTTAAAAAAAAAAAAAAAAAAAAAAAACAGTGTGCAATACATTTTCAAAACTTTGGTCATTGACTGTGTTATTGGCAAGGCTTCTAGTCAACAGCAGGCTATCAGAAATTAAGTCTTAGGGGAGTCAGAACTTAAATGTGGATTTTCAACTGCGTGGGGGCACTCTCTGCTCCACTTCATATTGTTCAGGAATTGGCTGTATTTACAAAATGGGGTGTTCTTGGAGGGACCTCATCTGTAGGGGCATAACCAGCCCTGTCCTTTGCCTCCCACATGGCTCTTGCAATGACTTCTCTTGTTTCATCATTTCTATGACTTAAGGAGTGGGAAACAATGAGATAAACTTCGCTTGTGGCCATTCTGTCCCCATCCATCACCACGGGGGCTGCCATGTGGCATTTTCTCAGGACAGAGTGTTGACATTTTTTTTGCTGGTGACATTTTGGTGACCAGCCGACTCTTCAGTGTCTTTCAGTGTAGAGATTAGGGGCTGAGAGGATTTGGAACCATTGTGTTTGTTCCACCAAGAAATCGCCTTGTCTCTCGCTGAGAGGAGTGGAGAAAGCTGAGAGGAGCTAAGAATATTCTCTCTGAGTGGGACTCACCCAGAATGGGAGCTGAGCCCCAGAGCTCCAAACTTGAACTTTGTCCAGTCAGTTCCAAATTGTCTTCAGGTACATTTATTCAATGGGAATTTTTCAAAAATTGGTCATTTTCAAAAGAAAGTTATCTTGTTTCCTTCCCTGTCCCCCTAGAATCCTAGGATTTCAAAAAGTGGGTTTTGAACAACTCCCCCCCATCATACAATTTTTAGCAGTCTGATCCTATTGAGATCCAAGTTGATCACTGTTGATCTAAGATCCACTTTGGAGCACTGGAGGGAGTTTGTAGTAGAAAGAGAAACCTTTGGGGGAAGTATGGATGGGAGAGGTGTGGAAGGTTCTGGAACCTTCTAGAACCTTCTGGAGCCTTCTTTCTGGCTCTCAGAAAGGCTTGTGTCAGCCTTTCAGGACTTGTACTGTTTATGCTACATTGATGGGGAAAGACCCAGTCAGGTTCTCGATGTCGTTCGTAGGAACAGAAGTGTTTCCTGTGTGGATGTGAGAACCACCTTCTTGTTTACAAAGGCCTGTCACTCCGATTTGCATGGCACCTCTAGGCAGGCGATTTTTGTAGTTGTGGTTGTCACTGCATGTTTTTTCCCGAGGCTTGGTCATGCTCGGGTGTCTAGATTAAAATCTACGACAGGCCACCTGGCTCATGTTTAAATTGGTTCAGGGAGCCCTACAACAGAAAAAGAGGATGGAGTCAACAGTCGTTAGCCTTCACCTGAGTGAAATAGAGTGTGTGTTTTAGTTGCAAGACCCGGGAGAAGCCTGCTGATGAAGAGCTTCCTTCTAAATGAATCGGATTTAAAATGACCAGTGGGAGGTGGACTCCTGTCCTGTCAGCTCTTCTGTCGGTGCCCCTGGCTCATGCGGCGGGTGGGGGTGGGCGGGGGGCAGACAGCACTGAGGCCTGAGCAGCATCAGAGGGGGCTGCTTGTGAAGGAATGAAATTGTCCATTTGTTGATTTCCGAGCTGGAAAATCATCCCATGGAATTTCTGTTCTGACTTGTGTATCACTAGACAGTTGTATCTGTTGGAAGCCAAGTCACAGACAACTTCTCTGCGCACTGCATTCAGGATTCAGGTGCGTAAATCTGTTCCCTTTTGAAGTGGATTTCCTAACGACAGGGCATTCACATGTCTGCAGGAATACCCGCCGATGCCCAGCATGCTCTTGAATCTCGGTTTATGGTGTCGCTCCTGCACTTTTCACTCGTTCTGCCCAACGTCCTTGGAGGCGTAAGAGGAGTTGACTCCAGTTTACTCTGTGGCCACCTCAGTGTTCAGTCATGTGTTTTTGCTGAATTTATCTGTTTCTGGAGTAGCTGAACTTGAGCCCTCATACCCTTAGAACTACAGGATAGCTTATGTCCCAAAGCCCAGAGAAGCAAAACAAAACAAGAATGAGGTCTAGATGACTTTTTGTCCCACCTGAAAATGTCAAAGTTTGCATTGCTTTAGAGAGTTTGCTGTCACTTTGTGGAAAGGACCTGTTTGTGCTGTACCATCTGGGGACTCTACTCTTCATGCGCTTTGGATAGAACTGACCTTGATCACTACTTGCTCAGGAATGGCAGAACGTCTAGGGAAGGGTGGGCGCTGCGCCTGACCATTCATGGCCTTTCTCCCTGTCATGTTCTCTGCGGGACCTGTTGCCATCCCCTCATGAGAGGGAATTTGCTTTTTACTTCCATGTTTGTTACAGTCTTTTAAGCAACTCTTAGTCAAATGTATTTACTTCATCATTTCCCTCCAACTGGCACTTTGGCACTTTTTCAGAGTCAAAGTACAGCTCTGGTTATTGATCATCATACAGCTTATAAATTGGCTGCACATTTTCTCTTTTGACATCAAGTAGCACACGCTTGGTGCTCTATCAGACCTTCTCTTAAAAATGTCATCTCGTCAATGTGCATAGCTACACGGCATTGCGATGAAAGTGGAAAACAGTCGGTGAAATGGTCCCGCTGCTAAAAGAAAATTTTAACCTCGTGACTGGAAGCTTCATCTGAAGTCAAGGACAGGAATCTTGCGTCTGTGTCCAGCATGGCCTTAGTCCCCTCTGTTACGTCATTCAGTCGGGACGAGGTGTGAGAACCTCTGGAGAACTTGAGTCTAGGAACCACACTTGAGAAGACCTTAGGTAGGGCCACTTTTGACTTAAAATATGTTGATCCCATTATTTACCTCAGAAAGTCAAAACCTTGAAACTCCATGGTCTGTTAGTTTGGGGTTTGTCATCTCGATGTTTGAGATTGTCCCAGCATTTTTGTATCTGCTGTGCTCAGGATGCAGTTTGGCCCTCAGGTGCCTGCCTCTGCACAGGGTGCATTTACCTGGGACTCCTGCGGCTCCATTAGCAACTCGGTCCAGCTTTCCCCTTAGAGACTGCCAGCTGCTGGCCACAGCATGACATGTGGCACCGGGAGGAAGCGAGGGCTAGGAAGGCAATGGACACGTCATGAATCGGAACAAACCCACGTAATTAAAAGTGCTTCCTCCTCCTCCTTCCTTCCTTCCTTCCTAAAAATGCCTCTTCCTCCTCTTCCTTCCTTTCTTTAGCAGAAACAAAACCAAACTTTCCGAAGGGATTGAAATAATATTCTGGCCAACTCTAGGCTAATGTGGCTTGATCTAAACTAGTTGCAGTCAGGAGAACTCCTGTGTTGTGTTTTTATTTTAGCATGTGATTTTCCGAGGTTCAAATTTTGAATAGAATTTTTGTTTTTTAAAAAAGAGGTGCTAATCATCTGGGATTATTTCTAAATAATAATATTTTTACTTGTTACGAAAATTAGCTCATCTGTCTACAATGGCCTCTTAAAGAATCTCTGAAAGAAACATGTTAAATTAATCATGATTTTATAGTAGAGAGGTTATTTTAGGGTTTTCAGTTTTTTGTTTTTTGTTTTTTTTTTTAATTCCCCTTCTTTCAGTAACAAGCAGTTCTGTATTTACCTCTTGAAAATAAAGTACAAATTAGGTGGTGGTAATCATCAGGGAGATAAGATGGAATGGCATGACTATTTTTATGATTTGTTTAGGTTTAGACATAAATATAATGAGCTGTGTTCCCATGAGAGTTTATCATTGAGCTAGCTGGGGGCTTGTCATCTGGAGTAGTACAGCCAGTGACTCATCCATCTCACCCTTCATTGTTTCATTCATTGGATAAATGCACGCTGAATGCTTACCGGGCTCTGAGGAACATCTGCAGACATTGGCGCCTGCCCACAGGGGTGATTGTTGGGAGACACGTTAATCACACCAGCCTCAAAGAAGTAGAACACGCTTCTGTGATGAGGGCCGTGAGTGCCAGGCATGGTTCTGTCAGATCCAGGGGAGACACAGGAGTTTCTGTAGGATCTGGGGGGGCAAGGGGTGCAGGTGGAGGGTGGTAAGGGGTGGGCTCAGGCCATGGTCGGGGCTTAAAACCATGTGGAGGGTGTTGTGTTGATCAAAAAGCAATGGGGAAGGTAGAGTAAAATGTTCAGCAGGGGTGTATGTGTGCATGAGCGTGAGAGAGGAGAGACACTGAGACACAGAGGATGAGAATACATTTGCATAAAGGAAAATCACCCTGGTAATGATGTGAAGAATCAATTAGAAAGGAGGCCAAGTAAGAAGCTGTGAGAGTAGACAGGGCCCAATGTGAAGCCAACTTGGGTTAGCACTGGAGATGATGAGAAGTTCACTATACAGAGATTAGGAGGTGAAATTGCCCAGCTATGAGGAGTAGGCCAGTGAGCTGACATCAGGGATGAAGTCCAGGCCTTGGATGATGACGAGCAGTCCCTGAGCTGAGGACTGCTGGAGGAAGGTGGGTGCTGTCCATTGTGAGTTTGAGTTTGACCTTGGATCCTGGGGAGTGGGAGACACCTCCAAGTCAGAGGATTTGGAAAAGCAGACTGGTGCTCAGAGGGAGGGCTGGGCGGACACTTGGGAAGGTGTATGTATAGAGCTGGTACTTGAAGCAGACACTCAAGAGGGCGTTTGGGTGAGAAGGCTCTCCCAGGATGGCGCTCGGAAGAATGTCCACATTGGTCCACTGGGTCTTACACTAAGGGTCAAGTGAGACCTCACTTGAGCCGCGTTAGTGAGGACAGGTGGGGTGGGGGGTAAGGACTTGGAGAAGTGTGACTGTGGTGGGGAGGCGGGGACAGCTGGGAGGGTGCCTGGGCAGGGGGAAGGCCATGGGAGGCATTGTGCACAGAGGGAAGGTTTGATGAGTGGAGAGAGAAAAGGGAAAAGTTCCAGGGACCCAACAGTGGGTCAGAAGCACAAATGGAGTGATTTACTTTAGATAAGTGAGGACAGAAAAGTGCAGTAATGCAGACGCTTCTTTTCTGGCTGGGATCTGGGGTATGTGCTGTTCCAAATCCTGATAGCCCTGTGCATAGAAGCTGCTGTTACCCTCTGATGCAGGCAGATAGGTGCTCAGCCCTGCAGGGCTTTCTGAAGTAGGCCATGTTCCCTTGTCCCTGGGCAGTTTTATTCCTGGTCCTGCTGTCAGGCGGTTGCTGGCTGAGGTGGGGGCCTGTCCTCTGACCCAGAGGCCTGCGGGTAACTTCTTCACCCAGTAGAAATCAGCACACCTTTACTGCTTTCCCAGCTGGCTGCATTTATTGTTGTGACCAGTTCTTTTTCTAGTAGCATTAACTAGTGCAGAGAGGGGTGAGTTAAGAACTCTTCACATAAAACACTGGTATCTGTGTTGATTTACTAAGTTTTCGAATCATAGGAGTTCCTCGACACTTTGTAATACGTTTCATAATTTGAAACAAGGGCCACATGCTTATTTGGTAAAATGGCGCCAGTGTCTCTTGGAGGACAGCATCATGCCACTTTCTCTACTAAGCATTTGCCTCTGGGACCTTGTGACCCCTAGGAGCCCCATGTCATTGGTGTGTCATCTCTGCCACCCATCATCCCAGGTGAGAAGCTGGGAGGAGCAGAGGCATGAAGACAGAGTCCTGGTCTGAAGCCATCTGTCCCTGCGGGGTCCTTCTCTGCTCTCCTGGGAATGAGAGAGGACTTTGGGAACCGGCCTGCCTGCGGGCCTGGTGGGGCAGGGGCTCTCTGTTTTGCTTTGCTGTGGTTGAGGGGTCCTGAGGGTACGGGAGGGAAGCCAGTCTTGGAGAAATTGCAGATGCTGTGTGAAGGACGTCAGCTGCCACTCCGGGAAACTCTTCAGACTCCTCTTCGGAGAGGCTTGTGCTTCCTCCTCTTCCTTTCTTGTGTGGAGGGACAGAGCTGCTCTTCACTCTGGAAGTTTGTCCAGCAATCTGTTTTGTCAAGACTCTGGAGGAGCAAGCACTCTCAGACATTGCCATTGAAAATGGAGACTGGTGCACCCTGGTGGAAGGCCACTGGCGGTGTCCGTCAAAGTTAGGCAAATGCACGGAAACTTTGACCCAGAAGTCCTGCTTCTGGGAAATTATCGTAGGTAGACACTTGACACATACAACTTGCAGTATTGTTTGTGACAGTAATTGATTGGGAACAACCCATCCACATGTCCTTTAGTAGTGGGTTGTTAGTGAGTCGAGATGCGTGCACGAAACAGATGACTCTAGCTTAACGACAGACATCATATGATGTCACTCGTGGTGCATACAGACACCAAGCAAGGGAATGCACTAAATAAGACAAAAGTAGACTTTAAAAATTAAATCAAGCAGCAGTAGACTTTCAGGAAAACAAAACAAAACAAAAATAAAACAGAAGCAAATCAGTGGGTACAGGAAGAGATGGGACCTGGAGGGGGGTCAACGGGGATGAGCAATGAGGGACCAGAGGAAACTGGTAAACCCATTGTATTATACACAGATGTAAATTTGCTGTTGCGTAGACTTAAACCTGGTTCATGTTATAATGCGCTGTTCCTTCAATACAATTAAAAAATAAAAACAGAAAGCACAAGGGTTCTCTATGCTCCATGTGGTTAGAGCCCCAGGATATTAAGTGGAAGAGGCAAGCTATGCTTTTTTTTTGGGGGGGGCATTAAAATTAAGGAGTGAAAATAAGACGACAGTGAACAACAGGGGCTTGAACTCTGCATGTCTGTGGACAGGTGGATATTTCTTTCTGCTCACAGGGTTTGCATTTGCAGATTGAGTCAATTGATTGTCCATCAGTTGAATGGGCAGATGGCCAAACCCACAGATGTGCAGTGCCGACTCTCAGTTATTCGCAGTGGATTTTCCACTGCTTGGGGGAGAGTGGGTAGGGGATGCCCTACCCCTTACTCCTGAGTTTTTCAAGGGTCAGCTGTCTCTCTTTGCATTTGCTTCTGTTTATGTAGCCTGAGGCCAGAAAAGAGAAACTGATGAACGTGATGGCGTGTGGGAGCCGCTGGGGACAGGCACGGGAGCAACATGCCTCTGTGTACTGTGCACATTTTGCATCGCTTTAAAATTTCAACCATGTGCTTACATTTTATATCGAAACATCAATGACTGCTGTGCTGTCTCCTGCTCAAGTTGCAGGGACTCGCGACGTCTCTCTCTTTGGCAGCCGCCTCCCAGGAAGACCAGTACAAGGCCTTGCCTCTGGGCTGGATTTCCTGTGTGTTACTTACACTGGTTCCTGGGTGCCCTAGGATGCTTCTCCGAATCCTTGCTGCATGTGTGTCTGTCCCACAACCCAGATCTCTATCTACATCAGCTGCCCCAGTAGAGGGGAAATGAGCGTATTTTCTTCGTTTGTAGAAAAGGGTATTTCCAGACGACATGTTTGGTTTCTTTCTTTTGGCCTCTTTATCCTTGTCATCACTCAGGTCACAAGGTCTGCTGACCAAAAAGATTCCCATGTTTTACAAGAACTTTCTTTTTGATGGTTCTGTTTTGCTTTTAATTTGAGAGTTGAGGCCCCTAGATACATGTGGTAAAGGATTCAAAGGGCCAAGAGGATGTGTCTTGTTAGTTGTTTCTTTGAAGGTCTTTGGCAGTTGAATGATGTGGAATTTTTTTCACTAATTAGGGTTGGTGAAGAAACTCTTTGAACATTGGTTCGGAGTAGTGTTCTTTACCCACCGTCTCTCTTGACTTGCTCCTCTGCTCTCGTAGTGGATGAACCTGTGATTCACCAGCTTCTTGATGGCTCTGATTAATTTTCCAAGCAATCAGCCGTTAGCTGGCCAATTCCAAGTTTTCAGGAGATCATGTAAATTCAGTGTTACATACATTCGAAGTGGCAAATCCAGCAATTTTCCCTTGGAATAATAACTACTGGTTCCCATCTATTAGAACCCTTTCCTGCTCAGTTTGTAATTGGAGTAAATCATTTGGGGTGCTAAGTCAAGTAGCTGAGTATGGGCTGTTTTGTATCTTAGATCATTCCCTGTGGCGATGGAGTCCTCTGAGGAAGAGGTGTGAGAGCATGAGAACCATGCTGTATGCTCCTGGACGGGGCTGGTAGTGATTAGAAGGGGATTTTTAAGATTAAAAATACCAAAAAGTATCCCAAGATGCAGCCCCCGAGACAGTGAATTTGCTGGTGAAACGCCTCTCCATGTTAGTTAGCCTTTTGGGGTTGTTCAGAAAGCTTTATCTCCGAAAAGCAAGGGAAAGGAATAATATCACCACGTGCGGGTTGTGTTGATACCCTGGTACTGGGTATCACCAGTTGGGAAAATGAGTCCTTAAATATTTATCACTTATAATATTAGTTTTAGTAGCAGAATGGTTCAGTTGTTTGTGTGTATATGTTGCAGCGTGGGAGGGGAAGGGCCAGTTAGTCCAAATTAAAAAAAAAATGTTTGCAAGATACATTCATAAATGTTTGCCTGTGAATAATTCTAAAATGAGAAATACCCTCCCCCATGATTTTTCACTTCTGGGTTGCTTATTTTGCTACCTGAGAATGCTTCTGATTTGACCACACTATTTATTTCTCCCTTTGCCTGCATCATCGGTCCTTTCTTGACCCGTTATGTATATTCATCAACAGTTTTATGTGAAATAAAAAGGGGAGTGTGAATCATCTTTTTCTGTTGACCTCATGATAACATCTGAAAACTTTAGGTTTTTACTGCTAGTATTTTGGTTTTGGCTACTAGTATTTCCTTGTAAAGCTTGTTTGCTTATTACCTTTGGTGCATTCAGGATATTTTCAAACTTTTTGCTGTGTAGCTACGCAGGTCAAGTTAGTCCATTCAGAGCCAGTGTCTTTGTTGCTATCTTCACTGCAAACACTGAGTTTATAGCTTTTATTCTTGAGTCATCCTTGCTCCTTGGACTTCATTTCCAGCAATTCCAGTGGTTATTCCAGGAGTTATTAGAGTTAAGAGCCAGAGGGAGCTGCCGTTCAGCTGCATTTAGGTCGGGCTGCTATACTTCCATCCTGCAGGCAAGTGTCTGACTTAGGGACTCTGCCTGCCTGTCAGGATGTGGACAAGACCTTTGGATGCTCTCTGTTCTTCCAGGGAGACCCCAGTGTATCAGTTAAGTGCTTCCTTCCGCCCATTATTTGGCATGTGTTTCTTTTTCCTGGAATAGAAAATTGCCTATTTTTTCCCTGCTCCTTAAAAAAAAAAACCCTGAGTTCAGCCAGGGTACCTTAGTAAGGCTCTTTACACCCTAGATAGTACAAATTCTTTTTTATCTTTTGAAGATACAATTTTTTTGTAGTAATCTACACATTAAAATAACTTTCTATGTATAGGTTCTCCATTCCTTAGATATATGTCAGCACACCCTGCCCTCCACCACATCACCAAGTGTTCTTCCCCAGTGTCCCAGAGGCCTCTGCCACTATTTTCACGCCCGCCCCCTTCCCTGTTGCTCACCTCAGTTCTGTTGCAAATGTTTGAGGGTTGGTTATATTTTGTCTGTTCTTTTGTTTTGTCTGCTCACATTCCACCTATGAGTGAGGCCATCTGGTATCTAGATAGTGTAAATTCTGTAGTCTAATCGAATAGCTTCTTCAGCCCCTCTGAAACAGTTCTTCATCTGTAAGATGGGACTGATACCACCTATATAACTGGCTCACGTGTTAGAAATTGACTCGGTTTTGAGTGATAAGTCAGGTACTTTGGGAGCCAGTCACCTCGAACTTGATTTCAAGGATCCTGTCATTTCATTGTTAGGTTGCTTTCAAACCACTCTAGCTTGGGTTCTCTCCTTTTGCAGATACCTTCCCTCTTAATGACTGCTTAATAAACTTCATTAGAATACCCGTCAGGAACTACAGACTAAGTCCTCCTATTCTAGCCACGTCTTTAAATTTGCCTCATTTAAAGTTGGGTTCCTGTCCTTTGCTTGTGGAGGAGAGTCAAAGTGAAGAATGCTCTCTCGTTGTTAGAGGTGAAAGTTTAAACTGCTTCTTAAATATTTGTTATTTCTGTTTGTTCTTGGTGGCACAGAATGATTTGGGTCACTCTGACATTTAATCAAGTTAAACAATGTGACTCTTAGAAAATATGTCTGGCAGGTAATCTGAGAGCTAGGTATCTAGTAACACTACTGAGAAATTTCATCAGAATTAATTTATTTCTTAAGCGCGTCTTGTCCAGCTTGCCTTTAGTTTTCATTTTTCTAGGTTTTTATTAGCAACTGTGGCCTCTCTCGGTGTTTAATAATGAATGGTTACAAATTGTTTGTATGTTTTTGTAATTAGAATGTGATCACAGTCAACCACTGGATGAACTGACACTGTAATGACACAAAGTCAGTAACAATTATGCCTAACAGGAAAATTAATTATGGAATCTGATCATACCACATATTGTCTGAAAGATTAGATTTGGCAGCTACTAGCTGGGCTAGGCAGGTGTCAAGATGGTCTCATATTTCCCATTTTTTTCTGGACAGGCTAGTTAACCATAATACTCACCATACCACTTGGGGAAATTACTTGATTCTTTTAGATTTTTTAAAACTTTTTTTTTCAGACTTCTAATTTTTCTGCTTTAAAAAAAAACTGCAAGAAAAACCTATTCTGCTTGGATATTTTATCTTTATCTTTCTAGTTTCTTGGGGGATAAAAATATTGACTAGCATTCTATCCAAGAGGGGCCATCCTTTCTTTGACAATGATGGGTTTGCATACAGTCACACCATTAGACTCCAGTGTAAGCTCTTCAGCCTCTGATGGAAGACACCCATTTCTCTAGCTCTCACAGCAGTTGTGCGTCTGAGGGACAAGCAGAGACTGGACAGGCTGAGCAAATCTTCATCAAGCCCGCAGCTCCTGGGCAGTCTCCTTTGTGAATTCCAGGCAAGGGGGCCGGCCACCCAGACCAGGTGCCCTTTGCTTAAAAGGGATCCAGGAATGATTTAGCTCAGCTTCTCATCTGTCAAGTGCAAAAATGGACGCTGTGAGGTATTGAACCATTTGTCCAGTGGTGGATCTGGGACCCAAACCAAGACTTGTGAGTCTAGAATGGTATCTTTTTCTATCATACCTTGATTTTGTTTTGTTTTTTAAAATTGCCAGAGGCTACACAGCACCTAGGGATCCAAGCTTGTCTCCAGCTAAATAATTTGGAAAAAACAAACACACAGTTAAGTCAAGTCTTCTATGAGTCAATCATCACTAAGAACAGATGAGTATCCTTTCTTCTAAGTTTTTAAAACCTATGTAAGTATTGGTGAGCCTCATATTAATGTTTATTTCTTAAAGTATCTTAAAGCTTTTCTGTGCCATAGTCTCATTCTCAGTCTTACTTTTAATGGCAATATAAAATGACATGTACTAAAAGGGCTTCAATCCTAAACCCTTTCCCAGCATTAGTCATTTTCTTTGGTTCCAGTTCATCATGATTTTTCATGATTATAAACAAAATTGCAAGGAACCATTGTCCTAGCTTCATCTTTATCCTTACTTCAAATTAATTCTTTCATGAGAAATTCCCCAAGAAGAAGTCAAAATAACATAATTGCTTGGCTCTCTTACCCACCCACCCTCCAAGTCAGTTTTACTCTAGATAATCGAGTTACGCACGATAAACCTTTTACATTGATTCTGTCAGCCTACGTCAGTGTTCATTCACATGGTCCCTAGGTATACAGTCTTAGTTCTTTGGGTGCTGAGTTGAGATAACCCCAAAGCCCTTTAGCCAACTTCGCAGACACCTGCTCTCACCTTTTACCTTTCCAGAATTCCCTCCCCCATTTATCAGTCAAGGACAGGCTGAGGCTCTCAACAAAACATTCATGTGTGGACTTTTAACATTTGTGATTATTTTTTGAATCCCAAGCCCAGTCATTTGTATAAAATCAGAACACATAACTGGGTAAAACTCCAGGCATGTGGCAATCCTAGCTCGTGGGTCTCGTCTGCAGAGTTGTTTTACTTTAAATCAATTTTTTAAGAAATGGAGTATTCATGAATGCAGGTATTTTTAAGTTTTCTCCCCTAAATATATTTACATATGAGTAATAGCGCTCCCACTAGTGATATACTTTGAGTTATTAGAAATGAGACATAATCAGGTTTTTATTAAAATATATTATTTCAGTCTATAGCAACATTCAAGAAGAAAAATCTAAAATCGTAATAAAACAGTTATTCAGATGAGACAAATTCGTTATTTGGGGCTGGGGAATCAGATAAGATTTGATATACATTCTTAAAGGCGTATGGAGGTATATATATATATATATATTTTTTTTTTTTTTTTTTGCGCTAAGTATATTAAGTTAGTTGGATTTTATATAAAAGGAGTGACTCATTAAGTTTTTAACTTATCCCCTGGGAAGAGATTGTGAACGATCCCGTTAGTGAAACTGTGGTGAGTGGAGTTGTATGTCCTTGTGATATTTCTTGCTTCTCAAAACACGTGTCTTGGAACCTGTGAGTGACAGGGATGTGACTTAGGCATCCGTTGCACGTGATCTCCTCAGGACTGGAGCAAGGATCCTTGCAGCTTAGGTGGAGATGTTTTGCCTTTCGCTCGAGGCTGTGTCTGACACGGTGGGCTTCTGAGCCATTCATCGCGTCCCCCTCCCAGCCAGCTTCTTTCTCAGGGATGTGTTTCATTTTAGGAGCCTTTAAATGTATTTTCAGCACAGCCTTTAACTCCCGTCTGTCACGTTTCCTTTCTCAGTGACTTGTCCTGAAGACCCTCTCACAGGATGAGGTCTGTCTCCGAACTGGGAAATGACCAAGTCTCTTCATTTCTTCTCCCCTTTTCTTTTCTGCATTTAATGACTCTTAATGGATCCCAGGAGCTCAGAAGCAGTAGCTGTGACCTTTCCGATGTTTTTCCTCCATTCTCATCTGGCATTGGAAAGCAGAGGAGGCTCCCCGTTCTTCTTTTTCCTCTTCTCATTGTCCAGTGAGTCCCGAGTGATCTTCTCCAGGAAATCTCTGCATCTGCACGCTGCCCGTGGGCTGCCTGTGAATATTTGAGAGAAGTTGGTGCCTTTTAAATACCAATTGAGAAGGTCAAGGCTTGTGATGTGATCAACCCGCAGCACAGCTGAGGCCACCAGCACTGTCAGTCATGCTTGACGCACAGTGGCTATCACACTGGATGACTCTCCATCTCTCTGTCTCCTGAATCTGGCCTCTTTGCTCTTGACTCATGAATTCCATGTTCTGACTCATGACACCTTCATTCTTCCATTTTTCCCTCTTACTCCTCCTGAATATTCACTTGATACTCAAGAGCAGGACATGTTTTCTATTTGTTTAATTTTTCCTGTTGAAACCGTTATTACTTTTATTAAAATAAGATGGCTTAAAAGGAGATGTGCCCTCTTAACACATTTGTAAGTGCACCTACAGTACCCTTGACTAGTAGGGCTATGTTGGACCACAGATCGTTAGACTTTATTCCTCTGGCTTAACTGAGACTTTATGCTTTTCTGTTAGTTTTAACTGATTTTTTTTAATTTAAGAAAGTTTTTCTACTCAGTTGCATCTTTGGGTTGATTCACATGACTTTAAGGTTCTCTTCTGTCGGACGATTCTTTTTAATGTAGGTGTGAACCACCTACTTCAGGTCAGTGTGATCAGCCTCTGTCATCCCCTTCACCCTCCTCTGTGGCTGGGCTTGAAGGTCACATATGGGTGTCACTCAAGTAGTGGCAACCTACAGGTGGTAGATAATGGAGGTGAAGAAACAGATACCCTGCTGCTGTGTTATCCTGTCTGCCACCTCTTCTGGTTTCGAGACTTGGGAACAAAGCCACCTTCCGATGAAACTGCCTGCCTTTGGATTTCAGCTGGTCCGAAGGCGTCATTCCTTCATCTAGACCTTCAGCCACATTGACCTTAGAGAGAGCTCTGTCTGCTCTCCCTGATGGAGACGTTGAGGTTCGCAGGGCCTCAGAAGCCCTCCAGCCCCAGACAGTCCTCCCCAGACAGTCTTAGAAGCTTTATACTGTTTCAGGGAGGGGCATGAGGCTGGGGCAGGTAGAATGGGGTCTGTTTTCTCGGGCCACCACCTTCTCCATTAAGGATGCAGTAGAGCAGAAATGTGTATTGTCTGCCTTATGGGAGGGAAATAGCAACAAGATGTGCCTGCCAGCATTGGGAAGCTACTGTCAAACTCTAGTGGCATCAGTGGAGCAGAATTACCCTTCATTGTAGAAATCAGGCACTTTTGTCAAGGAAACATGGTGGAATCTGTCTCTTATGGGAAGGACCCTGCTCCTTACCCAGATCCCCCAGTATCCTCCCTCCCACATCACTCAGTGCAGATAAGACATCCTTCCTACCATTGGAGCTATCTTTGTTAATAGCATCAGTCACATGCCTCTAAGTACACACACTCGTAGAGGGAAAGATGACATTTCTGCTCTTCACTACTAACTAGAAAATGGGAGACAAAATGCCTACCTAGCTTGGCCCAAATTTGAGAGGGTGAGTGCTGGATCTCAGTGCAGATGAGCGCGTCGTCTCTTACGCGGTTATTTATGTCAAGTGGCCCTGCGGTGCCCCAGAAAGGGCTGCCGCGTTCGGTTAAGACCAGGCTGACCTATCTGGCATTTTAACAACGACAGTCTGGTCTTTGGAATGATTTAGTGTTTCCCCATTTTTCAGTATCTTAAGGTGCCAAAGTATCTCCATCTTTGGGTTCTTTGTGGGTAACGCCCCTGTGACTCCCAGGAGAAGGACCCCTTGTGGTCTCTTTGAGGAACACATGCATTCTGGCTGTGCAGCGCTGTGGAGAGAACTTTGCAGGTAGAAGCTGATAGATCTGTCTTTGCAAAATTGCCATTTGGAGTAAGAACCTGGAAATTGTTGTGTCAGAAGTGTGCTCAGCCACTTCCGTACTGAATTTTATTGATTGTTGTACATTTATGCATTTATTTTTATTGGTAAAGTTCATATATTCCTAGAATGACCATTTCTTAGTTGGATTACATTTGATGTAATGTTAGAGATACAAGTTTCAAAGTCATTTATTTTTTAATCATTTTCTTATTTTTTGTTTATCTTGCTGTATGCATTTTAGGACGTTGAAATAGCACCTCATTCTCCAGCAGAGTCCAGTGTTCTTTTCAACCCTTGTCCCTTCTTCCTTCCTTGGTACCCAGCCACCCCTTCCAGAGCCGCAGCCTGTGTCCTGTGAGTCTTGTTGAGATTTCTGCTTGTCTTACTTCTTTATCTTCCACATGAAACCATCCCGTACTCTTTTTTTTTCTCTCTGACTTATTTCGCTTAACATGATCTCCTCTAGTTCCATCCTGGTTGTGGCAAAAGGCACACTTTTGTGTTTGTTTCTCTTTTTAAAGTCACCTGCATAGAACTGAGTCTATTGATGACCACTTTTCTATGCTTCATAGTGAATTTGATAAGATACTTTTATTTTCAACTTTTGTAGGCATCTGGGGCAGTGTTTCAGATAAAGTTGACAGTTTTCAAAGCATTTTTCCTTCTTTGGGTACGTATCCTATTGAAGAAAAAATAATCTGTCTGGTGGAAGAGTTCAAGTGCCCATAACCAGCTAGCAGAGTTGTGACTGCACCGATCGTCTGAGGTTCAGCTGCTGTGACTCCGAGGACGACTGCACGCTGCTGGTTCCTCGCGGCTCCATGTAGCGGCCCGGCCCGCGGCACTTGGCGACTGGCTTCTTCTCCCAGGGCCACTGCTTTTGCTGCCAGCTTTGCTTGGTTATTGCCAGAGAGAGCACCGCCATTTTTCTCCTCTTTAATGAAGCATTAAGGTCCGTTTACATAGTGATAAATAAAGTAATTACTGCAGCAGTGGCATTCTGCCTAAGTCATCTAGGAAACTGAATGCAAAATCTTTTTAATAGCCCCATAATGGTCGCTTGAAGTGTTGCAGATTTTCATAACGATAGCTGAAATGCAAGTGCCTTTATTTACTGTGGGACTTGAGCACTTGGACTCTTCGCGTGGAGCCCTCGTCCGTCTCCAGCTGAGCTGAGCGCGCATCACAGGACGTGTGCGCACGGGCCTCTGCAGCAGGTGTCTGCGGGGCGGCCCCGGGCGGGAGCGGCAGGCGAGCCGCCGCCATCTTGTGATGATGGCGTGTGTCTAGTCTAGGGCGTTTTAGGTCGCCTCTCTTTTGTTCTTCATTTTTTTTTAAGCAAAACGAAGATTCCGTTTTGGGAACTCGTCAAGTCATTGCCCAGTTTGGAGAGTGTTAAATCAGAAGTTCTGTTTCTTCTGTTTTCTGATTAGCCATTGTGGGATACAGACCAAGAACACTACAGGGAAGGAAAGAGGGATAGAGCTGTTGCTCCGCACTGTCCTTGGCCCGTGTCATTTGCTTTTGGATGTCTTAATTCATTAAAACATTGTTAAGGGACATAGAGTTTAAACAGCCACATTGTACCAAGTGTAAAACGAACTAGAGCTGAGTCTAGCACAGAGCTGTGTGGACTGCTGCCTTGTGAAGGAAGAGTCTGGGCCTAACCACTGTCTGGCCAGTGGATGGGTGACCACCCTGCTGTGGGAAAGTCCTGCAAGGGCACGCTAGGGCACTGGGGTGTTTGCACATCTGTCATTGACTTAGATTACTTGGGGTCTCATGGAGACACGCCATTGTCACCACAGCTCTCAGGGCTGGCTGTCTAGCTCCTTCTGGCTCTCAAATGACTTTCAGGAACAGAGGCAGAGAGAGAGCGAGAGAAAGAGCACAGGCTAGAGCCAAACTGGGAAGGAGGAAAGAGCCTCAAAGTCATGGGGCCAGAGGTCAAGGGAAGAAGATGGATGTGTGAGGGGCAATATTCTGAGCAGGCAGGGAAATCATTTTGGTCAGTAGTTCATAGAGGAACCGAACTAAGGACTCCATAGCTTGTTTGTCACTGGTTACCTGGGTGAGTAACCTGAGTCATCCTGAGTCAGGGGTACAGATACTAGGCACCCACTCCTAAGCCAGGAGAGCCCAGGTGACAGTATGCAGCTCTGTGGGACTCACCCTTTCCTGCTGAGGGGGACAGGGACTCTCACTGCTGCAGTCAGTGTCCAGTGGTCTGACCCCTGAGCTCGAGCCCTCGCCCCTGCCAGACTGCCTTCCCTCCTGTGTCTCCAAATCCTCCTCCTCCTCCAGGGCACCCCAACTCCTCAGTGATAAATATGGGTTGATGCACTCGCTAGACAGTTTACTGACCGCTTGGTACAGAGCATGGGGCTGTGGTGTGAATGTACCTTTCTCCTGCCCCAGGGTCCCCTGCACAGGGACAGTGATCTTTACATTTTCACAAAGAGACATTGTCGAATATATAGCAAACAACATAAAAAGTTGTCACATCTTAAACATACATACCTTTTCCTATCATTTTGGTTTTTGAGCTCTGTGATTATATTACCTTTTCCAAAGAGAGCGCTAAGTAAGAAAGTCCATCTTGTCAAAACTTCATGCATTCTACAGATCAGCTCTTCTGTTAGGGCGATCATATTCATTCCAAGATGTAAAGTAAATCAAAAAGAAAAAGCAAACATTTGAGAGAAAATGGAAACCAACAGTGTGCCTAAATGCAGCTTTGATAAGGATCTCTTATTTAATATTGGCATTTTCTGTGGTTCATCTGACATAATTGAGGGAAATAGTTGCCATTTTTTCCATTCCAGGGTTATTTTCCTCAAGATATTTAGAGCCCTCCCCATTCTGTTTTGTTAATTTTGGGTGTGGCATTTCAAGATGTGAATTGGGGGTTGCAAGTGATCTCGAAAGGCCAGCAAACATCCTGAGGGCCTTCATTTGTTTGCTTGTTTTTAACCACAGTGGTCATAGCTTGATGTGGCTGGGACTCCTGGTTTGTGGTAGTTTTGGGGGACAGAGTTTTGTGTCCGTTGTCATCCTGGAATAAGCAGATGGTCTTCCCCGACTCTTTCCCTTCTTTGTGAAGAATGGAGTACTGGGCTAATGGACCATACCCTCCAGCCCTGGGATGGGTTGGGTTCCAGAAACCTCTGGGTCTCTGTCCCATCCAGGTCGTCACCTTAAATTCCAGTACAGTCTGACTTGTCAAAACTGGAGTTAATGGGTTTTAATAAACTCTTTTGTGCCTTCAGTTTGAATGGTGGAACTGAAGAGTTCCTTAGAGACCCGTGGACTGATAAGACACCCTTGGCTTTCACTGCTCCCAGGCGGGTTATGTCTCTGGGTGGGCCAGACACTGTGCGTGCAGCTGTTTTCTTGAGATGCTATTCAAAGATAAATCCACTCACTGAGCGTGAATAACTCAGTGGTTTTCAGTGTATTTTGGGTTTTGCAGCCATCTCAGTCATTTTCTAGGCTGGACAGTGTGATGGTTTAATAGACAGGGTGCCTGGTCACAACAGTCAAGTTCACTAGCACATCCGCGGTCTCACGTTGTTCCCCGTCTGCTGTCTGGTGACGACACTTAAGATTGCTATTCTAGCAGAGATTTCAAGTATATGACACAGCAAATGAACTAGAGTCCATGCTGGACATGTGATCTCAGACTTTTCTCATTGTAGGACTGGATGTTTATGCCTTTGACCAGCACCCTTGCTGCTTGCTCTTGGCAGTCGCTGTTCTCTGGTTCTGTGGGCTTGGATTTTTAAGATTCCACATGTAAGTGAGATCAGGCAGCATTTGTCTCTTCTGGCTGATGTCGCTTCGCATAACCTCTTTTGGGTTTAACCATCCTGTTGCAAAGGACAGGATTCTTTCTCTTGCCTGAGTACTATTCCATTGTGAGGCTAGACCTGACTTCCTTTATCCAATAGACATTCAGGTTGTTTTCTTTTCTGGAAGTTGTGGATAATACTTCATGGAACATGGGGAAGGCTTCAGTAATGGGGTGACTGGGTTTGCCATATGCTTTTTTTAAAAAAAGTAAAGGTACGGGCAGGGATGAAGATGAGCAGAAGTAGGCAGGCAGGGAGAGGGGAAAGAAGCACTTCTTAAAATTTCATTGTAATTGTTCCCCCCGCAACCTGGGATGTGAACCCAGGTCGTAGGGATGTGTGTGGACAGCACCTGCTGAAGGTGGAGGGCCTAGCCGCTCTTCCACCAGGATGCATGGCCATACGATTGTAACGCTATCCTTCCCAATGTGACTCCATTGATATGAGTGAGCCTCAGTGCAGTGTGCCTTGTTATTAAAGCTTTCATTCCTATCCTGGGTGCTTAGGAGTGGGCCTGGCCTGAACATGACAACTCGGGGTACATGCCTCAGCCTTTTGATTCTTCTGGAGAAAATAGTTGTTGATGAGAACACTTGGCATGGTGTCTGATTGTTCCCGCAGCTGTTGTGTCGGCAATAAATACTCAGTCTACGTATTTAACACCCGTCCTCCTCAGCCCACACCTCCTCACTACAGGATCTGCTTTGCATTGCTTAGTCGAGCTTTTAATTACATGAGACTTTGTGTCTTTACTGGGATATAATTTTCTCCTTATTGATCAGAAAAAGGCACCACGAATGCTAACATTTATAATAGAATGGAAGAATTTTCACAAACACACTTAAAACTCACTGCCCCCCCCGCCCCCCACCTTTTTTTGGTTACTTTTATCGCAAGACCAAAAAAAGAAAACTTGTTGGATGTAAAAATAAATTATTCATTTGCAAAAATCATCATCTTTCACGAGTAACACTTGATAGAATGTTGGTCTAGTGTTTGCAGCAAAGCAGTTACTTACAGGAGTGTGCCGGTGTCTTTTCCCCAATTCAGGAAATTAGCTTTTATTACAAATAGAGGCTATCAGTGCAGAGAAAGGGGAAACCTTATAAATATTGTGAAGAATTTTCAGAGATAATAGAATAACGAACAATACTAAACCAATTTAAACACCTTCTAGGATATTTTAATGACGTTGAATGATAATTTCTTATACTGCGTAGGAATTCACAGCTCCGCTGAGGTGCCCTTGTGTTTTTGGAGACATTGAGGGTCCATTTCAGACTTCCTTTCTGGTATGCCCTGTGCCCTTGCAGCTAAGGCCATTGAATGGAGTCCATAGATATCCCAAGGGACGCAGGATTGAGACCTGGGATTCAGGGGGAGCAACCAAGATGAGTAACTAAGTAAAATAAATGAAAATGCTTCTTCCTCTTCTCTCTTCCTAAAAATCCACATAACAAAATTAGCCACTTAAAATGAGCAGCTCAGTGACATTTAGAACATCAACAGTCTTGTACAGCTACTTTAACGACTTCCAGAACATTTTCACCATCCCAGAAGGTAACCCTGTACCTATCAAGTACCTGCTCCTCATTCATTCTCCTTGCCCGCAATCTGCTTGCATTCTGTGTGGATTTATGTCTTTGGAGCATTGCATGTGAATATGGAATCATGAATTTGTGACCTTTTTTATTTTTACTTTTTGGCTGCTTTTACTTAGCATCCTATTTTTGAAGTTCATCCATGTTGTAACGTGTTAATTCTTCCTTTAAAAAAATTATTGAAGGAACATCACATCATAATGATCATGTTCAAGGTGTGCATCCTTGGATATCCATCTGTATCCAGTAAATTAAATGTACTACCACCATCTGTTTCCATCCTTCACACATCATTGATCCCTTTTACATGATTTGCCCACCCTCTCCTCTTTCCCTTCTGCTTCATTCCTTTTGATGACTGAGTAATATTCCACTGTATGGATAAGACCCCCTTTCATTAATCCAGAGCGCTTGATTTTCCTTACTGATGCCTAGGACCTTAGACTTCTCTTTCACTGTGTCTTGGGATGGATGCAAAGTTACTGTGTTCTCTCTAACCCCCACACCCCACCCACAACATTTCTTATTTAGACGGTGAGAATGTACTGAACAACAAAAGATTTTCCTTTTCTAGTAGCTTGTAGAGTTCAGGCTCCCCCACTTTGACTTAGCGCAGTTAGATTTTTCACCATACTCACACAGACATTTCTCCCTGCTAATTTGACATCTCCCTCCTGCTCAGCCAGCATGCATGGGCCATCAGTGTGTACCAGGTACCCCACCTCCAGGACCATCCTCCAGACATTCAGGGTCCAGGCTTGGAGACGACAAAGGGATGCTGTTGCTGTGCTAGCAACAGGTGTCACTTATGGGTGTCCTCAGGACGCCGACAGGAGAGGGTTCAGTTCTGCTCGGGGGCCCTAGGCAGACGGGTGCTTGGTGAGAGGATGAAAGATGTCCCCTGCAGGGCTGAAGCAGCATGTGGAGGGAAGGGTCCTGGCCAGGAGAGGCCTCGGACCAAGTCGTCCACAGAGTACAGGACACTGTGACTTTAAGTAAAGTCGCTTCGAGTGCAACCAGGCCCTGATACGGTGCTTCATTCAGGGTCAGCTGGGACTGAGCAGGTTTCCATTGAGCCAGAATTCCCCCAGTTTATCAATTTTCACACTTAAATAAATTCAATATTAATAAACTGTCAGTCACTGCAGTGATAAATTTAATTACACACAGCTTTCCGAATCCCCGGAAACCCTTTTTCTCATGCACCTGGCTTTGCTGAGCCGGTCCACACTTCAGCTGCTTTCTTCTCATTCCCATCTCCACTTTTCCCTACTTTTCTCCTTAATGGAGGTATTCTTTGACTAATATGCATGGAGTGGGCATTCCGAAAATTCTGGTGTTACGAGCAAGCCGTGATGAGAACTTCTAGCCACTGAAAGGTAAGCACTGATCATAACATTCCATACTTCAAAAGTCATGATTGTGTTACTGTGTTTTTCCCTTAAAATCATTTGTCATACCTCTTAATATTTTTATATCTTAAGAGATGTAGTCATTTTTAATCTGTCTGCCGGATTTAAGTCATCGAGTTGGTGATTGAACAACTCATTTTTTGTTATTTAATTCTCAGTGGATCTTATATCCCATGTCCCTTTTTAGTCCTCTCTGAAAATGTCACAGTGTTAACTCTGTCGGAGTCGCTGCCGTGGCAGTGGGTGGTGGGAAGCACACCCATTGATTTGTTCTTGGAGTTCCCTGTTAAAGCTGTCTGCATGGTCATTTTGTACCTATAATTCTCTACAAAGTTACTTTGTTAATTCAAGTTGCTGTGAAAATCTCAGCAGGAGGTTACTTCAGCCAGTGACAGATTTATACTTCTATTTGTAGCAAAACTCCAGCGGGAGCCGGCACATTATTCCTGGGCTGCGGGATGGCAGAGTGGGCGTCTCCAGGTGTGTCCTGGACCCCTTCCCGTCTGGTCTCCCACCCTCCCGACCCAGATAAGCAGTTCACATGGCTCAGTGGGAATCAGTTTACCGTCCATCTATATTGGTTTTGTGTTCTCTGGATTCGTTGTTGTACAGAATTTGTTTTTCTCTGTGTGTGTTAGGGTCTTCATGTAATCTCTTAGTAAGTGCCCTAGATGATGAACGAGCTCAGCATTCTTTATTTTTATTTAGTCTTCAAGCTACCCGTTCCTCCCAAGACCCGGGTTGGAAACCCAGGTCCTTGGGATATACTTGGACTGCGCTCCTCCGGAAGCAGCAGACCTAACTGCTACTCCACCAGGGCGTCGCCTCAGCCTTGGTTTCAGTAGTTCACCTCTAAGATCTTGTGTGAGCCTGGTGTTTGGTTCCATTTTTTCCTTTCCCAAGGCGGCTCAAATTCTCTGCTATGTTCTGGGAGTGGAGTCCTTGCCAGGCTGTTAGCACCGTGAGGTGAAGGTCTCCTGGCATAACTGCACTTACCTGGCAGGGCATGGTTGGTGGTGTTTTCTACCTCTTCTGCACGTCTGAGAAATTGAAGCCAAAAGTGAGGTTAATTTCTCCACTTTTAAAGTTGTTCTACAAATAAAAGTATCATGAAATGGCCTCAGCAATGTTTTGAATAACCCACAATATGTTTTTACATGGCTACTCAGCAATCTGCAAGCTAACCGTCTTATTGGTAGTTTTAGAAATGATGGGATTTAATGGACTAAAAATATAGCACCTAGTGAAAACAGGACGGAGTGGGGTGGAAAACAGTAGAACTTGCAACCTGAGTCCATTTGGCTCGGTCCCTGGTGAACTGGGTGTCCTGCAGTTGGGATGGAGAAGAGGTAGGAAATGACCTGGCCTTATCGCCCCAGCCAGATCCTTAGCATTGTTTAAATATTTGTGTATCTGTGTGGGGGTGATGTTTCCTGAGAATGCTGTAAAATAATAGAAATTCCCAGAGTTCCTCCATCAGCAGACGATGGCCAAGGGCTGTGTTCTTTTGACGGTGAGGTAAAGCCTGAATGGAGAACAAGATAGAAAACTCCACTGTGGGAGTGAACGGTAGACTCAACCAAATGAAAACAGTTTTCCTCCCACCTGCTTCCCAGGATGAGCTTTCTGTGTCCAGGACATTGGGCTGGGCTCTCCTGATCCCTTGGGCCACTCTGAGATTTTTTTTCTTTTTCCTTTATAAGTTTGATTTCAGTTGATACGTAGTCTCTCCAAAGAAAATAGTCTTCAGCTGCTCTTTCTACACTGTGGCATTGTGCAAAATGTGTCTGATTTTAAATTAAAAGTGCAAAGGCTGACCCCTGAGGGCTCACATATTAATGCATGCCCACCATGGGAAAGGTGAAACCTGCTATTTGTTGCAACAAAATAGTTTGTGTGACCTCCCAACGCCTTTGATACAGAAATTCTGTATCAGAAGAATCAGCAACAGATTTGTGTGTTAAATCCAAACTTTGCTGGGTTTGGTGGAAAAGTTTCAACAGAAAGACAACATTGTTTTTTTGTGAGCAAACAGCATCACAAAGTATCATTTCTCTGCCTTTATGCTCCACATCATGTGGCTGTTTTGTCTGTGAAGGAATATATAGTTGGTGTTGAAATCACTTAGACCTTTCCAGCATTGCCAAGCTCACCTATTTTTGCTCTTAATTATCATGTGTCAGAAAATGAATGGAAATTAACTCATCTTCTCACCTTTTCTGCTGACTTCCATCTGTTCTTTTTCTGTTAAAAAAAACCCCCAAACCCTCATAGAACCAAACGCCTGGCCCTGTCCCAGGAGCCTTCCAGGCCTCAAGTGCTACTTGTGTGCGGGGAAGTCAGAGGACAACCCTGTCATCGCCCTTTGCTTTTCAACTTGGTAAGAAATATGCCGGCACATCTCAGATGCTCTCAGCCTCACAGCGTGTTGCATGGCGAGTAATTAAAACCAAAGCCCAAAGTGAATAAGAAATAATTTTTTATTGATTGCTGGCGTTTGTGAAAAAGGTTTAATTAGACCGGGATACAAAGGGGGATTATTGGCACTTTCATTAGACATTGCTGACATGGTTGTTTTCTCTGTCTCATTTGGCTTGGGGATTTATGACTCTCTTCTACCTTCTTAGAAGTATGCCAGCAGCACATCTTTCATGCTCATTAGACAGGGCTGTTTTGTTTTGTTTTAACTTACATAGCATGGCACACGCTCAAAGCTTTTTCCAGGCAAAATTTCTCTATAGTGGGATTTGAGATGGGCCTTCCCTTCTGTTGTGGGTTGTCTCAGCCTTTCTGTGGTCTTGGGGTTTCTTTCCTGCTCTCCTAGATCGCTGAGTGTAAATAAATGGCTCTTCTAGGCCTTGGAGTCCCGCCCCACCCAGCCCTGCCCTGCTCTGCACTTGGGTGAGCATCTCACTTGGAAACACTTTTCAATAGGGACTCCTGAATCTCTGCCATGTCAATGTGACTTCCAGTTCAGAGGGGCTAGTGAGTGGTCACAGACTGACTGGATGTCCCTTTGCTGGGATTGCAGTTTAGGAGAAGATAGATTTTGGGGCAAAGATTTTGATCTTGGGTGCTTTTGAATAGAGAGAGGTTCGGGGTGTAGGGCATCCAGGAGCCCCTCGGTCTTGTATCCAGATTTGTCTGCCTGCATTTTTCTGGGCAAAGGGCCCCCAACAGCCATCAGATTCTCAGAGATTTCTGGCCCTAACCCTTCAGAAATCAACAGTCTATAAGAAGGTTCCAGATGGGTTTTATTAGTCCTCCAGACAGTGTGTTTGGACATGTAAAGATGAAGTTTGAAGCTGGCTACTTCACGTGTAGTGGCTGAAACTTTGAGGAGGGATTGTTGATGGAATTGGAGCACCGTTGTGGGGCGAATTTGCAACCTGACGGGGTCCTCTGAACCAGGCAGTCAGTTCTAGCTATCCCATTCCTTCCGTCCATTACTTCCACCCACCTGTCCTTCCAACCATGTACCTGGCAGTGACACTAGGAAGGTGACTGAGTAGCAGCCTTGTCTTGTGTGTTTTCCTAACACATGGTGGGGCAGTTGATAGTTTCTTGTCTGAAGAAGGATGTTAATTAGGATTTTTTGAGATTTATTTTCCCACGGGCTGCTCCCCTCTCCCCCTCCCTGCTGTCCTCTCATTCTTCCCTCTCTCTGCTCACTGCCCATTGCTTCTTAGAGTTTCCCAGTTTCCTCTGGATAGAGCGCGTCAGCATGCATGCTTGCCTACGTGCTTGCGCTTATTGGCGAGGAAAGAGAACAGAGATAGGGCTCTAACTAGTCAGCCAGGAAATTTTATGTAATGACATTGCTCAGAAAACTGTTGTGAAGGTAAGCAAGATGGTGTGGCTCAAACTTGCCCCAATGAGAAGCCTTGTGGGGAAATCCCATGGCATCTGGGGAGAACCACCTTCCAGATTGGGGCTGGGAGTCCCCACTACTGTTCTGCTGATGCAAGAAGCCAGATATTTGCTTCAGAATGAACATTTTCAGTGAGAAAAGAGGGGCAGGATCCCAGGGCAAGGGTATTTGGATTGTTTTCTCGTTCAGTCACTGAACGCTCTTACAAGCCCAGGGTGTTCATTGCTGATCAGTAACATGCTTTTCCAGTTACTGATGTTCAGGCTGACTGCCTCCCCCCCAGCCCTCCATCCTCCCGCCCTCCTTCTTCCACTCACCTTGCAGACAATTCTTTTGGAAAGAAAGGTACAGGCAGCAATGAAGGGGAACAGAGGCAGGCAGTCAGGAAGAGAGGAGGAAGAAATACTTTCATTTCTTTTTAATTAGGTGTTCATCTTGATTGATCCCCTTGGCCCCAGGACATGGACCTGGGTCCATGGGATATATGTGGTCTGCACTTGGCCAAAGGCAGTAAACGTAACCGCTACTCCACCAGGGCGCACCCCTGCTGATAATTTTTTAAAGCTGACAGGAAAGCTTTTAATTTTTTTGGTAACAACATGGAATTAGCTTAGACATCTCCCCTTCTGGGGATGTGTTCACAACAGCTTAGGTGAGGAAAGACCAGTTTGTACAGCTAAGTTCCAAAATGAATGCCTTGCTAGAGTTCTTTGCCACCCCCAACCCTCAAGGGCTTCTCTATTGGGACCCCCAAACTGAATAAACACAGGATTTTACTTGAGCTAAAAGCATGATTTTTTTTAAAGATAGGACCCTGTGGCATCTGTGGAATAATTTGAACATTTCTGAAGACATGAAACAGGGTGTTTGATGATAAGTTTTCTGACTTAAAAATGTGTGAAATAAATCCTAGACCAACTTTATTAAAAATGACTATTTTTGATTTGTAAATATTTCTTATAGTTGATGTATTAATACTTCCAAGCCCATCTGGAAAAAGGAACTTTTTGAAAGAAGTGGCTGATATTTTTGATCTATGTATTTTTTAAATGAGTCTTTGTGGAGTGGTAGACTTGCTCTGTGGCATTAATATTGAGCAGACTGTCTGAAGAGAGGAAAGGCTTGTGAAGAATCCGAATGAAGGAAGATTTCAAAAAGCCATTTATTGTGCCCTAGGGGCTCAGGTTAAAACACCTGCTGCTGGGGTGTCCACCATGTAAAGCCCAAGGAGCTGGGTTTGAGACCCAGGCCAGGGGAAACCACCCAGGCATGATCCTTAGTGGTGTCAAGCCCCTGCGAGCCCTTGCTTCCGATGACACATGACTTGTCTTTGGCAGGACTTCAGTGTGAGGTCCTCTCCCGTTGCGCGCTGACCATCTCCTTATTCTCTCTGCAGCCATGCGTCAGGTACCCCGTGTGCGGTCTTCAACTCATTTGCTTGCTGTAACCACACAGGCAGCGTTAGAAAGCCCAGCACCAGGCCGCCGCTCTCTCCCCAGGACCAGTTGAATCATCATCACTTCTGCCGGTGGCCAGGACGTCAGTGTCCATGTTTAATGTGGACCATGTGATGATTTGATACACGTGTCCATGGTGACGAGATCCCCAGCCTCATCTTAAAGCATCTGTACCCTCACATAGTAGCTTAGAGTGGAACACGGGGTCGGGGCGGCGGTGGGGTGAGAATCTTAAGATTTTGTCTCCTGTCTAACTTCATGGTATAATACAGTGTTATCAACTGTGACACCATGTTATGCATTAGCTTTCAGACCTTATTTATCAGAGAGTGGAAAGTTTGTTCCTTTTTTACCAGCCTTTTCCCATAGCCTCCTGCCTCTGGCAACCACCATTCTACTCTTGTTTCCAGGATTTTGACTTTTTTAAAAATTACATGTAAGTGATACAGTATTTGTCTTTTGCTGTCTGGCTTATTTTACATTGCATAATACCGCCCGGGTTCATCCCCGTTGTTGCAAAAGGCAGAATTTCCTTCTTTTTCATGTTGGAATACTATTTCTTTGTCTACACATTTTTTAATGCATTCATCCCATGGGCACTTAGGTTGTTTCTGCATCTTGGCTATTGCGAATATTGAAGAAATAAACATTGGGGTGGGGTGGGGGTGCTGATGTATCTCTGCGTTAGCGTTTTCTGTTTCCTTTGGATACATCCCAGAAGTGAGATTGTTGGATTTGAATGCTAGATCCATTCTTAATGTTTGAGGACTTTCCATACCATTGCCCTTAATGACTACACCAGTGTACACCCCACCCCAGTGCACAGAGCCCCCTTTTCTCAACACCCTTACTAACTTTTGCGATCTCTTGTCTGGGTTCCTCCCCATCCCCACAGGGGTGGGGCCATGTCTCCTGGTGGCTGGATTTCCATTTCCTTGGTGGTGCTCTTGAGGACATCAGATGAGCACACGTGGGCTGGGTCCTGCCCTGAACAGTGTTCTCCTCCTCAAGTCTCAGCCCAGACTCCTGTCTCTGTCACATCTACAGCTGTGACATAAACGAACTGTTCCAAGATCTCACTGGTAGGGAAAACCCTTGGGGAGCGTCTTCTGCCTCCTCTGAGGTGGGAGGGGCAGAGGGACACTTGGCTCACGTGATTGACACTCCTGAGCCTCAGTGGAAGATGGGCCAGGCAGTCCAGAGAGGGCCACCACCCAGTACAGCATCCAGGACAATGATTCTCAGGGACCATTTCCCCTCGGGCTCATCACAGCTCACCAGGCTTCTCTCTCCCCTCCCCTTCTCCCCTCCCCTTCTCCTCTCCCCTCTCCTCCCTTCTCCTCCCCTCTCCTCCCCTCTCCTCTCCTTTCTCTTCTTCTCACTCAGTAGGTGTCCTAACAAGTTCTCTAGTGACCCTGCTGGAGAACCACCAGCCTGCAGAATCTTTGCAAATGAGGAGGCAGGCTGCAGGAAGAAGGTACTGAGGGTTGAAGTGTCTTTGCCTAAAGACGTTGCCTGGCCTTCTCTCTGAATTTCATCATGTGTAGCCTTTCCAAAGCACATGCTGGTACATCTTTTAAGCAGCTTCTGACTGACTCCACTTTGTTCTCTGTGGTGATTTTCCTTAAACTCCTGATGGGAGGGCAGGTGGAGTAAGAGAGATTACATTTTTTTTTTTTTTTTTTTTTTTAAGGAAAAAAAAAAAAAGGCTTCTTGATCATTAGAGTCGTCCTCTCCTAAGTGCTTGATTCCACAAGCATCGTTTTTAAGAGCCACTTTGCCCATGCCCCTGGGCTGGTTCAGTAGCCAGGGGCTCTGGAGGAGGCCACGATTACCCCAGTGGCCCATTCTGAGCTGCCCTCATCTCCTGGGCTCACCTGGAGCCACATCAGCAAGCAAGGACACGTCCTCCCTGTCGCCGGCATGTTTTCCAGCAGTTGTTTGGTCTGTGCCTGCATGTTATAGGGCATAAATAAGCCCGGGAGGGACCCGCATCGTGAATGCCGTGACCTTGAATGGTCTTTCCGGTGGGGTGGCTGGACTGTGTGCCCGTCATCTCAGGTATGTGTCAAGCCTGTGTTGGTTCAGTGCGAGACGCAGGTGCTTAGGAAAATTCCTCACCCAAGGGCTTTCGGGATTTACAAGTTCTTGCTGTTTTTGTGACCTTGTGCGGTTTCTGGTTTCACAGAAGGCTTTGTTTCTCAGTTCTCGTTGCTGCCTTCAGCCTTGCCCTGTAATCACCGGGCGCCAGGGAGGGCTGCGGTCTGCTTCCCAGGGTGTGCTCAGATACTGTGTCCTCCACGTGTGGCACCGCCGCGGCGGGGGGCTGGGCAGGGGCCCTCCCGAAGCACATCGGTGCCTAATCACAACCTTTATTTGAATTCTGCACAGTCTTCTCGGCTGCTCTGTGTGCTGGGTTTTAAATGGGCCACCCCTTCATTCCTGTGCGCCTGGAACTGGTAGAGTGAGCACACGTGCTTCTAAGTTTAAGTGCGGGGGTGTGAACTCACCTCCCAAATCAGGAAGAACTGGCCTTGGATCCAATGTCAGGGTTTGAGAGTTTGGGAAGGGAGCCTGCACGAATAGGGCTGGTCAGGACACAGACTAGGGCTGCATTAGGAGTCTTTCTAGCATCCTGTCCGAGCAGGAGACCTCGAGGGGCAAGTGGCTTTGGTGCGTCAGGCTGCGCATGCCAGTGGTGGAAGGTGCGGCTTAGGAATGATGCCTGTTTTGGGGACCGTCCCCAGTCACGGTAGAGGGCGAGGCAGGCACGTCCTGACAGCTGACAGGAGGAATAGCAGTTTAGCCCTGAGGAGAGAGCACGGATGCGAGACGGGCCTGCAGAGACTCCCCTGGACAGGACAGTAGCCTGCAGCACCTGCATCATTTTTCTGCAAAGTCACGTCTGTCTCCTGCAGGAGTCCTGGTGTGATCATTACTGCAGGAAGGATGGGTGGACCAGGAGCTTGGGAAGCAGGGGAAAGTGTAGAACCTTATAGATTCTGTTCTGTTTGCTTTTTTGGTGGGGAGGGGGTGAATATGGTCATTTATTGACTACCTTCCACATGCCAGGTGAGGTATTCAGCAATGGCATGCAGAGCTTAGTAGACCCAGTTCTGGATGAGTCTGTACTGAAATGGGCAGTCACACCATGTCCTGAGAACACGGGAGGGTTGGGTGGCAGCTGAGGCTGATGGCTTCACAGCAGAGGGGCATCTGCATGGGGTCCGTGGTCACTGTCCTCCTGCAGGGTGTGCATTTACCTGCAGAGGGGAGTGATAAGGCTCGTTCAGTGTTCCTTCATTGACTTTCATTATCTGAGAAGTTAAGAGGGTCTGGCTTCCTTTTGCTCCTTTTGCTCCCCTCCTTGACACTCAGCGGTAGACCTGGGTCATCAGTTTATAGTCTCTCACTTTATTTTTTTTCAAATGTTACTGAAGGAACACTACATCATAACATGATACAAGTTTAAGGTGTGTGTCACCGTAAATTCAGGTATGCCCTGGTGGAACAGAGGTTGGGTCAGTCACCTCTGAAGGACTCAGGCCACATACCCATGGGTTCAAGTCCTGGGTCCTGGGAAACAACCAATGTGAACAACTAAAATGGAAATTAAAATGCTTCTTCCTCCTCTCTCTCCCTCACTGCCTCCTGCCTGCAACTTCCCTTAAACAACAAAAAACCAGTATCTGCATATAAAACACTAGATTTATTAATAGTGCTTTAGTTCACCATGTAACTGACACTTTTTACCCAACTTGCCTACCCACCACCTGTCTCTCCATGAATTCGATTTTCTATAGACTAAGTCTGTTTTTTGTCCTATTTGGTTGATTTGTTTCTTTGGTTTCTCTATGTATCACATGAGTGAAATCATGTTTTTTTTTCCTTCATCTGAAGAATATCATTTAGCCTAATACCATCATCAAGTTCCATTCATTTGTTACACATGGCAGGGTTTCATCATTTTTCACAGCCAAGTAGTATTTCATTGTATAGGTGACATTTTCTTTATCCACTCACCTGTCCATGGGCACTTAGGTTGTTTCCAGCTCTTGGCTATTGTCAGTAATGCTGCAGTGAACACGGGGTGCATGCTTCTCTGTGAATTAGTAGTTGTGTGTGTGCGCGTGTTTGGACGAATACCCAGAAGTGGGATAAGAAAATCATGGAATTTCCATTCTCAATTTTTTGAGGAATTGCCATGTCGTTTTCCATAGTGACTGCACCAGGTATTCTCCCACCAACAGGTTATAAGAGTTTTCTTTTCACAGCATCCTCGCCAGCACTTGTCTTTTCCAGTCTTTTGGAGAATAGTCATTCTCACAGCTGTGCGTTGGTACCTCATTGTGGTTTTGATCTGCTTTTCCCTAAGAGCAAGTGATATGGGCCATCTTTTCATGTGCCTGTTAATCATCTATGCTTGACTGGAGAAGTGTCTGTTCCAATCGTCTGTCCATTTGTTAACTGGATTTTGTTAGTCCTCCTCCTTGTCCTGCATTTCTGTGGGCCACCATCTTGGCTCACACTTCCCCTTCCCAGGATGGAGAACTGAGACCCAGACAGGCTGCGACTTCAGTGGGCCTAAGGGCTCAGAAGCCCGCCTGACACAGCCACTCAGACTCTCTTATCTGCAGGCTCCTTGACAGTGAATGGGCATCGTCCAGGGAGTGAGGGGCTTGGGGATGGTCCTGGCTGGGAGGGTGTCCATTCGCTGGTCTCTAACTGGCCATGTGGCTCTGGGCAGGTTGCCTCCTTGGACCCCTGAGTCTGTCCCCGGCGGGAGGAAGGAGAGGCAGCTCCCTGAGGCCTCTTCTGTGCCTGCCCTGCCCGGAGCCACCTTCCCGGGAACCTGACAACAGCCTGGTGGTGCCTTTCCAGTGGGAGCTACCAGAGCCATGTGTCAAATCTGGCGGCAACCTTTTCTGTGTGATTTCCGGTGACTCGTGGCTGTCGGGGTCTCAGAAAGTTAGTTCTGTCTTCTGAAAACAATGGAAAAACCCAACCGCCCCAGCCTCCAGGCCAGCTGTCTTTCTGCTGATGAATAGACAACAAACCATGAAAAGCAGAAGAGGAGTTTCTTGTTAAGTGCCCTGGGAGCGCTTCATCCATTTTAAATACGCCTGAAAACTCCGTCTTCTTACACCCTAGCTTCCCTGGCACGTAACTGAGCACGAGTGCTCGGCACAGCGTCGCAGGGTGAGCAGTAGCGTCCGTCCAGGTTTAGCATGGCCGCTTTGTTCAAGAACAATGCATTCAAGGTCAGTGTATCTTGGCTGTGCTGCAGGGTTCTGGAAATTCCCAGGAGAGCATGTTCTGTCTGTTACGTAACTCAGCACAGGAGACTGTGCTGCTGTACCTTGGGTTTCTGATAACTTTGAAAATGCAGTTGATGCTAATATTTACCTTGAAAGCATTTTGACTATTAAAACATAAAGTTTTTCTAAGGTAGACTTTTGTTTCATTTATTCAAGAAATGGGCATAAAGGGTGCACTGTGGTGGTGGAAATGGCTGGGTGTGGACCACGGAAAGCCCAAGGACCTGGGTTCAAGACCCAGAGCCAGGGGAAAAAAACCCAAATTAATAACAATGCTTTTCCCTCCCTCCCTCCCTCCCTCCTTCCCTCCCTCCCTTCTTCCCTTCTTCCCTCCTTCCCTCCTTCCCTTCTTCCCTCCTTCTTTAGGAGCACTTGTCTATGCTAGGTGCCATCCTAAGCACTTCACAAGTAGGAATTCATTTATTTCTCACCCTCACTAGGTAAGTGGCACTCTGCCCACATCACAGATGTGGAAACTGAGTCACAACGAGATGAAATCAGTTGCTCAGGTGACACATGGTTAGGAATTTGACTCCTAAAGTTTTAGATAACTGCTGTGAAATCCTATTACCATGAGCTACGCTTCTCTGACGCCATCACTTTCTCTGGAGTCCAATGTGCTGATAGCATCTTATCGCAGGACTGCGGGCTCCACCCTAGGAGAGGATGATGATGGGGAGCTGTGGCAACTCTGGGACCCCAGCCCTTCAGCAGAGGGGACAAGAGAGGGGGGCGTCTCTTGCTAAGATGCCCCAGTGGGAGGAAGTGAAGGTGGACAGAAGGGAACCTGGGCAAAGGTGAGAGAGGAGCAATTAGCAGCGATGTCTCCTGCCAGGCTCTGGAGTTCCCCTTCTCCGTGATCATGAAAGATACTCCGAGTTCTTCAGCTTGGGGCTGTGCAGCTGTCCAGTGACCTGCATGTGACTTGATGGGACTGTCCTCTGGACAGCCCTGCACAGCCCTCCAAAGGACAGCCTCCAGATGGGCCATGTCACCAGCGTCACTGCACAGACACAACTTGTAGACATTAGCTGCCTGTTCCAAGTTAGGAGCCAAGAACAGAGCCAGGAGGACTGCTCCCTCTGTGTCAGAACAGCAAATAGATTTATTGAAAAATTTCCCTAAGTGTCAGACACGAAGTACTGTGCAATGTTCTTATCGGATTTAATAGTTCTGGATAGTGCAAATTAATACAATAAATAAGACTGTAGGGTGACTGGGTGGCCTAGTTGATAGAGCTCTTTTAAGTACCTTGAAGAGGTTTATCATTTCCTATTTACAGGTGAAATTAACATGCTAATTACAAATCTTTCCTCACTATTCACTCAGGCGGGCTACTCCTGAAGGATCCCCTTAAGGTTTAGAAGGATAACTTAATTGAATTGCTTAATATAGTTGGAAGTAATAACGCTGCATTTCTTTTTAATTATATAGCCCAGATAACAAGGAATAAGTCTCATGGGAAATGTGCAGGACATATTTATGGAAAATCTGCACAGTCTTACTGAACAGTGGAGGAAAGATCCAAGTGATGGGAAACATCATCTGCCCGACATCGGCATCTGGAATGTCATCACTACCAGTCCTTCCCAAATTGATTTACAATTTAAAAGCAATTTCGGTGTGTCTGCAAGTTTGTTTGGAACTTGACAAAATTTATTCTAAAGTTTACCTTGAAGCTTCAGTAGGTGAGACAAATTTAAACATTTTAGAGAAAGGTAATGAATTGGGGTTGTGACATCAGTCGAACTTGACTTGCCCGATCACTTTGACTAGAATTAAGTATCCCCTTAAAATGACTACTGTAGCACCTCAGATCCCACTTGCATACATCTGAAGAGTCCTTTCAAGGGGAGCTGTCCAGCATATGTCTCAGGCTCAACTTTCTCCATTTCAGCCTATGTTTCCTTAGCTGAACTCCTGATTACCTGGCTGAATTTTTTATTACTTATTACATGCTTTTTGAATGGAAATGAATGATCACATTTAATCTGGGTAAGTCAGTCTTGTAAACAACATTGGAGGGCTGATATGTAAACTCCTTGGACGTTGACATCTGCAGATTTTGTAGCTCCTATTTGCATAAGAATGAATGTCACATGCTCATTATGTGACTTGTGTGCTGTGCTGTCTCTACGTCCGGCTCTGGGGCTCAAATGAACCTGTTTCCTGTCTTTGCAAACTTGACGGGTTCGGACAACATCGGAACATTGCAAAGGCAGGAACTTAGTCTCAGCATTTCCCCAGCTTGGAAATCCACTCAGTGGCCTTTCTTGTCCTCGCCAGCAACGGGCTGATTCTCTTGTTCTTTTCCTGTTTGTGTCTTAATTAGTATGTCTCAAACCACTGTGAACACATAACTTCCCTGTCAGTATGTACGGTTCCTTGAAAGACTTGAGCTTGTGAGTGCCTACTTTTGTCAGTTTTTAAGGAACAACACAGTGGCAGATTTGGTTAAAAGCCTCAGTCAATGCATTTTGGGGGATGAAATGAAAGGAAGCCATTTTTTTCTCAGTTGAACTAAGTGATACACATTTTAATCAGAATGATTAATAAAATCTGAATTTATGTGTTCCGATTATTTTCCCAGTGAGCATCTATTAAAGCATGTTTTTCTTGGAGCCTCCTTGGGCTCAGAAGGCTAAGGTACAGGCCACGTGAAACCCAAGGACCCGGGCTTGTGACCCAGGGAACCAGGGGGAAAACAAACAAAATGTCTGGAGCATAAATTCCAAGTCTTCGTTTCAAATAATTTTGAAAACATCCTATGTCATTTGTTTATATATTCTAATATTTCTTTTTTTACAAGATGGGTGTATTTTGAGTATTTTTTTTAAAAGGAAAGGTTTAGGCATGAATAAAGGCAAACAAGGAGAGGGGGAAGAAGCATTTTTATTTATTTTTATTTTAATTGTACCTCTAGATTGTACCCTCCCCTGGCCCTGGGACATGAACTCTGGTCCTTAGCATGTATGTGGACTACAATTAGCCAAAGGCAGTGGACCCAACTGCTACTCCACCAGGGTGTGCCTAAAGACTGCAATGGGATCTTTTTTGCTTTGTTTTGCACCTTTTTCAGCTTAATGATTTACTTCTATTATCACTCACTGTCAGTACATGTGGATGCATGGACAAATACTTGGTTATATTTAACCATTGCATAATGCTCGAATGGTGCTCGCAGTTTCTTTAATCACTCCAATGTAGCCATTTAGTTTGTTTCCCAGTTCGCGGTATTACAAATAGCCCTGCAATAAATGTTATGCATTCTTTTAAAATGGCCTTGATCCTTCAGAAAGTTGCTCAATGACCGGCCTAGAAATTCTTTTGTGCTGGTTACTGTGATTGCTTCTTTTTGAGTTCTTCCTTTAACTTGTTTTCATAGTATATAATCCTAAACTCTTGTGAGTAAAATCGTCCTTGCTGCGAAGAATGCAGCTTAGCTTAAAGATGGGATGTGTAAATAGAGACTTAAAAATTAACCTCCTCGAAGCTGTGACTTCCTGACGAAGTGGCAACACAGGGCAGAACGTGTTCTCCATCTGGACGGCGTCCATTGGGAAATGATGGGATTTCTCCGAAGCTGCTTGTCCGCCCAGGTTGTTGAAGGATGACAAGTTACCTTATAGGTCATTGAAAGACTTTTTCCTTTAATTCTTTTTAAATTTTGAGATAATGACAGATTCAAATGCAGCTCTTTGGAAGAATGCAGTGACCTCTCTGGGTACTCGTCTCCCACAAGGGTCATATTTTGAAAAACTATATTGCAATATCACCTCACAGCCAGGGGACTGACTTTAAGACAGTGCAGACACAGGACATTTTCACCACCGCCAGGGTGTCTCCTGGTGCCCTTAAAAGAGCCATTCCTACTTCCTTTGCCTTCTGTTCCCTCTTACCCCTGGGCTATAACAGAATCCAATTCTCCCTCTCAAAAATGTCATTTTAAGAATGTTGGTTAAATGGAATCACAATGCAGAACCTTTTGAGATTGACTTTCTCCGCAATTCTCTGTAGCGTCATCAGATTGTTACATGTTCCTCTTTGTTGCAGACCAGTGTTCCCCTTAGGAGCGGGCCGTGGTTGATGTAATCATGCACCCCTTGAAGGACTTCTGGATCGTGTCCAGTTTGGACTATCTACCCCTCCACCCCAAGCTTGCTCTAAACATTCATCCACAGTTTTTTTTTGTGTGTGTGAATATAAATTTTGACTTTTTTCAAAGAAATTCCCAGGAGTGCAATGGTTAGGTTCTACAGTTAATGCATATTTAGTGGGGTTGTTTATTCTTGAAACTACCAAACTTTTTCCAGAATGGCTGTGCCGTTTTACATAACCCCCAGCTAGGTCTGAGGCCCAGTTTCTCCTTTGCTATCATCACGATTTTTTTAGCCTGTTCTAATAAATGTGGAGAAAGACCTCATCGTGGTTTTCATTTGCATTTCCCTGGTGGCTAGTGATGTTAAACACTTTTTCACGTGTTTATTTGCTAGCTGTACATCCTCCTGGGTGAAGCAGTTGTTCCTGATTTTCGGATTGAATTGTTTGTTTTGAAGAAGCAGTTAATTTTTTTATTTAGTTGTTCATCTTGGTTATTGCCCCAGTGCCTGGTCACCAACCCAGGGCCTAGGGTGGTACGTGGATGGTGCTGAAGGCAGCAGTTTTAACCGCCACTCCCCCAGGGCGCGCTGATTGCTTTCGCATGTCGAATTTTCAGTTTTTAAGTTCCAGACAGCACTCTTAACGTTGAATTTAGGGTTTATAAGTGTTTCCTCCCAGTCTGTAGCTTTTTTCCTCCTCTTCCTAACAGTCCTGTACAGAGCAGAAGTTTGAAACTTTGTTGAATTCTAATTGATCAGTTTTTCTTTTGTGGTTTGTCCTCTAATAATCCAGTCTCAGAGCTCTGCCTAGTGCCTGACCCCATGATTTTCTTCTAGAAGTTTTATGTGTACGTTTTAGTCCGTAATCCATTTGCAGAAAAAAGCTCCCTTTCTCCTTTGAATTGCTTTGCACCTTTATCAGAAGCTGGTTGTGCATTTATGTGTGGCCTCTTCCTGGGTTCTCCAGTCTGTTCCATTGATGTGCGTGTCTGTTTCTTTACCAGTATCACAGTTTTGGTGATTGTAGCTCTGTAGGAAGTTTGAAATCAGGTGAACAGATTTCTCCCACTTCATTCTTTTTAATAATTGTTTTATGTCTTCTAGTCTTTTGCCTTTCAACGTCAGGTAAACATACCACATCTACATTGTAAAGTGTCTTTCTGGCATTTTGCTAGGAATGGCAACAAAAGCTGCATGTCAATTTGGAAGAGAATTGACATCTTTAAGATGTTGAATTTTTCATTTCTTGAGCATGATGATGCCTCCATTTATTTTCATTGGTCTTAATTACTTTCATTATCATTTTGTAGTTTTTAACATTGGTTCTGTATTGGTTGGCTATTTAGTATTTATTTACATTTTATTTAAAGAGGAAGGAAGGAAAAAGAGGTGGGGTGGGGGCTTGTATTTGTTTATTTTTGGTTGTCCTGCCCTCTCCTGGTCATGAACTCTGGTTCTTGGGCTTTACATAGTCTCTGGCCAGCTGCCTGCCTCACTCCTGAGCCGCAGGACGTGTCTGTACAGGTTGGGTAGACTGTACGTGAGCGTTTGATGTCTTTGTTCTTTGCTAATATATCAATATGCAGCTTGGTAATCTCACTTATTAGTGTTAGGAGGGTCTTTTTGTTTAGTTATTGGTATAAATCTTGAAACTTAATTGCCTTTTTCATGGTCTTAGAAGGATTATCTATGTTTTGTTTTTTAACTTTCGGCTAAAATAAAACCTTACGTTTCTTAAAAAATGAAGTAATTTTTCTATTCCAAACTTTCCTTGTACTAAATATTACTGAGAACTGCCTCCTTACTACACCTTGACATTTGATTTTAATCTCGTCTACAGGCGATTCCTTCTTTCTTCCTAGGACAGGTTAGATGTTATTTATGTACTGTGTTCACATTGTTTCTGATTGGTCTTTCACATCTAGCATGTAAGTCCCAGTTTTAAGTTTAACTTGTTTATCTCTACCTAGGGACTCGTTTATGTATGTACATTGATCCAGCATTCTTCTCCACGTGACAGTGACAGTGAGGAGAGGAGACCTAGGGAGACATCATCATTCGGAAGCACAGAACAGCTGAGAATTGTTTCTGTTTCTTAAATTTAATTTCTAGAAAGAATAGCTTCAGGATAAGGTACCAGCCTAGATGATCAGAGTTGGCCAAAATGCAGTTTTCCCTGCTGTGCAAATTAGACCAAATTAACTGTACATGACCACGTGTTCCAGTTTACCTGAGTTGTTATAATTCTAATCACTTATGATTTAAAACTGCATCTTTATAACCTGCTTTGGTTCCTGACAACTTAGATTGCACTGAAAGAATACGAGAGGGGGGCGGGGGGGCGGGGTTTAGACTGGGGTAATGAATTAAACCTAGGAAATAGTTTATTTTATAATAGCAATTTAAAAATTCAGGTTTGCATTGAAATTTGTCTTGATTCATTAGTCTTATAGCAATTAACCTCCAACTCATCAGCAAGACACCTTGTTACAAGGAGTGGCATCTAATTTTCATATATAAAGGGTGTTTTTAGAAACAACATGATGTAACTCTGCTTTGTACTGAGAATTCAATGTATCCAGTCAGGCACTTGGAGATTCTTTGTGACTGTGACTTTCTTCATGCTTGTGTCTCTGGGATGTTACAGTTCCCTTTCTTCTGCATGTTGCATATGAAAGCAGTGTGTATACCTTGGATTTGGGACCATCAAGTAACAGGGTCACTAGATAATGTTATTCAGGGTTAGATAATCCAGAGTTAAAAATAATGTCTGAATAATAGCAGCAAAATTGACATTTGAAGACTAGTTCCAGATGGCAGTGTGAATTCTTCCTACAGGACAGGGATTTGGGGTTCAACAGACTCTGAGACTTGGAGGAATTGTCTAGAACGTGTCTCGAGTCCTCATCAGTCCTTCGGGGATCAATGCAGTACCCAAGGAGGCATCTGGAAGATTGAATTAGATAATGTAGATGAAGCTGTCTAGCCTGTTACTGCACTGTGAATGTTAATATTTAGTAACCTCGTGATGTTTTCCTTGGGGCCCCTCCTAGCATAATTCCTGCCCCAGGGAGTAAGGGAAAGCAAGACCTGAGATCTGACCAGGTGAGACACCTCATAAATAGATCAACATGGAAAGTCTGGGGTCTCCTTAAAACGAAGCACACCTTTATGGTCACTGGTGTGCTTTTTGGACTGAAAGTGTGGTGCTGGTGACCAGCTGATGCAGTGACGCACGGCTTTCCGCGTCCGCCTTCCAGCTGCTGCCCTGTCTCCCTGCCTACCTGCCTCCTTCACCCATCTCCTTGAAGTTGTGCTCCATGGACACCCCAGAAGTCCCATGCTCTCGTGGGCTTCGGCATGCATGGCCTGGTTCATCCCGGGGGTCCAAGCAAGGCCTGTGAGTGGCCTCGGACCTCAGCACAGGTTTCGTTTATCCCAGCCCCTGGCACTGGCCCCAGTGAGGCGCCGAGCCTGGAGCGAGGCGCAGACACTCGACGATGTCACTCTGGTTTCCTCGGCACATCTAACCAAGACTCGGAATAATTACCATTGATGCAAGAGGCCCTTACTCTGAGATTTAATTGTTAACCAGGGAGTTATATTTTTTTAATGAAGGGAAAAAAAAAACAAAACAAGAAACAACACACCCTAGTGGCTGCGCAGTAGGTTCACCGGCCCTGTCCACACACATCCCAAGGACCCAGGTTCACCTTGGGCCGGCTGTGGACCCGAAAAGTAAATAAAAGTGCTGTCTTCTCTCTCCCTCTCCCTGCCAGCAAACTTGCTCACCTTTTCTCCTGCCTGAACTTTTCCTTAAAAACAAACAAACAAGGAAAAAACCCCCTTGGGCCCTTTTGGAAGGAATCACTCACAGGAACAAAGGACTCCATGCAAAAGAGGCCCCAGGTCTAAGTACTGGAGCCTGTGATCACGGGGTGCTCCTGCATCCAGGGAGAAGCACCCTGCTCCTCTTCTGGGGAGGACATTGTTCCTGGCCAGTCTCCAGACCACGTCTGGGTCACAAGATGCTCACACGGGTGGCTGCCCCATGGGAGGACCAAGTGCTGGGCAGTCAGAGCCCCTCGTAATGTGAGCATGGCCCCTCTCTGCTGCCATCCGAGCCTTCCCGAAGCTGTGGGGAGCCGTCCTGCTTGGCATTCCTTTCCTCTCTCACCCACTTGAGGGTGGCTTCCAGCCTGGGTTCAGGAATGAAAGGTCACTAATTCTGCTTGTCGATGACGCTCCCTCAGCCCTCCGTGCAGTATAAATGTCCACAGGCGTGTCCTGGATCCATCAGCACCTGTAGTCATTGGTCATGCGACCTGGGGCAGGGGTAGGGCTGCCTCCCCACCGCCGGGGAGACTTCAGGGTGCAGCCACGGGCCTCCTGTGCCCTGTCCTCTCCTCGATCTGTCTGGCCTGCAGAGCAGCCCTTCTTGACACCCTGACTTTTCTAGGTGACTGCATTCGAGCTTTGCATAGAGCGTGTCCCTGCAGATCTCCTAACAAATCCCAACACTGTTACTCACAAAGCCACCCGCCTCAGAACTGTGAAGGGTTTAGAGTGACCACATCTGGGAGGAGGTGTAAGGTTGAGCGCGTGGAGAGTGGGTCAGTGAGGTGCCCCTTTCATCCTCTCCTGCTGCCTGTCCTCGGACCCTTAGGAAATAGATGTAAAATACACTCTTCTATTGATCTTCAAAAAGGTGACCCCTCACCCTAATCCCAAGTATGCTTCTAATAAAGATGAGTTCTATGTTGGAAGTGTTCTGCGGAAATTTCTAGAATCCTCAACTCAGAAGGAGAGAATTGGACCACTTGGCTGGTAGTTTCTGGCTGGGATCGGTGTCTTTGAGGGTTGCATATATTCAGTATGTCTGCCTTGAGGTCATTTGTAGCATGAGAACATTTATTTGGAAGAAGGCAAAAGAGGCAGGCGTGACGTGCTTTGGTGGCTTAGTGGTAAAGTCTGCGAGACGCAGTCCACACACAACCCCAGGAGCTGGGTTTTCCTCCCAGGGCTGGCAGGAACAACCAAGGTGAACAACTAAGTAAATTAAGTAAGGTAAAATGTTGCTTCTGCCTGCCTCTCTCTGCTTGCCTTCATTCCTGTCACACCTTTCCTTAAACAATAAAAATTAAAAAAAAAAAAGCAAATGAGAAATGGGGGTGATTCTCAAGGTTGTGTCTTTGGGAAGGAAGGTGCGGTTCTGGGGTACACAGTAGGCTTAAGGACAGATTTAATTCCAGAGCCTCAGGTCAAGTGCTACTGATGATGAGGGAATGTTTTTCTTTGTTGTTATTTTTCTTGCCGACAGCTGGATTTCTCCACTGCTGCCCATCAGTGAAGAATCCTGGGGCGCCTTCATGTGCCCAGGCTGAATGGGGCAGGAGCAGTGTTTGTTGTGCCCTCTGAATGGACAGGGGAACACGAGAGCATCCAATTTTGGCCTGTTGTCATCACAAACTCTTCCTGTCCCCTGTGCCCTGTCACTAGGTGCACTGTACTCAGAGGTCCCGGTGTCTGTTTATATACAGTGACGTCTCTTCCACAGAAGGATCTCCGGGTATTATGAGGTGAGTTCCTTCATCAGGGGATCTCTTACCCTGATCGAATGTAAATAATGTCAACTCTGCAGTTTGTTCAATTCTTCAAACTCTGCTGCTGGGCTCTGAGGAGGTGTGGGCCCTGCTGAGTCCTGGCATCTCCGGGATGGGCAGGCTGTGGGGGATGGTCCTGTGTCCTGCAGCCGAGCAGGTGACTCAGCACAGGGTGACAGCTGTGAGAAGCAGCTTCTGCAAGATGTTTTCTCTCTCCTGTTCCTTTTTACCTCTCCTGTCTGATACTTTCATGGCTCTTGGCAAGGCAGTGGACTCCATGTTTATTTCTTGCAGTTTCTCAGCTCTTAGATCTAGCATCTTCTACAGTTGATTAAAGCGATTAAAGCATTTTTAATGCTCAGTAGTCAGTTAGCTATTAATTTCTCCACATTTAACTTGGAATCTAGTTGTACAGTGACTGTTCTTGAAGTGCCGGAGCTAGACGCTGCTCTCACAGCAGAGACCGCGTGGGTGCTTGGCCTGGCTTCCCTCAGTTCGCTTTGCTGCTCATTTGCTTTTCTACAAAATGGAAAGACAAACAGGCCAAGCTTCCAACCAGCTCAGATGACAATGGCCAACTTTTTCCTTTGTGCGTAAGGAGTTATATTATTTCTAGATTATGCCTTCTTTATCTTTGAAAGAAAAAATAAAAGCTCACAGTGTTTTCAGGAACGTGTTGTTCTGGGCCTGGACTGTTATGTCCTGATACCATTTCCAGTTGGAACCACAGGGTGATAAGGTTGGTTGGGTTTTTTTTTAAGCCAGAACCCCACACCCATACGCTCTACCATAATCAGTTTCACTGTGTGTCGCGTGTTTCTCAGAAAATCACCCGTCACCAGGCCAGCTGTATGGTGAAACCTCGTGTTTTATTTCCTTGTCTGGTGCCTCCCTGCTTCTGGGTTTAGTCCTCACCTTTGAGGACAGACTTGGCTTTCATCTGTGGTACAAAGAAATTGACATGCAATCTCTTAAGTGTAATGATTCGCAAGCATGACGTTTGAAGTAGACTTTTTAACTGGTGCCATTGCCCTGGGCACTGGTGAGGAGCACATGGTGATGTGGTGGAGGGCTGGTGTCGACATATACCTGAGGAAAGGGAAACCTATATGTATTCGTTTATTTTAATGTGTAGAATAAGCTACTAAGATTAAAAAAATGAAAAATAAAATGATGCCATTGAACTTTTTTTTGGGGGGTGGTGGGGGGTAACTTTTCAAATGGGATGAGCATCTGATAGTTGAATAAAGAGACACCAAATAAACACACAGCAGGCTGTGCAGGGCGTGGACTCTTCAATCCTGTGACCAGGGTGGGGTACCTGTGTGCGTGCTCTGTTGGGGTCTTGGGAGGTTCCTCTGCTTTTCAGGAGGGAGATCAAGAGGACGGAGCACTTATGGAAGGAAATGGTCAGGTGGGGCCCCTGGGGTTTAGAGAAAAAGCAAAAGCCCATACCCTGCAAAGAGCCCCAATTTGCTTTGGGCAGCCACACCTGACGACAGGAACACCTAGGGGTACTTAGCGTGTCACCTTCAGCCTTGAGTTTCTGTGGCTTATGTTCTGGGACTTTGCACGGGACAGGGACAAGTGGCCCTGTTCTACTTTGACTTGGGGAGGGGCCACTACAGGAAATGGAAGTACGTGTCCACAACACATGCCTGCACCAGAGCACAGGCATGGTGCTCTGTCACCTCCAGGCGTCCCCCAGGTCCTCTCATGGGCTCTATATGTATTCTGTTGCTGTGGGTCTGGGTGCAGGGAGTGGGTGTTTAAAGTGAAGGGAGCACCTGGGTGACCTGTGTCCTTGTCCAGGAAGGACAGTTGCTTTTTTCTTCAAAAGAAGCATGCAAGGAGCCACTGGATCATTCCTCCCTCTCCTTACCGGTGACCTGTCATTGATACGGATGTGCCAGACCTGCACAGGGCACATCCTGACCTCCACATCTAGGGAAGAGGATCTCAAATTCAGTTTGCACTTGCAAAGGCACTGTGGGCACCAGGTGGGGTCTTGGGAGAAGGCAGCCCGGAACCTGGACCTGACGCTTTCGTTTTCATCAGTCCTGCAAAGTCTCTGGCCTCCCATCTCTTCCCGCTGGGTCGTGCCATCGGTATGGCCTGGAGTTGGGGGTAGGGTTGACAGCAGAGGACTTGGTTGGAGTCTTCCTCTCACAGACAGAAGAAGAAGAAGAAGAAAAAAAATAACAGCATTTAAAACCAAGTATAAAACTTGTACCATCTTTAAAACCCATTTTTCTTTCTCACTTTATGTTGAATCATACAGTCAAGCTAATCAAATGAGGGAGTTCTCAGTACTCTATGTGTATCAAATTCATTTGCCTTCTGCTTAAAGCAGAAAATGATATTGGTAACACTTGAAGAGCAGATTATTTTCTTGATGCCTCCTAGCTAGATAATGATGATTTCAAACAACGTAAAAACCATTCCTAAGTCTGCATTAGACTGAAACACTTCCCCCAACTTTTTTTTTTTAAGTTTTCATGGTCTCCTGGTTCATACTCAGAGTTTGGCAATGCTTGATTTCTTAATGAGGACTTGCCAACAGTGCCTAATGAACTGCTTACTGATAAAAACACATTCTCTTAGTGCCTAAATCATATTCTTACGGTACCAGGCAGGCTTGTGGGTGTGATTGCCCTGATTATAGGCTGTTATTAATTCTAAGCCTTTTTGTCAAATGCAACAGATGTGACTCTGTTATCCCAAAAGACTTACACAGTCAGTTAACTATTGATTTTTTTATCTTTTCTACTGATAATTGATTTTTAACTTACTGAGTTTATTAAGGAGTTTAATTTTGTGTTAAAGGCTGAAGCCCAGAAGGTTGGTGATAGGTTCAGACAGGTGAACATCCTTGTCTCTGACCACCTACTAGGTACCTTGGGACTCGCGGATCATAAAAGAGGGCTGTTTTCCAACTCAGAGTACCCATGGGTCTCACAGATGGACACATCATTTTGCTGCCACATGAAAAGTAAAACATGGATGGAGTCTGGAAATAAAGTGGCAATGAAAGAAATCAGTCATTGAAGGCTACCTCTGGGCTGATTCCTTTGTAAGTTGGTGAAAAGCTGTCTGACAATCAGGGTCAAGCGTATTTAGGAGCTAGAGTTAGAGGGCGGGGAGGAGTAAGATCCACAGGCACTCGAGATGTGGTTCACGGGTTCACCGTCATTTTGTTCCATGACAGTATGCGCACGTAGAAGGGGGCACATTGAAGCTCCCTGTTATTTCATTCAAACGCAAGTGGCAGTTTCAGTGATGTGGTTGAAACAAGGAGAAGCTGGCAGAATAGAAATCTTCTGGCGCATGATCTTGATCTAGACCCTCCTCACCTGCCGGGTGACATGGAAGGGTTGGTTAGGATGGCTTAGCTTCAGAAAAGTCTCCCTGTTTATAGAACTTGGCAGCTAAGGGGAAAGTCCCTTTTGCTTCTCCTATTCCCTTAAAAACCCCCAGTCTGATTGCCTTCCTAACATGTAGGGTTAAAGCTCAGATCGGCTGACGTCTCTCTTCTCAGCATTTGCTAATCCAAAGGCGTGTTGAATGGCTAGACTGTTGTAAATGAAGCGGAGATGGATTCTGAGTGCTAAAGTGGCAGCAGCACAGTCTGGAAGGGAGGGGACAGACACCCCCACACAGACTCATTGTTAGTGAGATTTAGCTTCCATGAGGTGCTTTCATGATCTCAGGAAGCAAGAGTACCTCCTAAGTGAGAGTCCTGGTGTTTGGAAATACAGAGGATGAATTAGCAAAGCCTTTCTCATTTAAAAATTATTTTGGAGTTGATGTCTGTTTGGAAAGAGGCTTTTAAAGAAAAACCTCTCACTGTGTGGCTTTATCATCAAAGGCTGCTTCTGGTGGGTCATTGCTACCAAGGACACCATATTCAGATGATTATTTTATGGTTGGTGTCAATTATGGGCTCTTTTGATAGACATAGTTTACATTATAAATTCAATCTTTTTTTATTTTAAAGATTGAATATCCCAAGGTGAGCACAGGCAGGAAGACCAAACTCTCCACGTCTCTCATTATTGGATGTTTCCTTGAATTTATTGTGTTTTTCTTTGGGAAAGGTTCATTTTCCTTTTTGAATCTTTTCTACTGATCTTCTGTCCCTAAACACCAAAAAAAAAAAAAAATAAATAAAATTGGGGTTCAGTAAGAGCTGCTGTCTCTTGGAGGCTGCTTCCTGTGAGCGCGCCACACATGTTGAAGTCCGCTGTGAGCCGGATGCTTCCATGTGCCCAAACGCTGTAACCACGTGTAGTTTTGTTTACCACCGCATAGCACTGCATTGGTTTCTCCCCCTGCTGAAAAGCTGCAGTCTATTCTCTGCTGACACAAAGGCTCCCTGTTCCCTGGGGCCACTGCCGAGACCCTCTAGGGTGAGGCACCGTGGGGCGTCACCATCTCCAAGTCACTCCAGTTGCTCTTGCACCGGGTCAGACCACCCCACTAAGAGTCTGATTTTACATGAAGTTTCTTTGTCGAAAAGAGTGTAAGTGTTCACCCCGCCGACACAGTGCTTGTCATAGATGGAGGCACAGATGACCGGAGAGCACAAAGCCTCCCCTTTAGGAGAACAAAGCCAGTGCGCGAAGATTGAAGAAATCTGGTCAACAAACATCTGTTTTAAAAGCATTTTTGAGCATGCCATGAAAATGGAGGCCTTATACTATTTAGGGCCTATGAAGAGCCGGTTCATATGTAAGCAAATGCTCCTGCTGCTGCCATCACTGGAGTCATAGGAATTTGGTCTGCCCTTGAAGTCATGGACTCAAGTTAAACTCCTGGTTTTTCTTTAAGAAGAGCCTCTCTCCCAGTGCTTCTCTCTACCAGAGCCCCAGGAAGATTGCCTGTTCAAGTGACAGGTTAGATGTTGCTATTTTGACAGAAATATCAGTAAATATGTCAGATGATCCCTTGCTAAATATTTACAGCTTAGAATGTATACTTGGATGCATAATATTTTATGATATAAATACCCTTTGCCTCAACTCCCTTCCACTGAGTTGACATCAGTCTGTAATTTACACCCAGACGTCTGTAGGAAAAAGACTATTAAGACCCCTTTTTGAAAAATGAAGGTAATGCTCTATCCTAAGGGGGAGCAACCTGAGTCTCAGGGACCCTGAAAGGTGGCGTGTTCTGAAACACCTGTACTTATTCCTTTACTAGACTTAGCTTTGCTCTTGTAACAGCACAAAATGAAGTTCTTGTACGCAGACCTGTTTCGTGTCTGAGATGAAGTACTGACGAGATGGCCATGTGAGTGTCCCAGGAGCTCCCAGCAAGAAAGGGACTCGCCGAGGAGCTCCCCAGCAGCGGAGGGTCTTTAAGATGCCATGCACGGATACTCTCGTCTCAGAAGAGCCAGTCTAGACTTCTGCAGTTTGGCTTCATAGCCTTCATCTGGGATGTATTAGAGCTCTCACAGGTGCTATTCAGGTGGACCTTCATTTCACACCCGCTGTCTGAGACGGTTTTCCTTCAACAGTAGGGACGTAGGGGATGCGCACAGTGTCCGAGAGCAGTGTGGTCCAGGCACTTCTCAAGTCGATTACCTGCGAGAAGGAAAGGAGCAGAGACCAGAGGAAAAGCACTGCCACACAGCTCTGTTAGAAACCTGATGGTTCTCCAGGGCAGACCTGTCCCTGTTGCTGTTTACAAAAGGGGCTTGGGAATCAGTTCGTTAACATCCCACCCCGTCGTCTCCAGGAGACCAGTGGCATTCCGATTTGCCTGTGACCAGTTCCATGTCCCGCTTTGGCGTACCAGGCTGCACACCACCCGCACATTTTTTGTTCCTTGGCTCACGAAATCACACACTGACGCCTTCTGTTCAGAGCCCTCAGCTCCTCACAGTCGTGTGGGAAAGGTGTTAAAAGCAAGTGGTCCCAACTCGCTGTCAGCTTTCTGACCGCAGTGTGAGCCTGTCTCTATGAGGCAAAGACTCTTGCCTCTTGACCTTGGTGTGGTCCTGAGCTCCAGCGTCAGCCTTGTCTGCAGACGTCAGCATTCCTGTCATGTGATCTTTGTCCTTCTCTTTCTCTCTCACAAGCTCTGGCCTGACTGTTCCTCTTTAGTGTTCCTATCAGTTTGGACCAGAAAGTGTGAATCTACCCCTGACCTCACCCTCACAGTGGCTGGGCTCAAGGATTTCATGTGTGAGCGCCCCTCAGATTCTTACGTAAATGGGAAAGAATTAGCTGTCATAGCGGTGGTAAATTATTTAGGAAAATCACTAAAAGGTAAGTTGATATTTAACCAAAGATCAGTAAAGGGGGTGAAACTGGGTGGGAAAGAGTCGGAGGAGAACTCACTTCCACCTGTTACTCTGCCTTTGCCCTCCTTGCTCGGTTGAATCACAGGCGTTGTGTCTTCACAAACATCTGTTTGTATCAGTATGTTATAAATGTAGCCACAGGCACATTCTGGTGTTAGAGTGATCACATGTTTCTTGAAGGAGGGCGCTCGCTTTAACAAGGGCTTGGTGCTGTTTCCTGAGGACAGTCGCTTCTCATGGAGGATGCCGGTATTGGGGCTGGATACCCCCTTAGATTGTCTCTGCTCTTTTCTGGACGCAACGATGCCGGTGACCTTTGACAGACTCAGTAATCAAATCCCCATGAAGGTGTGCAGTGAACTTTGAGAAAATCTAAAATGCTGGCAGTATCAAAACGCATGCTGGCCCCTCTCCAGGTTTGTCTGCACCCGTCACCTGGTGGGCGGATCCTCTGCTCCACCGAGTGTCCCTGGCAGGTGGGGCCACAGGGGGCGCAGACTGTGGTTCCGGCACTGTGCTGTGACGAGCGGGGCTGGCTGGTCGTGTTGAACTCAATGTGGGGGGTCAGAGGTGGGGTCCACAGTAAGGTGCCGGGAAGGGAAGGGTTTATATGTTCCGAAAGCCCGGCTCCTCACCTTTGGAAAAATCCTAGTTCACTTGAGACAGTCAGCTGCCAGGGGTGTTGCAGAAGTGAGAACACGGCAGGGGTGGGGGGCAGGCACTTCATTTCTTGTGTGCTGAGCCGCTGACCCGCGCCCGGCACTGCCCAGAGCTGAGGAGCCGAGGGGACAAGGGCACACGGGCAGCCTGCAGCTGCCCTTCCACCCATGGGAGCACTTTGTCAAGTAGCACCTTCTCTGGTGTCTCTGACGTCCATATCCCAACTGTCGACGTCTCAGGGTCGGTAAATGGTGATTTTCACCTGGATTTCTCCACTTAGTATTTTCACACTTAGGCTTTCATTTACTGAATAACTGTCCTTTTTTGGTTGATTTGTTTTGGTTAAGCGGAAGGCAGGCAGGAATGAAGGCAGGCTAGGCAGCAGGCAGGAGGAAGAAGCATTTGATTTAGTTAATAGTTCGCTTTAACTTTTCCCTTGGGTCCCTGATGCGAACCCTGCCCCTGGACTGTATCTGAACCAGGCACAGGCTCAACCTCTGAGCCACCAGGGCACACTTAACTAGGTCTTTTGTAGATTCTCCCTTGTTCCCTCCAAGCTTTGCCAAGGCAGGGGTCGTATCTTTTCTGCGTTCTTACGCTTGTGCCCCCAGCTCGTAGACAGAGCCTGTGCTGCCAGAGTATCAGTAAGTATTTGTTAATTTACTGGATTTGTGTGAACACATTTGCTCAGGCATCCTGCTGGAGATCTGTGAGTGAGTCTGGCTCTCAAAGCCGTGGTCCTGTGGGGTGGCTTGGGGTGGCTGAGCTTGTTCCACCTCATTTAGGGGTTGCTGGCGTTTGAGTCATGCCCCCCATATTTTCAGGGTCCCCCTGCAGGGTGTCCTGCAGGCACAGACATCGGGTAACCTCCCCAAAGAGCAAAGCTCCCCCTTGAGGCCCCGAGGAAGCAGGCATGTCACTGAGCAGTGCCACTGTCCCGGCACCGGAGCCAGCAGGCACACATGACTAGAGGGGAACACGCTGGGTGGGGACCCTGATGTGCACGGCATCTCCCAGGCAGCAGTGACCCTCGCTCTGAAGCCCACTCAGGGAGAAGTAACCCTGCGGCCTGCTGTTTGGACAGTGCTGTCTGCAACTGCTCCTTGGAGGTGACAGATGTCGGAGGTTATTTAGTAACTAGATTTGTTTTGCTGTGTGCACACCATCTCTGGGTCCAGAGCGCCTCCCCCATCAACAAGCAGGACCTTTGCAGGGGCCCGAAGTAAGTGTGGTGTCCAAAGAGAACTCTGACCACAGCGGACCCTGGAGAAGAGCTTGGGGCAGTGCAGGTCCCCGTGGAAACAGACTCTTTTTAAAAGAGGGTGGGAATAGGCAGGAATAAAGGCAACAGGCAGCAGGCAGGAAGGGGAGAAAGAAGCGTTTTATTTGTTCCCCTCTGTCCCGGGCTGGGGACCCAGGTCCTGGCCTGTCTGTGGACTGCGCCTCAGGCACGGGCTTAACAGTGAAGTCACCAGGGCACACCTATCCACAGACATTTTCAAGGAGTGTATTGGAAACAATTGTGGACCTTTGCAGCATTTGGAGAAAACTTGTACACAAAGTGTAACCAGGAAATACTGAAAAAAATTAAAGAAAACGGAATGTGATGAATGCATCAGCTATGCATTGCTGATCAGTTGTATCACTTACTGTCCTAAACTGTACACAGACATCTTATGAACAGGTGAAAGTGTATCCACAGATATGCACACATTGCCTGGGTACACAGTGACATTCATAAGGGAGAAAAGAATGAAAGTTCTCGATCAGCTCAACCGCAGGCTGTTAACAGTGCTTTTTTAGGGACTCTAGTTATCCTCCGATTTTTGACTCATGGGGGCGGTGCCCTGACCCCCACATGGTTCAGGGGTTAGTTGCATACACCACCTGGTGGTGTGGGACCCTCAGCCTCCTCCCGGATCTGCGCTTCTGTTTTTAAAGAACATCAGTATAGGACAGCTGTCGCATCTAAAGCTTGGACCTGCTCTGTTGGGGCCGGGGGCTTCTGGACCAGCAAAGCCAGTGTCCGGCTCAGAAGGATCTGGTTCAGAAATAGCTGCGAGTAGCAGCACTGGACAGTGTTCAGTGCAGTGGGGACCCGGGACCCACAGGGCGTATATGGACGGTGGGCAGGGCTGTCTCAGGAGGGACAGGTCACACAGCCAGAAGGCTCTTGCTGTGCCAGGCGAGGTTCTCAGTGTGGCCGCGGACAAAGCAAGTCTGCCTTCCTGGGGATTTTGTTAAAGTAGGGACGGGGCGGGGCCTATGCAGGGGTGCTCAGGATGTTCCCTGGTGAGGTGGCCTTCCTGCAGAGACCGGAAGGAGTGGCCCAGGAGGCTGTGGTGAGGACCTGGTTTTGACCGTGACAGGATGTGCCAGGGTTCTGGGCGGAGGGGTGACAGGCCAGCCGCTGAGCTGAGCATGGATGGCAGGGCCTGGACAGAAGAAGAGAAAGCAGTCGGAGGAGATGCCACAGTCCAGGGCAGAGGAGAGGTGCCTCCAATTGGGTTGGAGGTGGAGATGTCCCCATGCAGGGAATATGGGAGTCAGAGGATGCAGAGGGGACAGGCCATGGGCCATAGAGTCACGGCGAAGAATTCAGATTTTGTTCTCCGTGTGGCAGAACTGGTAGCGTTTAGACGGGGGCAGTGACGTAGTGACCACAGTGGTCACCGCGACTCACATTTGTTATGACCACTTCTCACACCTGCCCTGCCAGCTCAGCTCTGTTGGGCCATTTAGCACACGGGAAACTGAGGCACAGGAGGTTAGATGCCACACATCGAGTGAGGGCCAAGCGTGGTTAAATGATGGGTATCCCAGTGCCTGTTTATTGTTCCTTTAGGGAAGTTTCCTGGGGTGACCATGTCCAATGAGCACTTTCAAAAAAATTCCGGTGGTAAATGTGGGGGGTGGGGCCAGGGACAGGGTAGGTGTTACTGTTTCTGTGGAGTCTATATCTTAAGTGACACGTATTCCTTGTCTCCTTGGGCCCCTTCAGAAATGGTCCCTGGCACGTGTCTCGTACGTAAGACGTGTTCATGGTGACAGCACACCCCCCAGGGAAGCCTGGTCCTGCGATCTCTACATAGGAGCTCTCGTCCGATGGCCAGAAGGTCGAGACAAGGTGAAGTAGAACGTTGTTGTGAGTTCGTCGAGGCCGCAGCCACTAGGTGATGGGGGGACGTGCTTCTAAAGCTTGGCGCGCTTTCTCTAAGCCGTGTTTATTTTGCTCTCCAGTTTGTTATCTTGACGGTTTTGCCTTTGAAGAGATTATAGAATAACTGTGATTCAATCATAGACCAGGTCTTTGACAAGATGTATTTGGTATCTCCAAATTATTTTCTTTGGCTCTCGATCCCTGGCCACCGATGGGAGTGGGAGGCCCTGGTGGGGGGAAGAGAAGATGGGAGAAGTGACTGTTAACAGGGACAAGCCTGTAGGACCCTGAACTCCTGGTTTCCAGCCTTGATGGGGGTGGGATTCTGGAACAACAGCAGTGGTGGGAAAATGTAGCAAAATCCCATGATATTTTCAAGTCCTATTTATGTTTTGCAAAAGCCGAAAGGGGCCAGTTCATAGCTTTGATCATTCTGTCTCTGGAGAGAATTGATATCTCCGTTCCCCAGAAGGCAGCTCTGGTGTTAGGACAAGATGGTTTCATTCCTGCCTTCCCTTCCTTCAAGCTGTTCCTATTGAATTTTACCATTAAAACCGTTCCTGGTAAATTAGAGCATGCTCTCGTGCTCATGTCTTTAAGACATGCGTCGAGTCTAAGCCATCCGACAGCGTCTCACTGGTCACAGTGAGTTCTGACTTTTCAGAGGGCCCGTGGACTTGCGCTGGGCTGCCCCTTTGCAGGCACCAGCCTCCCGAGATCCGGGACGTGGTAAAAACAGATGCTGTCTCGCCCGGAGCAGAGCCAGAGAAAAAGGACCTGGACTCTCAGGAATCTGGGCCACGAGGCAGCACATGCATTATTGACTTGTTTTGCTCCTAAGCTTGAAAAGCATAATAGGAATTAAATCTGTGCTTTATGGCCTACGATTGCTGGCGTGGCTGTATGTATGAAGTTTGGACAGGGTCATACCAATTGAAAAGTGGACAATGATAAAAGTCCCTCTCTTTTGGAAACTCACCCCCCTCCCCCCCTCCGCCCCCTACCCCGGTCTGCACTCTGTACGGAACCTGGGTGCCACCATTTTACAAACAAGGAAGAACCTTTGATTTTGATTTTTTTTATTATTATTTTTTAAATGACAGGGTGGTGAAAGATACAGTGTGTGACTCAGCAGATGGGAATCCCTTTAATAGCAGGCTGGGCGTGTTCACCCTAGAACTGCTACAGAGAGGAGAGAGCCCCTCACAAGGGCCTGCCGCCTGGCCTGCTTGGCGATCCGACCAGGTGGCCCCAGAGGGGAGGCTGGGGGGTCCTGTTGGAGGGTTTCTCTTAGATTCAGTTGTGTTTCCTCAGTCTTGAAAAATTTGGAGGCAAATCCATCTTGCTCTGCAGTTGCTGGGGCAGGCAGGCTTTTATGAATGAGGCCCGGGATGGGGAGGGGAGGCTTGTGTTACACCAGCAACTGGGAACACACTTCATTCACTCTCAGCGCAGGCTTGTTGTAAAGGACAGTGCTTATGTGGGGTGATTGAGATCAGACACCCCTTGCCCCATGGTTGGTAAGTTCAAACACCAAGCGCGTGTGATCATTCAGATTTGTTTTATTTTTTTGAGTGTTGCTCATTTCGCTGGGGGTGAAGAGGTGACCTGAGAGAGGAGAGGACAGGCTTTATCACCCCTGGGGGCCTCAGTTACTTCCCCTTTCCCCGACCCTCCCAGAGGAAGCAGGTGAGGTTCCTTCGGGAGGAGTGCACATTGAGGGGTGACTGCAACCTGGGGGCTCCAGCTCTGTTACAGTGGCACTTGAGCCTTCACTGCTGGGGCCTCCAAAGCCCTGTGGCCATGCTGCCCGCTCCCTGCTTCCTGTGGGAGTAGAAGGAAGAGGAAAGGCGTTGTCCTGGGTATACATGAATCTTGATGAAAGCAGCACCCCGAAAGACAGGCTGCTTCTGTGTGTCTGACTGGGGCCCCTCCTCACACAGCAGCCTTTCCTGGGAGACCCTCCGTACTCCCGCTTCAAACATAGCCAACCCCAGTCCATCCGTGCCATCCTCATAGTGAGTCCCCAGATTGGAAATGCAGGGGGTTGTGTCCTTCCTTGAGCATTTGTGGGGAAGAGTATTGTCCCAGGGCATCACAAGAGCATCTCTGTTTTGAAGTCATGTCTCCTAAGAGGTTAGGCACAGCCCCCTCGTGGTGGGCACAGAGCAGTTAGAGCAAGTGGGTGTTTTTCTCTAGTTTCTAAATAGAGCCTCGCCTCCCCCACACTCACTGCCAGCAGCAGCCAGGTGCTTTAAGACACCTCAAGCCTGATCGCTGCCACAGGGCAAGCTATCCAGGAGCAGAGTGACCGTGCTCTCCATGTTTTGATGTGGAAGCAACCCTGTAGGGAAAGACCTAGAGCTCAGCATGACACACCAGTCACCTTCGCGGCCATCCTGGTCTCTCCCTGTGCTGCTGCTTTGTACCAGGATACCACCTTCCCAGCCGGGGATGCTCTGCTTGGGTGGCACCAGTTGCGTTTCTCAGGCTGAAGGCAGGATGGGCTGTTGGTCATCTCACTGCATGACACCAAAGGAGGGGAGGAGAGAGAAGACACTGCAGGCTTGAGACACACAGTGCATCTCGGGCTAGTGGCCCTGTCTCTCATTTGGCTAATAGCCGGCGTGCAGCTGTGTGCAGTGTCCTGTGGGTTTGAACTAAAGGCTCGCTGCTGAGCCAGCCCTGGGTGTAGCCGTCGAGTGCAGTCGGGGCCTGCACTCGAAAGCAGTCCTGGTGAGCCTCAGCTGGTGGCTTCTGAGGCTGAGTCTGGCTCTGGTCAGTGTGAGGGTATCGAACCCCGCAGTCCAGGCCCTCGGAGGACTGCAGGACTCAGGAAGGATAGGGATGGGGCAAGGATTGCAATGAGAAGTGAAGGAAGAAACGAGAGACCTGGCATAGAAGGAGAGACAGCAAAGCATTTCTAAAGGGTGTAAGGACATGCCGGGGTGGGGGCATGTGCTGAGTGAATGAGTCACTGGTGACAATCATTTTAGTAGAAGGACCACATGCTGGGTAGCCTGGTCAGTAATTTGTCATCAGAGGAGGGACCATGGGCACCTCTTTTTGAAAGAAGGCTAGGAGATGGAGGGGCGGAGATGAAACAGGATGGAGCAAGAGTTTGGGGTGACTTGGGGGTGGGGAACTGCTGGTGTAAGAGCCACAGAGCCAGACCCATCAAGATCAGAGTTTTAGAGATGGTTTGACCAACAGCAACTCTGTCAAACACTGTTTCCAGGCTCCCTGGAGGTGCGAGGAACTTAGCTCCTGGAAAGACAAGGGCTGCTTGCGGAAAGAATATATCCCACCGTAGCTGGTGGGATCTGTGTGTGCATGCAGACATCTTCATGTGCATTGTGTTTGTGAAACCAGAAGGCTTTTTTGGCTTGAGTTGGTTTCCCAAGTAATAGAAGCTTACTTCTCAGAGTGTGTGGTGTTTAAAAATTCTCCCCTTAATGGTTATCGATGGCTGACACTTGGCTGTCTTGAATAATGAACCATTTTCTAGGTAACACAGGGCACATTAGGAACCTGTGTCTCAGAATCTGTTGCCAGGTAGTACTCTGACTTTCCTTTAAATGAACTCGAACATCTATGCCTGTCTGTGTTTGATGCATCTTGTGCCCACAGATCATAAATTTTGATGTTAAGCTAACTATCTTTTGTTCAGTAGATAACTGGATTTGTGTAAATGATTTTCCATGGCGCTCTGAGGACTCTTGAGATTGTTTGTTGGCATCAGGGTCCAAGAGTTTCATGGTTGACAGACTAGAACACTGTCAGGTACATGGAGCGTTACTATAAACACATTCTCAGACATGATCTCCAAATGGGAACGTGTTCTGTTTAATGGTTTGGGATTCCGTGTATATTGTTTCATCTTCCTCATGTCCATGGTCTTCAGCAAGTCAAACCCTCTAAGAATTTTGGTTTCTTCTAGTTTACTTTTCCTACACACAACCCCTTAAGTTTTTCCAGATGGGAATCCTGATAAGTAAAATTACAAGTAAGTATAACATGCAACATTGTGTTGGCAATTGTTTCCATTTTAGGCTGACTCCAAACTACTAATGATTTTTTTAATGGTAGCTGACTTTAAACACAATGAAAAAGTTGTATCCTGCTGTGTGTGTGTTTGCATTTGCTTAAAGCTGGAATCAGTAACTTGAAGGTGTAAGAGGTTTCAAAAAGATATTTAGATACCATAGTTAGGGGTCAACCAAGCTTATAGATGATAGCTAAATGGGATATAAGAATACAGAGATAATAGATAGCCTGTTTTATAGATTTATTATATTATTGTTTATTTAGAGAAACTAAGCAAAATCATCTTTGGTAGTTCTCGAATGCCATGAAATGCCTATTTATGACACAATCCTACCACTTTGTAAAGTAATCTTCCATTTCTAGATGGTGTGGCCTGTCGCCAGTACATCAAGGGCTGGTTTGGGACTAAAGGAATTTAGGGGAACAAGTTAAAGGGAAGACCTAAATACAGACCTTTTCTTTTTATAAAGACAATAGTTTGCCTGTTTGACCAAGACTATGGAGGATGAGGGGTGCACTCCAGGGTAGGGCCCTGGAGAGGAAGTGGGGTGGTGGCTGGTGATTATGACTTAGGGAGGAGAGTGCTGAAGATCTTCAGAGACACTTGGAAAATTCTGGCAACTCCATGTGTTTAAAGAAACAGTGCGCTGGAGTTTCTGTTTGTTTCAAGAATATTAGTAGAGCCTCACCAAGAAATACATGACCATTATTCACCAGAGTTTGCAAATCATCATGAGATTGAAGGACATTTTCTTTTGGGGTGTTTTTATATTTGAGGTCTGAGTTTAGATGATTTCTGATTCCAGATGTTGAGGTATTAGTGGACCATTATAGGAGACTCATGAACACACAGGTTCAATTCAATCTGATGATGTTTCCATTTTAAAGGTTCTATTGCCAGGGTGGGCAAGCCAAGTCAGAAGTTAAATTCAGGACTCCAGTGGTGTAGCCAGGGCGGGAATCACTGGATTAGAGGAGAGAGAGCAGTGCAGTGGCTGTGTAAAATGAAAGGTGTTCCCTATGTGGAATTTTGAGTTCCTCTACCTGGCAGATACCCAGCACCTCTGATTCACAGCAGAAGTCACTAGAAGTTGCAGAATTGCTTGTTTTAAAATATGATGTTATTGCTGATCAACTTCTGGATGGTGACTTGATAAGTAGCACTTTCACGTCACTGCCCACAGACACCAAAAAAACCCCACCAAAACCAAAACCAAAATAATCACCTATTTTCCTGAGACAAACCCAAGAAACAATTGGCACCTCAGCTGGAGATAGAAAAGCTGAAGACTATTGGTGGGTGAGGACACCTGGCATGGATCTGAATTAAGCTACAGATTTGAATTTGGGACAGATTTTGGGAGTCTCCGGATGTGTGGTAGAGTGGAGGTTCGGGATTTCGGGACCAGCTGCAGAGGCAGCGAGAGGCGGGCCCAGTGGGGCGGAGACCCAGAGCCGTGGAGGGCCGACTTGGGAGGGGATGAAAGGAGAGCCAGTGCACCAGGAGCTGAGCTGGAGCCCACACGGTGGAATTGCCCTGAGCTGCAGCCATAACCAGAAATCAGCCAAATCAAACCCCTCCCACAACCATTTCATGCAGAGTCTGGGGTCCACTGAGCGGAAATCCCACCCACTGCACATCCGCCCACTAGAAACCCCGCCCAACATATACCCCACCCCTGGATTACAGTGAGAAGGCAGCCACACACCTCAACACTACCCGCTAGCACCATCTTGTAGGTAGAGGCGAAACTGCAGCCTGATTGCCAATCCTGGACAAATCAAACCTACACAACGCCAGGGAAACTGAATCCTCAGAAATATAAACAGAATGCCCAATAGAGCAAAGGGCACAGAGAACTAATGGATCCAATCACAAATCCAGAGGAAAATCTGAATACAGCAGATAAATATAAATTGCCTGAAGAAGAATTTAGGGTAACGATGATTAACATACTCATGGAAATCCAGGAACCAGTAGAGGCAGTAAATGAGAATGTCAGGAAGCAAAGAGAAGAATTAAAACAAGATATCAAGCAGGTAAGAGACATGATGGTTGAATAAAAAAACTCAATAGAGGAGCTCAACAATAGGATGGATTAAGCTTCCAATAGAATCAGTGATCTGGAAAATAGGACAGAGGGATTCAATCAAGAAAATCAGCAAAGAGAAAAAAAATTCAAAGAATCAAAGACAGCATTTGAGACCTCTGGGATAATATCAAAAGAAACAACATTCGCATCATAGAGGTCGCAGAGGAAGAGCAAGAGAAAGGGGCAGAAACCATATTTAAAGAAAAATAGATGAGAACTTCGCCAATTTGAAGAATGAAGCAAGCTTCCAGATCCAGGAAGCTCAAAGAGTTCGTAATAAAAGAAACCCAAACAGAAATACACCTAGATACATCGTCATGAAAATGTCAAAAATACAAGATAAAGAAAGACTATTAAAAGCAGCCAAAGAAAAACGTGTCACATACAGAGGAGCCCCCATAAGATTGTCAGTGGACTTCTCAGATGAAACTCTACAGGCCAGCAGGGAATGGCATAATATATTCAAAGTGCTGAAAGAAAAGGATTTTCAACCTAGGATGCTATATCCAGCAAGATTATCATTCAGAACTGAAGGAATGATAAAATCCTTTTCTGACAAGCAAAAATTAAAGGAGTTTATTATCACAGAACCAGCTTTGCAAAAAATATTAAAGGATGCTCTATGAAGCATAAAGAAACCCCACAGAAAAACAGTTTAAGACAGCAAATACACCAGAGTGGGTGTTGTCTGCCAGTCTTGAACAAATTAAAACCTCCAGCATAGTTTCTTGCTTCCAGTCCTTGATCATCAGCACAACTCACCAACATCCCGGTGGAAGTGTCCCTTCTTGCCTGCCAGCTTCTGTGTACTTTCCATGAACTAGTGACTTTCTTCACCACCAATGGACAACAACTATACCCTCTCCAGATGACAAGAATCTCAGCCTTAGAGATTCCATCTTTTCAACATGTTCCTTCCTTCAACACTCAGCTCTCGTTCCCATGGTGCATGTTAGACACTCAACCCCTTTATAGTTAGTGCCCTGATGTAATTCACAATTATGTGTAAACTTTCCATGTTTCCAATAAAAAAAAATCTTGTAAACAAAACAAAAAGCACTACCTCCTTATCAATAACCCTTTCTCAGGCTAAAGGAAGGGTAGAATGTAGGAATCTTATAGCAATGGGGCAGCCCAAGAGACTATTTCCTGCATTTGCTTTCTTTCTCCTCCATTTTCCCTAATAAGCTTATAAAAATGAAAAAAAAAATTAAAAAGTTAAATTCACAGAGAATTTACCCCACCTCTTTCAAAAGCATACCATCCTCTCTACCAGATGTGGATGTGGTTTCACCGTGTCTTCGTGCGCCCCCTACAGTCTCTGCCTGCTGTCACCTGTGGTGGCTGGGCAGTACACAGCCCTCGGGGGTGCCTGCTTTGGAAGTGGGTCCTGTGAGTTGCCCACCGCCATCCTAGTTGCTAAAATAGGGTTCCCCAATGTTTCGTGAATGCGGTGGAAACCACTTCCCTGCCCCGGGGTCTGGTTGACAGGAGCTAAGTGGAGAGGCCAGTGGAGCAGTACAGAGTCGCATCCTGGGCCCAGAGAAGGCTGCTCAGCGCTCGAGCCCCGGGAGATGACCACCATGCCATCCAGCCTTGTGGGACCTGGGGGGCGCTTTCTCCTCACGGCCCTGAGGTACTTGACCTGGGTGCTTACTCCCTGCGTAAAGTGGGGAGAGGCGCCAGTAACTGTGCTGGTGGCTTGCTTAAGCTTAGTATCCACATGACATGGGTCCTGTGCTAGAACCTGATTATGGCCTAATTCTGATACCGAGAGAAGTCAGCACTGATGTGTTTTAGATAAGACTCTTCATGCCACGTTCTGCTCCTTTAAGGTAGAGAGGTCCACGTGATTGGATTTCTTCTCTTCGGCTAGGGTCATCTTGGGGAAAACCATCCTTAGTGAATGTGGATGTGCATGATGGCCGTCCCATTACATCATCTTTATAGGTGAGCCACCGCTTATAAAAGTGAAGATTCTCAGTTATTTTAAGTGCAATCTCAGAGTTGGCCCATGACAGCCCTCACTGCCAACTCTGGCCCACCACACTGGTTTTTGCAAATTAAGTTTCTCTCGGACACCGATGGGTCACACTCACAGCTCACGTATCACCTATGGCTCCTTTCACAGGACAGCAGTGGGACTGAACGGTTGTCACATAGACAGTGTCACTTGCAAATACATCTACAGTAAATGTTTGCTGGAACTCACCTCCATACTTAAGAAACTCATCGCCCAGTGAGACAACTTAAGAGTGTTTAAAAAATTCTTCCTTCATAGAAAGAAAAAAACCCATCCTCCTTGTAACCTGGATACTTTCGTTCAAGCTATATCCTCTGAGTCATCAAAAAAATAAGTCACATATCACTTCAACATAATCATCCTTTTGAATACATGAGAGCATCCATCCTGTGCCCTCTGAAGTCTTTCTCCAGCTCAGGCATCGAAGATCTGTTATCTTCAGAATTTTTCATTTCACTATGAATTTCAGTTTTTCTAAACCATATCGCTGAGAAGTTAAGTCATCTTGGAGCATCACAACCAGTGGAAATCAGAACCAGACTGTTTACTGGCCTTACTTTGGGTGCCATGACCCCTGGAATGCCGTTGATGAAGGGGACCTGTCATCTTCTTGGAAACTTCTGTCACATCTGCCTTGACATGGGCTAGCCAAGCATCTTGGGCTCTCTGACCCTTGCATCTCTGAGCAGCCTCCACGGTATCTGCTTGTATCGTTATTCTTGATGTGGTCCTTTAAAGCTCGTGTGTATAAGACCTGGACCGGCCTTCGAAACTTGCTCTTACGTCCTGTTTTATCTAACTCAGTTGCCTTGCTCTCCACTTCTTGTTGAATTTTTCATGTAGATTTTATGTAGGACCTACTGCTGAGTAACTCCAAGCTGGTTCCAACAAGCTGTCTTCACAAGCATCGTGAAACGTACTATTGTTGACAAGATATTCTCCATTATTCTCCGTTAAGACCCTGAATCCAATTTCTTTCCTTTTTGCTGTTCTTGTCTTCAGTTGAGAAAACAGTGGTTTGGGTGACAGGTCTAGTGAACCGCAGGGAGCATATAGTCAGTCACTGTCAACACCACCCCTGGACCCCAGTGAAGGTCACTACTGGGGACATGGAAGTTTTGACCCAGTTGACTTGCTCTAACTTCCTGTATTAATCCTACTTCTCTATGTTCTGTAAGCACTGTGACCTCATGGGACCCTGCTGACTGGAGATCTGCACCCCCAGGCCGAGCACATTCCCAGAGACTGTAGTAGTGGGCATGCCTTTCGTAGGTAAACGCACCATTCCAGAGCCCTGCGCCTACCTCCACATCTATCAGGCGTCACTCTCAGGGCTCGTGTCCCCTACCCTCAGCACTCCAGGACTAAGCACCAGACTAGAGGCAGCCCCTCCAGCCTCAACTGCTTACCTTGTCTCAACTTTTCTTCCCATGGAAACCACAGTGAAAGCTCCAGCCTACATTTTCCTCCACTCCCTCTGCTTCCTGCTCCCACCCTGGTGCTTCCCTGCGTGGCCCCTGCACACACTCCCCTTGGGCAGTGTAGGATTGTCCTCAAGGATGGTCATCACCTGATGTGTTGTTCTCACTATGCCTGATTAAAAATCGATCCTGTATTTTAAAGCCCTTGGGAATTGTCACACACTGAGAATCAGTGAGGAAGAGGACTATTTGCTGGATGAAGAGTAGTGCCCTCCACTCCTTATGTCTGAGCGCTGGAGCTCAGGAAAGGTCGAGATGAGCCTCTTAGATGAGGGGCATGGAGATACACAACCTCCCAATCATCATAGTCCATAGCTTGGGAACTGCCGTGAGGTGGCATGGCTCCATCCAGTGGGAGAAAGGCTGGAATGGCCCCTGGACCGCCATCTTGGATGCTTTTTCACATCAGTATTGAAACCCCAGCAAATACGAAAGCATCTCTTGAATATTTTGTCAACCACGAGATAGCTGAAGTCTGAGATGGTGGATTACTAGTGTCTCCTCCCTGAACCTCCCAGCACTTGAAGCATGACTGTGGGTTGCTTGTCTCACTCAATCCTGTCGAGACACCCAGATTAAGCTCTAAAGTATGTTTTCGTGTAAGTTGCTGTTACGGGTCTGAGTGAGAAATCACCTCAGAAGAACACTCGACCACGCAGCCAAAGGTCCTTTGATGCCCTGGTATAGCAGCCATCTCTATAGACCACATGGTTTGAAAAGTGAGAATGTGTATGTGTGCTGTGTAGTTTCGGGGGCTCATTCACATGCAGGCCACGTGGAGCTCCGTTTCATTTACGTTGGGAGAGTGAAGAAGTGAACGAGAAAGACGGCACGGGGAGAAACACCCTCTGCATCCTGAGTCCACCTGGGAGAAGGGCCATTCTGAACTATTAGAAATATAAAGATGTTTAAACTTTTTTAGTGGAAGTATTATGGACACGTGAAGACATTTCTGACTGAGGTATTTGCTTGACCCTGTGGTGGGCGGAAATCAAACCTAAATCCTGAAAGCAAATACGCTCTCTATTTTTAAACAAGAAGGATGTGATTTTTCAAGAGCCACCTATAAAGTGACAAGATTTATTCTTTAGTTCAGGCATTGCTTTTTTGTTTTGTTTTTCCCCAACCAGGAAAATTAATGCCTAATACCAAAACAGAGGCACTCACTTAGCCTCTTAATTCCAAAATGGATATGAAGATAGAGAAGCAGGAAAGTTGTGATGTGTTACCATTTAAAATCATGGCTGACCTTGCATAGAAAGTTTGCAGGAGATCATCAGTGTAGAATTATGCCATTTGAAATTGTAGTGCATACTGTGCAAGGAGAACTTTCTGGGCGTGGTCAAAGGCCGCAGCAGGCCTTCTGGGGAATGGAACCACTGAGAGAAATGGTTGAAGACGTGAGGAAGGGGGCTTCGTCCTCATCCTCTGCAGTGGAGAGACTGGCCCGTGAAAGCTCCCTTTGTATGCACTGGGCTGGGCCTTTGGCAGATAGGCACAATCAGACTATTGTTGGTTTGGGGAAAGCTGCAGCATCCTATTGCAATTATTTATGGAAGAAAATATTTGATGTTTTTGGAAGAGGTTGGGTGGGGGTGGGGGGGATGCGGAAGCAGGAAGGGAGGGAGACTGGCTCACCTCTGTCCCTATCCAGTGCAGGATCTCCGTGCATAGGAGAGGGTGCTATGTGACTGCATCTGTGTGGGGGGCAGAGACCTTCAGAACACCCCCTGTGTTGGTCCCAGGCACGAGAGAAGGGATCCCCTTATTCCCCAAGACAGCTTCTTCCATTTGGGCCTCCTCGCTCCTCTTTCTGAAGCTTTCTTTGCATGTCGGCTCATACCCTGCCACCACACTGCCCTTAGTCTGGGCCTCTTACACTGATTCTAAACCCATCATTAGTGAAAAATGAGAAAATACCTCTCCCCGTCATGCCCTTTCAGAATAAACCCGAATGCCTTTTTATACTCTGCATCTTCCTGCAAAGGGACCCCATTTTCATAGCAGACACCCATGGTTGGATGTCTCTGACTGCACAGCCCCACCCCAGTCTCCACATTGGGGATTCATCTGCGAACAACTGCAGCCCCCTTGCCTGGGCTCCCTCGGTCTCAGAGATGCCTTTCTCTTCCCCACAGTGTTCCTCACATGCTCTCCTCCCTCAGACACATCCTTGTGCCCTGCTCCGCGCTGTCACCCTTGCTTACCTGTCTGGGATTTGAGCAGCCGGCTCCTCAGGATGTGATCTGAAATTCCCATCAGCAACTCTAAGAGCTGCTTAGTGCCCGGCATGCAGTAGGCCCTCGGGAACTTGTCAGTGTCCTGTCCTGTTAGAAGTTTCCTTCACAGATTCGTCATCTCTGATACTTCCCCATGTCCAGAGCCCTTTGAGCCAGTAATCCGAAAGCATCGCCTGTGTCAGGTGTGGTAGCCAGTCCTGGCTGGCACACGCTCTGCCCTTACCCCCTTTCTGCCCTCTTTTGTCACCAAATTTGCCTTTGATTCCTTCTAGCAGTTCAAACTTGAGCCCTTGGGAAGCACTTCCTAGTTTTAGTGATGACGTACCCTTGACCTCAGTGCAAACCTGGGACATGGTCACCCTCCTTTGTGCCTGGATTTTTCCAGGCCACACCGCAGTGTAGGCTGGAGACTTGATGCTCTCTGGGGTGAAGCAGTATGCATAACTCCTCTCTGTGGCTGTGCAGTTAATTATTCTCTCCTGTCCCACGTGGTCCCAAGAGGACTCTGAGAGTGTCACCAACATGATGACTGTCTTTGGGGAGGTGGGAGAGGGAGTAAGAGACAGGGCACCTGGAAGCTGCTTGGCTCAGAGAGCAGCTGGACCCTCCGCATGGTTTAAATGTGAGATTCACGAAGGCAGCTTCATTCATGTCTTTATTGACTTTACTGACTAAGCACCCTGTGTGCTGCTCCAGTGTAGCAGTGAGTAAGAGGGAAGAGACCTCTGCATTCTCTACCAGGATGTGGCTGGGAGACTGGGGGAGTGCACAGGAACTGGGTAGAATCTTAAACTTGTGGTGATTATACAGAATATAAACAACAAGGCATGTAGCTAATGTGTGGGAGTGATGGCTGGAGAGTGGTTGGGGCTGTGGTGCTAGGGGAGACTGTCAGGGAGGCTTCTCTGAGAAGGTGGCATTTGGACTCAGGGTCATTGGCAAGCGTCAGCCAGGAGCTGGGGAGGGAGTGATGACCAGAAGTTGGAGCTTGGCAGACGAGGAAGGCTGAAGGTCTTCAACAGCTCAGGCTGTCATCACAAATATTGATGCCTGAGTGGCTTAAACGACAGAGATATTTTCTCCTAGTTTTGGAGATTGGAAGTCCGAGATGAGAGAGCCGGCCAGCATGGTTGGGTCCTGGGAGAACCCAGTCCTGCCTCAAAGACACCGCTTTCCGCTGTGCTCATGGTAGAGAGAAGACAGAATTCTGGCGTTTCTTCCAGGGCACCAGTCTCAGGGTACCGGGCCTCACTCACATGCCCTCATTGAACCAGCTCATCCCCCTCTTGAAGGCCTTATCTCCAATGAGGTGTCACAGGGTTAGAGATTGGTTAGAGGTGGTTTGGGCACAGCGGGGGGACACAGTTTAGTCCACAGCACTGAGTTACGGCTGGGCCACGTGGGAGGCAGTGGGCAGGGCGAGTGTAGACCATGGTGAGTGTAGACCATGATGAGCATGAGCCTTCGCTCCACATGGAGGCAGAAGTCAGTGACTAGAAGCAGCGGTGGCACAGTGTGGTTGTGTGGGGAGCTGCCATTCTGTCTGTCCTGTGGCGAACAGACCCAGGCCAGAAGTCGGGGGGCATTGAGAGGGAGGGAACGTGGGAGACCAATGAGGAGCTGTTGGGATACCCCAATGCAGAGAGACCAGAGGCTCCGACCAGAGCTGGGCGCTCAACCTCAGGACGTTTGGGGTCCCTGATATCTTGTTGATGGGGAGCTGTCTTATACATTATAGAGTACTCTGCATCACCACCCCGCACCCCCAGTTCTGACATCAAAACCATCTCCACACATTGCCAGGGAGACCCAGGAGGGCGAGGAGGCACAGAATTGTCCGTCACTGAGAACCACAGGGTCATTAGCAATGGGTAGTGGGTAGATCTAGGAATGTTTGGGGACTTAAAATACGTAGCCTGTGAGAAGTGGAGAAGGAGAAATCAAAGATGGTTCTCAGACTTGTGGGCTTGGACAGAAGACGGGTGGTGCCAGTGCCTGAGCTGGGCGTGCAGGAGGTGGGGGTAGGTTGGTTCGGGAGAGAAGGCAAGAGCTCTGACTTGCGTCTGTTAAATCCGAAATGACTCTTTGACATCAGGTGAAGAGCAGAGCCGGGTGTGGGTTCAGGGTGCAGGTCAGGATGGAGAAATGTTGGGACTCACCTGTCTGCTCTCTTGGGATGCAGAGTCGATCGTCTAGCGGTTTTAAAATTCATAGCTCTCAGGACCTCTTTGCAGGTTTCAAAGTTGTGGAGAATCCCGGTAAGTTTTTATTGGGGCGGGTTATTGAAAATAATAAATAACAGATGTGTTGCCCATTAACATAGTTTCATAGGAGGGAAAAACCCCGATATCCCCGCCTCCCCCCATATAGGGAGTAGAGGGGGCTAGCGAGGGGCACTGTCACAGTCTCTCTGATGGTGGCGTCATCGAATCCAGCTGGGTTTTCTTATCTGCTCTGCATTCAGTTGGCTGCTCCGTGGACAACTCCACCAATCTCTCATGGAACAATGAGAATGAAAAAGGCATGTCTTTGTATTGTTATGAAAATGGTTTGCTCTCATAGATCCCCCTGAGCCCCTCAAAGGACGGCAGAACCCTCGGGTCTGCGGACCACACTTTCAGCAACATTGGTCTTAGCCTTCAGGTCTCTTTGGAATGTGGCTGAACTCAGCACCACTCTTTGTTTGCAGGTAATGAGTTCCATGCCCCATGCTGATACTTCAGGGTTTGGACCTGCATAGCCATTTACCAACCTCGTGTGCATATGTGTAGAATTCTGGTTTTCTCTAGACATGCATAGGTTCTTTCCTATCACAGAATATTCCAAAAGACGTGGGAAAACTTTATATACACGGTAACTGAGTCAACAGGCTGATGAAAGAGTCATCTTTTTTTAAGCAACACAGTTAAAACAATTATTTTTGAAGGCAGTATTTCTAAAGGACATTTCACACTGCTTGCATTAAAGAGAATATAATGAATGTAATCTTTCTTTTCCTTGATACTCAAGGTCATCCCTATGAAAATAGCTTCATTCTACAAGGAGATAATCAAGTGAGGTTCCCAAGTGTGGGAAGAGCAGTGTTTTTTGTCTGCAGTAATTGAGACACTTTTGAAGGTAAAAGTAAGTCATGGCCCCTCAGTGTCATTATTAATTACTTTGCTATAAAGATACTTAATACCTACAACCTAGGCATCAGCTTCTTATAATTCTAGATGTCTTCCTAACTATAAATTAAAGAAATGTGCAATTGAATGTAGATAAAACAAAAAAATTAAGTTCAAGCATTCATTTAAAGATGTTTTGTTGAAACTAAATCAGCACCTAAAATGTGACTAAAGCCCGATTTGGGCCATGAGCATCTGTGAGTTATGGGCTGCCTCTTGCATTTTACTTGGCTTTTCTCTCTCAACTACTGGAAAAGCCTCAGTTTCTCTGAAGCACCGTGACCTCGTTTGGTCTCCATCTGGCGTGTGAGCACATGCTTGTGTGTGAGCAGCACCTTTTCTCGCACTTTTGGTCTAAATCAGCCAGAGTAATGCACTTTGCTTTCAGTGTGTTTCTGATGTCAGTGCTCGTCAGATTGTATCATCTACAGTCACTTGGTGACACTAAATTCTGAAAACTTTAAAACAGGAACTAGAAGTGTGCAGGGCAGCCTTGGCTGTGAGAAGTGCTCTGTGCTAGCCTGTGAGAGCCTGGTGTCTGAGATCCCATGTTACTTTCATGGTTGTCTTTTTTGACATTCTTTGTGGGTTTGCTTTGCTTTGATTGCTTGCATCGTCATGATCTCTAGTCCTACTCCCTAGAGTTGACTGTTTCTGATCACCTTTGAGCATGGAACGTGAATATTTCATTTCACTAAAAATGCGTGCAAGTTACTCTCAAGTCGATCGTGAATTTAGGTATGACAGAACTGTGAGTACGTAGCCTCGCTGGTCCCTTTGTTGCTAGGTTAGGCTTCATAAGCATTTTGGAAGGGAATGGAAGGGTAAGGGTGACTTGCAGCTAGTTGAGTTATGAGTAAAGGAGGAGTTCAGTGTGCATGTAAGACTAAAATGCATCAGATATCTGCATATCCAGTTGGACTCCTCTTCCACTACGATGAAGCCAAGGTGGAGAAATGAGATGTAGTTCTCTGGCCTTGGTTAGTGGTGGTAAATGGGATTGATTCTTGAAACTAGGTCTCAGACTCCTAAGCCATCCTTGGAATGACCACATTTGCTGGATTTGGTGTCTGCATTAACTTCAGGAATAGGATGGTTGGGGCCAGTGGACCAGGGATTGAAGTGTGAAGTGGTGGGAGGAAATCGGTGACCAGCCCAGCACACGGAGGGACATGTATATATGCACAAGTATACGCACACAATTCTATGTATGGTAGCTTCTGAAGTCAACTCTAGGCAAGTTCGGTTTCCTTCCCACCACTCCAGGGAGTGATGAACTTACATAAGTGAAAAATATTTGCAGACTGTGTTGCAAATATGAACTGCTCTATAAATGATAAACACTGATTGGAAAGTTTAGGCAGAGTGAGAGATTATAAGAAAAGAGATGTTAGGTTTGCAGAGAGGTGGAAAATTCCCTTCTCTCTGCAAGGACTGTTGTAAAGCATTGAGCCACCCTCAGAGAGTTCTTTGTGTGTGTGTGTGTGTGTGTGTGTGTGTGTGTGTGTGTGTGAGAGAGAGAGAGAGAGAGAGAGAGAGAGAGAGAGAGAGAGAGAGAGAGAGAGAGAGAGAGAGAGGAGTGAGAGAAAGGGACAGAAGGAGAGAAGAACTCCTTCCTGAGGCTCCACCTTCCGGAGATCTGCACCGGGAGCCCTGATGTGGTCCTCAGTCCTGTCCCCGACCAGCAGCCGAGGTGGAATTCTGGGTGAGAGCAAGTACCTACGGAACTGGGTCATAGTCTTGAGGTGGCTTATTATGTTTGGTTCATGTCACCATACTTCTCTGGGATGGTAAAATTGCAGAGCGATAGGAGTGCCTCTCTTACAAAATCCTACTGTTTGAACCTAACTTAAAATTCAAAAATGCATGTTGACCCCTTGGTCTTAGAAGCTGGTGTAAGTCCAGGCTGGTGAGTTCCTGCGATTCTCCTTGGTTTGAGTTTGTCAGCCTGTGAAAAATATTTTTTAATACATTATCCTCCAAGGAAGCTTTTTCCTTTGAGTGGAACAGAATATGTCAATGATGTTGGTCCAGGAGGCTTGAACTCTCTTTACTGTTTTGTGACTTGTGTGCTAGCTCGCTCCATGGAAGATGGAGAACACACACAGACACACAGACACACACACCCCCCACACACCCCCCACCCCCCACCTCCGCCGCCTCTTTCCAGCATTTGACTTTCCAGATGAGAGAGGAGTTGCTCTAGCATCTGGTGGTCACATTGTTAATGCAAACAGCAGAGGTAGGTGAAATAAATGAAGATGAAATGCAGTGGGAACAGAGAGGTAGTCGTGTTGGGCTAAATTAGAAATGTTCTCTGCGTGTTTAAAGTGGGAATGATTTAAACGAGGCTCCTGTACAATCCTGCATGTGGTTTCCATTTCATACTTTTCCTGCTTGAAAACAAACTGTCAGGGTTTTTATTTTGGACGATTAGTCGAAGTGGCTCAAGGCTTAGCAGCAACCTTTCGCCCCTCTTCCACCCCCTCCTGATGCTGAGGAGAAAGTCTTCCGCCACTGTGGTGCTGACAGGGGCCTTGATTTCGCTAGTTCCCTAGGAACCAAACAAAGGAACCTCAGTGCCCTGACTACAAAGGGTAAGCGGCTTCTTTGTCTCCTAAGTGACCGGTTTGGGTGGGGTCCTCAAGTTCCTGGGACGAGTGACGTTGAAAGGCAAACAAAATTGAATAATGAAGTGGCGCCCTTTGAAACCTTCAGAGCAATGGCTAGGCCACCCTCTCCTCGCCCCCAGACCCCCGTCAACAGCAGACGGGACAGACAGGCTGAGCCGCCGTGACACCAGTCTGAGTTGTTGGTGGACCGTGCATCTTAATTATAGCAGTTTCTTCAAGTAGCATCCTTGTTACAATGTGAATGAGAAGAAAACCCCAGCCCACCACCGAATGAAATGAAGTTATTGGAGGGTCTGTTTTTGTGAAACATTGTTTTACTTAAAGTTTCTAAGAACCTACTGACATTAAGTGAGGACGGAAAGTAGCTGGTTTTTGCAAAGCACTAAGAAAATTCAATGCTTATTTTCTGTGTGTTTGCTGCCAGTGTGGCCAGTTTCTTATTAATGAGAAATAGGGACATGTTTTTGTTTGATTCCGGTTGAATTAGTGAGTCGGCAGGGCTGGTCTGGGAGCCCTTTGTCACCTTTCCAGGGGCCAGACCCAGGGTTTTCAGCTAACATTGTATTTACTGAGATAAAGAGCAGTAACTTCTTGGTATCATTACAGGGATTTCTGAGGTTTCTGCACACATTCTCTGTGATCTAACAGTTCACACTCGCCTAGAAAATGCCTCTCACTCTGGCCCACCCTGGTTTAAAAAAAAAAAGAAACAACTACCAACAAACAGTAAAAATTCTTAAAATCCCAAGTAAATAAACACCTTGCTTCACTACTACTTTCAGGCATATTCTAAGAGAGAAGACTAGACATCTTGTTCACAAACTCATGTCTATTGGCCTCATCTTGCTCTGTCACTTACATGTGATGTGGTTCGAGCAAAATTGAAATGAAAATCATTTTTCTCATTTAAAATGTTTGTTCCATCCAAGACTAGCTGAGGTAATGTGAGAGCATGGTTGTCACTGGTCGGTTGACTAGTTGACCACATCCTGTAGGGGAGAAGAAAACACTAGTTAGCGCTGTTTCTTCTTGGGTAGAAGAGAGTCAATGCACCCATTTCTCAATTTACTCCCCTCCGCATGTCAAGTGACCCTAATTAGGCAGGGTGTGGAATGAGTGTTCCTCTCTGTGGCTCCTTCATGCTTGTAGGCAAATGGCACCCATTTCTCCTGCCTCTTTCAGTCCTAATGTCTCTAAAGGAGCCTCCTGCTTAGAGCCCTCCCACACTTTCAACCTTTTCTCTCCAGCACTCCATCCTGTAAAGTACTGCCTGACTTTTATCTAAACTTCTCTGGTTAAGAACTCCCCTGCTCTTAGTCATTCATGAGGACTCCTTCTTGTCTATGCCGCGAAGTCCTAAGGGTTAGACTTAGCATCTCTTTCTGGACCTAAGCTTAGCTCCTCCTGCTGCCCAGAAGCCAGAACTTGAACATGCTCCAAGTGTTTTTTGTTTTTGTTTTTTATTTCACAAACTTGATATATAGCCTGGAAGATATCCTAGTGGTGACATATGTCAGTCACCTCTGCGGGATTGGGAGGTGGGTGGGCACTCCAGCGTTCCCAGCTGTGTGACCTTCAGTAATCCCTGTCATCACTTTCTGCATCTTTCAGATGTGCACCCTCTCCACAGCCTCTCCGGAGTGTTACGGGGAGTAAAATGGTGTGGCCCCTTGTGCGTAGAGTGCCCCTAGAGCAGCAGGCCCTGTGGGAGCTGTTGGTTCCTTAGAATCATGGAGGCCCCCCAGCTCGGCCCCCCAACCCTAATACCCACCTGCCTATTGCAGAAGCTCCGCAAATACCCGTTGCCTCTGGAACTTGTGCACATGCCCTAAAATAGCCTAAATATTTTAAAGCCAACTCAATGGTCACACTTCCTTCAGGGATCTAACTTGATAAAGGCGAAGACCCAATGATAGAAGGCGGAAGCTGTGTTTTCCTTCTGAGCCTATGCACTGTCCACATTGCAACTTAAAGATTTTTGGAAAGAAATATAAGAATGATTTACTAGTCTATAATTGGTTCCCTGCAAGCAACATGATATTTATGTGAACGGCAATGAAAGATGCAATGACTGTAATTTATTGTTGGAAGAGCATTTTCAAAGTGTATGGAATGACTAAAGCTTAAGTGTATTAAATATTCTCGAGGAAGACATATTCCAGCTATAAATCTGTAGACGTCCTTTGGAATTTGTTTTCCTTCAATGATGCCAGGTGTATGAAGACTTTCAAGTTCTTAGGCCTCAGTGGGAGGAAGATTTAAGGTTCTAGGAGCACATCTGTACCTCTTTTAAATTTTCTATTGTTTATCAATGACACGTATAAATGTTTTAGGGACGTGTTTACTGTAACATTACCCACTTTTGCTCTGTGCAGTTGTCTGGCAACCCATGTGATAAAGACAGCAGGAGTGCTGTATTTTGTTGCTGACAAGGCTATCTTGAAAGTGCCAGGGCACCTGAATAGGTAATAAAATATTGAGAACTGCTCCTGGAGCAGAGAGCTCTGTGACGGGTCTGTAGGTCTGGCTACCTAACTGGTCTGGCCACACGGCGGCCTGGGATCGCCCCTCTTCCATCCCCTCAGCATTCTTCTTAGGAAAAAGAATAAGCAGATGGTTTATTTTTAAATAATGCAATGACTGTAACTAAGATTTGAATTTCACATTACACCCCATCACTGATCTGCTAGAGAGGCTGATAGGCTGAAAATGTTCCGGCTAGTCCTTCTTGGTGACTCAGATGACCCAGGCATAGGCTCTGGAAGACGCGAACTGGGTTCAAGACCCAGGGCCGGGAGTGGCCAAAAAAAAGTTCAGTTCAGTTCCTGCATGCTCCCTCTCCCCTCAAAAATGAGGGTGGAAATCACAGTGGACATGACATTAGAGTCTCAGATCATCATTTTCAAACAGGTGTTTAGGTGTTTCAGAGCAAATGACTTTCGGTCCCTGTGACCCACCCCTGGGAGGGTTGGCTGTTGACTGCACAGGAGGCAAGACAGGTGAAATGATGCACCTGTGCCTCTATACTGTTATGTTCTTATGACTCCTGTCATAAGAGGAGATGGAGTGACTTCTGGAAACCATGGAAAGAGGGGAGTTGATACATATTCTTCTTGCTAAAGAGAGGAAGGAAGGGAGAGGAGGAAGAAGCATCTTTTTTAAGGAGGGAGGGAGGGAAGGAAAGGGAGGAAGAAGCACTTACATATATTTTTTCCATTGGTTGCTCCCCCTGGAACCTGGGTCCTTGGCCTCAGCCACGGACTTAGTGCCTGAGTCACCAGGGTGCCTGTGTTGAAACATTTTGCAAGGAGCACAGATTCTTTCTGAACTCTATCCTAGCTCCCCATCACACTCCCATTGATCTCAATTCACAGGCTCTGCTCATATGATTTCTGCACCCCCAACTCCTTTGGGAAGTGGAACCATCTGTCTTCATAGGCATGAATGGGACCTGCTATTTAAAGGAATCCTGGAATCCTGAAGTGAATATTCGTTGACTACATATTTATCTTCATGTATTTACTTAGGATGCACATGGGGATGTTTCTGTTTTGAAGGGTTGGTTTGTTTGTTTTCACCTAGGAATGCCTAATACATACCATTGGGCGCATTTGTTCATCTTAACAGCCTCACGCACGACAGAGTTGACCAATTCAGTTACATGCCTTCCAATCCTTTCTATGAACTTGATGATATTTGAACTACTTGAGAGCAACTACTTTTAAGCCCTCAGAAACACTTAGTTACAATTGTTGGCTTAATTGCACATTATTCTTATTCATTAAAACAAGTCCCTGAGGACTTCTTAGAATACCGCTCCTTGTTACTATAAGTCCTTCTTGTTATTGTAAGTCCTCACCAGTAGAAAAAACGTCATTAATTTAAAAATAATCTCCAATTCAGACTTGTATTCAAATAAGTCATTTTGCCAGCAAGCCCAGCTCAAAGAGCTTTAGGAAAAACAAAAAACAAAAAAAAAAAACACACATTTGATGGATTAAATGAGAGAAGAATACTTTTGCTTAGATTCCCAGTTGTTACACATACATTCCAAGGACCCGGGGTTCAAGACCTGGGGCCGGGGAAACAACCACGATGAACATCTAAATAAAACACTTTCTCCTCTCTCTTCCTGCCTTTGCTCATCTTCAATCCTGCCTGCATCTTTCCTTTAAAATAAGTGACTTGACTCCTGCCCCCCAATCTGGGTCCGATACGGATATAGTAATTATGTTGGTGGGGTGTTCTAGATGGCAAACAGGGAGTCCAAGCTCAAGAACACATTTACAAGACGAAATTAAGGGAACAGTTAAGAGCGCGAGTGGGCAGGGTGCTGGGGTCTGCTGCGTTTCGTGCACGGCCCTACGCAGAAGCAGGAGAGCGCTGCAGTGCTTGCACCCCAGAGTCGGACCACGGGGCTCCCGTGTGGGGGACAGTCTGTGACTCTGCTTCTTTTTATGAATCATTGATGACTCTGAAAAATGGGAGGGGTGCATTCTCAATGCACGCATATGAGCCAGCAGGTGGTGTCAGATGGGCCAGACTTAACCTTCTTGCTTGATGCGCCATGTTTGGGTGAAATCTGACTTCCTTCACTTTTCCGGGAGCCTTCGTTTTTATTGGAAACTAATTTATGGAAATGACTGAGTGTGAAAAACAGAATAGAAGTGAATGGCAGGGGGAGTTCCCTGCCATTAGGATGTAACTTGACTGCTTATTGTCAAGTGCCTGCTGTAAGTTTGTTAAATGTGGTTTCCAATACAGAAGCAATGGGTGGGGTGGCCTGTCCTTTGAAGTCTTAAGGGCTGGGTCCCCTCTCCGCCAGGGCCTGGAATGCCCTTGCCTGAATGACC
>RJWH01002953.1:111582-188722 GCA_004363575.1 Solenodon paradoxus
CTTCCCAGCGTGCGTGACGCCTTCACCAGCTCGCTCTGTCCTGTGCGGTCACTGTCCTTTCCCGATGTCACCACCTTTGCCAGAAGAATCCTTCCTTCACTTCTCCACACATCTGACCCCCTTTCTTTACTTTTCAGGATATTCTTCTTCCTCTCAGCTTGCAGAACTCATACCGCTTTTGCCTTGTGGTTCTCTGCTTCTGTTTTCTTTTAGCATGAGCCACGGGTTTGGCGTGCACAAGGGCACCAGACCTCACAAAGTTCTTGAAATGCTGGAGGTAGGCAGATTACCTGTGCAGTGTGTAACCGCCTCCCCAGTTAGCTTTTTTGTGTCACAATCTGGGCTTGAAGAGTCGGAAAGATGAAGGATAATCCTTTACAGCTATATGTTGACATGTCTCTAGGAATAGAAACTAACTGTAAATCTCGATTGCCTTTTTTTGGGTGCGCCATTTTCTCTAGAAAAGCAAACTTCTGTTAACTGAGATGCCTCATGAAGCTTTAGACACCTTTCTCTTCTCTTTTTAGACACAGTTAATTACCTCATGCTAAATGGAAATTGGCTTCCTAAACTCTGTTTACTGCCTATGTCTACAGAAAGAAATGATAGAATGTAAGCCTTGATTTACAGAATTTCTGTCCCTGTTATTCTACAATTCATGATACTAATTTTTCCTTTCATTTTATTCAGAAGCGTTATATATTGTCATTATGAAGGGCACAATCTACTACTTCTTACAGTACTATTCTGAGTTTAACTACTTCAGATCCTAAACACGTCTTTATCTGTCAGTGATTGCATTCACTGGTGGCCCTGACCTGAACACGGAAAGGGGACCATGGGTTTGGGTCCTGTCTGATGCAGGTCATCACTGGGAAGAGATGACAGGGACTGTGTGATGGACATCACCTTTGAATCAAAGCTATCAGGGAGAAGTCATTTGGGGTTGAGGTTTCTATGGTACCCCTGTCCCGAGACAGTAGAATAACATGTTTTGGACCCAGACTGGAACAACAGACAATCCTCTAGGTTCTTGTGTTCACTCATTGGCTCTCCATCAACCTCACTTTCCTTCTCTATCAAACAAAGGGTTTGGACTAGTTAGCGGCTGTGTTCCCCATCTGAAATATTTAAAGATACCAAGCCCTTGACTGTACCATGTATTAGAAATCCAGGCTGTCTGTACTTCTGGACAAAGATCTAGAAAACTCCTCTGTTCCAGAGGATGTCACGTGTTATATTGGTTTGACTGGTTGATTCAGTCTTAGTTGTTGACCTGGCCAACTTGATTTAGTCCGGCCTCAGAATGGGTTTCCAGGTACACAGGTTTCTGTTTACTCCAAGTAAGCAACTGGAGTCTAGTATTTGTGTCATCTGTTTTCTGGAAAGGAGTTATTCTCTTTTATATAATACCTTCAGCAGCTCATGAGAATGATTTGACAATGATTCCCACTTTTCAATGGCCCTTTGATAGTTGTAGTAGAAAATTTTCCAGAAATTACACAAGGATTTTTTTTTTTTTTTTTTTAATAACGGGGTTGGCTAGAGGAGAGGGCATATCAGTTCCAGAAGAATCTTTAGGGCAATTACACGCTGTTAGGAAACGCATGTAATAGTAACACAGATATGAAAGCTTGTAACACACAAATCATTAATCATGCATGCTCTTGACAGAGAGATCATTTCCCAGTGTTTTAAAAGAGAAAATCTTAAAATCTTAGGCACTTTTTGTTTGCTTTTATTTCCCACCACCCCCCAAAAAAAAGTAATCTGGAGCCAATAACTTAACCTGTTTTTCATAAACATGCTAAGGCAGCCAAAAACAGATTCATGCTTACATAGTTGGGGTCCTCAAGTGAACTTATGTGTTGGATCATGATAATTCTAGTAATTGCTTGAATTACCCTAGTTGAGTAATAATATGGAGCATGAATACAGGGATTTGATTTATTGTGGCCAGATGTCTGTCCTGCTGGATTTCTGATGACTGCTACATGCCATCTCCCAACTAAAACCCTTCCTGATTCCTGCTACCTTTCTCCTGCAGCCCCAAGAGCTGAGTCCACTCTGTCTCCACAGTTTGTGCTGGAATTGTGTGTACAGCTGGAATCTTTATTTAGCGGAATCGCTTTTTTAAGGGATTTTTATGTGTGTTATTTAAAAAAATTTTTATTGAGTAGCATTGATTTACACAATCACACAAACCCATGTGTAGGTTCACCATCAAATATAGGACAACATACGCTGCCCACCATCAGGTCACCAAAAGTCCTCCACTGTCCATTAGACCCACCATTACTAACTCCTACTCCCCACCGCCTGGCGCTCCAGTAACCGCAGTTCTAGTGTCAGTATCCGAGGATTGTTTTTTGTCTTTTTGTATTCATTTGCTTTGTTTATATTCCACATATGAATGAGGTGATCTGGCATTTGTCTTTTTCCTTCTGACTTATTTCACTTAGCATCCGTGTTACTGCAAATGATAGAATTTCATCTTTTTTAGGCCTGTGTAGTAGCATTGTGTACATCTGGCACATCTTCTTTATCCATTCATCTAACCATGGCACTGAGATAGTTTCTGATTCTTGACTATTGTAAATAATGCTGCAATAAGCATGAGGGTATCTATAGTTCTGCAAATTAGTGTTTTTATGGGTTTTTTTGGTAAATGTCCAGGAATGATAAGGTGGGATCATATGGAAATTTCATTCTCAATTTTTTGAGGCGTCTCTGTTCTGCTTTCCATAAAGGCTGTACCAGCTTGGACTCCCACCAACAGTGTAAAAAGGGTCCCCCTTTTCTCCTATCTTCACCAACGCTTGTTGCTTTGTTTCTAGTCTCTTGGATAATAGCCAGTCTCACTAGTGTGAGAGATAGTGTCTCATTGTTATTTTATTTGCATTTTTAGGGGTTTTAATGGCCTTCAAGCCAAATTCTGACTTACCTTTGTGTCCCCAGCATCACCCTGCTGCTTGGCACACAGTAGGGTTTACATTTATGGCAGGGGCATCAGGGGAATTCCTTCATCTGACCATGTCATTGCCATCTCTTTAGAAGAAATGAGCTTGTAAGAAAGTCGAGGTGTGCCAGGTGGAGTAGCGATTGTATCAGCTGCCTCCAGAGGAGCGTGGGCCACATACACCCAAGGACCCAGGTTCTCATCTGGGGACTGGTGGAGGCAGGTGAGGGTGGACAGCCAGCGTGAACAACTAAATAAAAAATTAAAAACAAAGTTCTGCTTTTTCCTCTCTCTCCTGCCTGCGCCTTTCCTTAAAAAAGCAATGCAAAGAAAGGCCCTTGAACACTCCAGCTTTAGGAGCAGAACCTGTGCTTTTATTGTATGTTATTTCACTAGATTCTGATCTGAAAAAAAGAATCTGGGTTTCACACCTGTTTCTGCTTCATTCTCTCCTGTGGCTGTTTAGCTCTGCCAGTGCTCATTCTTGGGTCTCAAGAAGGCTCCAGTCCTGTTGAGGCCAGTTGAGCTGGAAAAGATATTGGGTTCAGGGGGCTGGCAGGAAACTCTAGAAACGGAGCGAATTGCTGCTAGGTGTAGGGATCTCTGAGTCTCCTCACTTTCAGAGGCCTGGCCCACTCTGGCAGACAGCGCCTCGCGGGAGGAGCCCACGGAGTGGCAGCGCCATTGGGTCGAGACCCCCTGTGCTCGCAGGGTTGGGAGGCGTTCGTGAGTGGGGACAGCTAGTGCACTGGGCGCCTCGGCTCACGGCACTTAGATGGTGCCACGGTCCGCAGCGCTTTCCCTTGGGGGCTTCTGGGGTGTCAGTGAGCCACACTGAAGCACTGGCCTGTGTTTGTAAGAGAAAGAGTGTTGACCTATCCCCTTTTTTTTCATTTACTTTATTGTAGTAACTGGTTCTGTTCATTAAAATAAACTCATAAGTATAGGCTCCCCACTTCTTATATATGTCAGTACACCCTGCCCTCCACCACATCGCCAGCCAGAGCTCTTCACCACTGTCCACTGGGCTCCCCCACCATTTGCAGCCCTGCCGCACCCCACCCCACCCATTCCTGTCAGTCATCTCTGTTCTGTTGCTAGTGTCCAAGGGTTGGTTTTGTTTCATCTATTCCTTTGTCTCTTCACTGCTGTACAGCTGTCCTTTAAAGGCTTATATCAAACCCAAAATAATGTTAGCCTTTGTCAAAAGTAATTCTGTCATTTTAGGTGACCTGGGCAAGAGAAGCAGCAGCTCAGCACACACATGGACACCACTCAGACGTGCCCGCACACACACGCACATACACGCACGTGCACCCACGATTTGAAGGTTCTGGGGAGAGGATACAGCTAATACACCTGTCACCCTTATGTGCAGGTCCTGGTGGGAAGGACGGCAGGTTGGAGAGCCCAGCCAGCAGCAGAGAGGCTCTCAGCTTCATTCCGTTCTTATTCTTTTAAAGAAAGTGGGGAGGTGAGCTTTTGATTGTGACTTTAAAGTGGAGATTTCCTCCAGGAAGGATGGTCCCTGTCAGCCGGGTGCAGGTTTCTGTCGTCCTGAAACTGTTGATTGTCCACCTCAAAAGTTGGCCTAGACGAGCAGGGGAAGTTCACTTTCAGTGACACTTTCGTCAGTGGGGAAAGTTGCTGTGTCTGGAAACAAGTGGTGTTGCTCTTCTGAGGGAGACTGGAAAACAGCTGTCCCAGTGGGTTCCAGTGCAGGGGGAGGCCTGGGGAGACATCTGGTCCCTACATTACGGGGATAATGAAGCCTCTGCATCCTTCCCAGTCTCACTCAAGGTTTGGGGCGAGGGGGCTACATTTTCTACAAAGCCAGGTTCTGAACTAGGAGTGTTTGCTTTGGACTTGAACCACATTGCGTGGCATTTGTATTGAGAGAGGTTTGCCCCTGGGTGGGCGGGGAGGCTGGTGGGGGCTGCCCAGATGGTAAGGGGGTGTGAAGTATTTCACGTTTTAAAATTTCTCAACAATTCCTCTTACCCCAATGTCAGTGTGACTTCTTTTCTCACCATCCTCCTTCAGTCTGTTGAATTTGAATCTAAGCTGTGCAATGTCAGTGGTACCCAGGGTGCTAAAGCCCGTCCAGGGAGGGAGAAAGTCAGAGCTGGAGCTGAGGTCGGCACCCTTGGAGTCCGCATGACCCCTCTCCCCAGGAGTGAGCTCAAGTCTCCTCTTCTTGTGAAAAATGCTTTTGCATTTTCTAATAATTTTAGACAAAGTTGAAAGAACAACACCGAGTTCCTCAAATGTCACCCAGTTTTCCCTGATGTTAACACCTTACATAACCAGAATCCAAGGACCAGCACCAAAAATTAACGTTGGCACGGTACTGTTCACTACAGACTTTTACTCACATTTACCAGTGTTTGTCACAAATGCTCTTTTGCTAAGTCCCAGGAGCCTTCATTACTTTTGTTTACACTTGGGAGTCTCTCCTCCTGTCCAGTTGTGACCATTCCTCTGTCTTTCCTGGTTTTCATGATGCAGGTACTTTGGAAGATCATCGCCGAGTTATTTCGTAGAATGCCCCTGAACTTGAGTTTGTCTGCTGTTTTCTTGTCATTAGACTGCACGTGGGCACTTGGGAGACAGGATAGTACAGGAGAGATGCTGTGTCTTCCTCAGTACGTCGTAGCAAGATGATGTCCGTCTGTTTCCCCCTGGGGATGGCGCCTTGATCACTTGGTTTCTCTCTCCCCTTTGTAACGAGCACCTGGGTGTCAGAGGGAGGTATGTGGAGTCCATCAGATGTCCTGGTTTTTGTCTACATTCACCCACAGACTTTGGCAGCCTCTGGTGAAGCTGGCCTGTACCAGTTGCCTCGCTGATGTTTCCTCAGTTTCCTTGGATAGCGTTCGCTGGGACTGTCTTCTAAGGAAGAACTGCCCCTTCTCCTCTGAATGGTGTAACCATATTCTTCTCCAAGGAACTTTCTGGGCAATGGAGGTGATGCATAAACATGAAGACTCCTTTTAAATGTTGAAAGGACTGCGCGCTTCTGAGGAATGCCTTCTTCATCGGCCGGAGGCTCCACAGCACCTTGGCCACAGTTCTCATTTGGATCTCGTGGCCTGTTGAGCCTGGTAGAGCATTTGCAAAATAATGTTTATGACTTGAGGGTCTTTCTGATGCTGATTTTCACTGTTGACAAAATAATCTATATTTGGTAGGTTATGCTAGAACACATTTGGGGTTCACCTTTATTGGAATAGAAGCAGATTTTCTAACCAGACTTTTTGTTTCAAGCAGTGGTGACTTTGGGTATCGTACAGACTCTGCTTCCTTATCTGTCAGCGTTCTACCCTCTCAGTGCTTGTTAGCTTCTCCACCAAAAGTGTGAAGATCAGCGAGTAGGAGGAAATGCATCTCTTTGGAGTTGTGTGAGAAGCACAAACTGAAGAGTAGAAAAAAGGGAGGGAGTGGACATTATTGGCTAAAAGGAATTTTCAAGATTGTCTGTAGATTTCAATTAGCCGTGCTCTTTGGTCTGGCTTGCCACAGATTATTAGAAACTGGCAGTCTCACAAGGAGATAAGAAAAACAGGTTAGCATAATTTCTGCCAAATGAGGAGAATGGTGGATTATTGAGGCACAGCTCCTAGGATTGTGGGGTCAAGACCGAGTCCTCCATGGAGATGGGGGCCAGACTAACTCCACTTAGATGAAAGTGAAGATGCCCTTTGCACCTTGCGCGTGAAACAAATGAAACTCTGATGCAACCCTGGAGATTCTGATTTGGCATTAGGTTAGTGGGGCAGCCTGATTTTGCTTGCTTAAATCCCATATCTGTTGTTTAAAAGTCCATGGCAGCCCCTGCCGGCCACCGAACAAGTCCCCTGAATGCATGTTTGAGTCTGCTCCCGACCTTCTCAGAACTCTCCTGCACTCCGGGGTCAAGAGGGTGGGCCACGCCGAAACTTTGCTTCATCTATTCTTTCCTAGACCCCTCAAGTATCTTTAGAATGGGACTGGGACAGTTTGAACAAGTCTGCAGTCACCAGACCACTGGCTGCAACGGTGGGGCCTTCAACAGCTGGTCCTTGCATGGGGTCCCGTCCTTCTGCCCCTCGCTTTCCTCTAGTGTCCACTCAGCTCACCTGGGAAAATAGAAGAGTTGGAGCCTCAGTGTCTTTCGGAGAGATGAGACCCCTGCTTTTGCAGGAGAGACTGGCAGTGTTCTCCGCTCTCACTCAACCCCACACTCCCGCGAGGCTGCCAGGGGCGGGAGAACTGTAGGGCGATGGGTAAGGAGACCCCTGGGTCTCACAGAGAGCAGTGCTGACCGAGCTGCAGCTTGTTGACCAACCAAAAGGTTCTCGTCCCGGCTGCCGGTGAGCTTTCCTTGACATGCAAGAGTAGTGGCACTTGGCACTCACCTATCAGGGACTTTGTTCAGACTCCTTCAGTGCTCGTGTTGATAAATGATCACCTCTGCTTGAGATGTGAAAATCTGATGCCCACAGAGGGTAAGTGACTCACCGAGGGAGCCCAGATCGTCAGTGGTGGATCCAAGATTTGAACCCAGTCACTCTGCCTCGGGGCACACCCTCCCCTGCACTGTCTCTTATAGGAGACAGTTCTCCGTCACAAGATTGTGCCCCCCTTCTTTCTAGATGTGGTGGCAAGAGCTGCAAGCTGGATGGGAGAGAGGATTGGTAGGTGAGATTGGACAGCCCCCTAATTCTCTGTGTCTCCCGGCAATGACAGGTTTGAGGGTCCCCAGCTTTATCCAGAGACCCCCATACCCCTGGCGACAGGGACCTGGATTAGCACCCAAAGGTCATCCACACACCCTCTGTGGAGCAGGTCCCCCGCCCTGCCATGTCCCCACACCTCCTTGGCCGACTAGTGGGCACGTCATACAGTGACCAGGTGTTTCTGCCCACTGGTCCCAGGTCTTCTGTTGGAAGGCAAATCATATACCTGTTGTCATTTCATCTAATATTTAAAAACCCACCACACCACCTAATGACCCAATCTGGCGTTCTGTTGTATGGTTTTTCTGGTATTTACTCTTCAAGCCCTTCCGAAACGCAGAGGTTCCACTCAACTTGTGATGAACTCTGCCTATAGACATCACTCCCTCTGTAGGTCTACACGCACGTTCCATTCTGTCCTGCCTGAATATTCTTGCTGGTACGGGGGGCACAGGCCTGAGGGACCCCCTCGTCCTGGAGAGTGGCCTTCTGGTGTGCCCAGAGTGCGTGATGTGAGAGATACCGAGTGAAAGATACGGAGAAAACAGTGTGTTCTGTTATCAAACCTGACTGCCTCACAGTTTTGCTTTCTGTGGTAGCAAAATAAGCTTTTTAGAGTGTCCTGTTTCTTCTGGTATTATCTAAACCAGTGGGAAAAAGTGAGTAAGTAGTAACCTTTAGAGAGAAAAAGGAAGAAGGGGAGAAAATGTACTGAAGGTGTTGGTTTACCAGTAAGTTGTTCTGAAAAGAATGCGTGTGTGTGTTCTGAAAAACAGCCTTACTGTATCCGCATGAAGTTCACTCATGCATTTTTGCAGGCTGCCACGAGAGCTGTTTCCTGCCATTCATCTCGTCCCAGGGTCGGGGTACCAGTCCTGCCTGCTCACCCACCCTGCCTGTGTTCGGCCGATCTTTGGTGTGATGAGTATCCTCAGAATATAGACAGGAACCGCTTAACAGAGCCTTTGGGGATCATGCTGCTGGCCTGGGGAGGAGGGAGGGGCTTCTCTTCCGTGCCATGTGGGGGCCGCCCTCTACTTGCGCATTTAAAGGAAGTCCATTCACCCTCTGAATGTTCTAGAAAAGAGGCTTCTCCATTAACTTTCCTGCCTGCATGTCCTCTTCTGCAGGGCTGGCTTCCTGAGGAAAACTGTTACCCCTCTGTCTTCCTGGAATGGGGCGACTCCTGGGGTCTGCTTTCTGCTAAACTCCTTCCTTCAGCTCCTTTAGAAACAATCTTCAGTTGTGCTTTGTTTTGCTTTTGTTTTTCCCTGTCGATAGGAGTAACATTCTGACTCAAAAGTTCCCAACGCGATACCTAAAATGGCCTCCTTAGAAAATTCCAGAACAGATCCACCCCTTCATCTCTGTCCCCCTAGAGCAGCAGACACAAGTGAGGCAAGCCAGTCCCAACCTTTCTGTGTCCTTGAAGCTTAGAAACCTGGACAATATAGTTCGGGGGTTTTTTTGTTTTGTTTTTACTCTTCAACTTCCTATGAAAAGGAAGAGATTTCCTTGATTTTGCTCTGAGGGGCTAAGAGAAAAACAAGTCTATTGTCCTGCAGAGGTCAAGGCTGTGCTCAACAGCAGGACTGTCATGCTGCCCCAGTTGGTTTGGGGGACAGGGAGAATGTTTATGAAAACAAACTTCTGCACCAGGCACAGGGGAAGGCTTTGTGTACCTGGGACTCTCAACAAAGGCACTCATTTTGCCGGAAGAATAATGAAATACAGAGTTGTAATTAGAAAAGGTTGATGTAATTGATATGTTCACAACTGTTTGAGGTTTTTCTCTCTCCGGCTTACGACAGCCATACTCTTATTTTTCTGAAGCCAAAATCAGGACTGTCCATCGAAGGCAAAAACAGACCTCAAGAAACTCTGTCTTTTGGTCAACACAGACAAAGAGTCTTGTTGTCTTGGACTGTGTGTGTGGTGTGTGTGTTGAGGACAGTTTTAAAAAACAATTTTGAAATGAACTCTTAGAAGGAAAACAAGGTCTTAGTGCAAACACTCTACGGTAAGATAAGGCTTTCAAAGCTGAAATGTCGTCTTAGACAGTGTCTGGACCTGGGAGCAAACATCTGTAGGAAATCTGTAGAAATGCATCTGTGCTCTTTTGTCTTCATGCTATTAGCAAATGGCAGAGCACGTCACAGGGTGCACGGGAGCGAAGGTTTTCTTTTGTTACCAGGTTCAGGACTGAACTTGGAAAGTGCAAGTTCAGTATCTCCGTCATGTAGCAGGAAGGTGTGTCTGCTTTGCCAACTGACACTGCCTGGCTCTTGGGTCCTTGTGGTTGGTTGCGAAAAATGCTCCTTTATCCTTGACTGTGCTACATTGCTAGACACGAGCCTTTTCATTTTTGTTTAAAATGTGTCCGCTAGGTTTATTCTTTTACATGTATTCCAAGGCATGTCTTTATTCTAGGCAGCCCTCTGGTTTCCCCTGAAAATTAGAATGTTGGCGATTCATTGTCATTGTGAAACTTGCCACAGATATCTCCATGAGAGCAGTGAATAGACTGGGGAGCACTCTCTGTCCCCCTGCTTGGGGCGGGGTATCAGTGAGCCCCGGAGACCACATAGATAAATAGGTCAGACCCTTTTCCCTTGTTCTTATTTCTTGCTCATTGGTCTAGCATCTTGCCAGTTCTGGGCTGCGTTGAGACGGAGTTTCACATGTTCCCCCATAGACTGCTCAGAGTCAGGCGTGGTTCAAGCCCTGCCTGGTTCGGCATGACAGTCCTCGTGTAGTCGGGATCCCTAGTTTTTCTGCATCTGAACTGGATCGCAGAGAGCAGCCCTGAAAGAAGAGAAAAATGCCCCGGTCAGAGTTCCTCTGAGAGAGCTCACCAGGCTGAAGAAATCCTGGTTTCTAAAGCTACTCACATGTCTTCTGGGCTTTCTCAGTGGCGTGGCTTTTATTTTACTCTAAGTAGTCGCCTATTAAATTAGCCACTGCTCCCGGAGAAACTACATCGCATCTAGCTGTAATTGCATGCTTGTCAGCAGTACATTTTCATAATAGCAATGGGGGGAAGAATTTTAAAACACCATCCTTTTCCCCAGCCGCGGAAACATAGTAATAGTGAAAAAAATTCCTGCGAACTGGTGTTCGCTGCGGCTGCTTCCTTTTGTTTGTTTGTTTGTTTTCCAAGCAGATGGGCTTGTTTGCTTTTTGCTTAAACATTAATCAAAAATCAATTTATGGCTATGTAAGTGGCATTAGATAATTCTCATTCTGACTACAGTAAATAATATCTGTTTGTTCATGTGAGATAAGACTGGGTGGTGGTGAAATGTGAAATAGAATTACATGAGATATGGCATATGGCTATGTGTTTTATAAATTAATGCCTTTATGCATGTGGGAGGAGAAGTAATTTCACTGACTGACAAAAGGAAAAGCAAAGGAAATTCCAGGAAAGAACAGGGTAGCCAGGCTAAATAAATTTGGGGGATGAAGAGAATATGATCATTTATCTTTTTAACAAATCATCCCAATTTATAGGTTGGAATATGAACCACGAATAAAGGAATATTCTGAGTGCTGAACATTTTAATGTACTCGAGGATGTTTTCATAATGCTAGACACACACACGGTATTTGGGGGTTGAGATGAGGGCATGACATGTCATATGGAATGATTTTTTACTAATATTCTAGCAAGTGAATTATCTATTTTCAAATAAGTTGCTTGTTTGTGCAAGTACACTAGACCTTTCCTTGATATTAGAAAGCTGGAAATTCAATTTTGCTGAGTATATGTAGAGAGAGATGTACTCTCTTTTATTGAAAATATCTAGAGAGAAAGATTATTGAAATTACTCTCAATGTACTCGTTTTCATAGATCTAAATCTGCTAATTGCAAGAAATCTGTTTTTAAATTAATCAACAGGAACTTCTTATTTCTTCCCTAAGATTCATTTAGCCTTGAAAAGGCCAAAAGTTTAATGAGTCTTCTAATGCCAGTCTTTCCTTCCTTCTGTTAGAGAATATGCTTCAACTATAATTATACTTGCATTGTTTAAAATATTAGTAATTCTACAGCCAGTCCTCCAACATAACTGAGACATGTAAAAGCTTGATGACATCCTCAGGCACCAGGTGAGCCTCTTTACACACCACCTGCTGATTTGCCAAAGGATTGTGATGGAGGTTGTGGGTTTTTTTCAAGGAAAGGTGCAGGCAGGAATGAAGGCGAGCAGCAGGCAGGCAGGCAGGAAGAGAGAGAAGAAACAGTCCTTCGGATGTAAGTCAACTATACCCCACTGGACTTCCCCATTAAGCCACCAGGGCAGTCCCAATGGAGGTTTTTTGATTCCAGCTCTATAGAGGTATAATCAACAAAGCAAAAATAGTTAACAACTTTACTGAGGCACACAACTTGAGGTTTTGATAGGTGGTGTATACATTACAAAATGATGACTGCACTCATCTGATTCATGTATCCATTCCCTCCCTTAAGGTGATGTGGCCTTGTGTGCTTTTGCCTGCTTAACTCTAGAAAGATCTGAGCAGTGCCCCAAACATGACCAAGTCTTCTTGAATCTTGTAGGATAAAGTCAGTACTCAGCAATTACGAGTCGGAAGAAGAAGAAGAAATACACTTCCTGTACTTTATTCAGTGTGTTTTTAGGCACAGATAGCCATATTGAGTTTCCCAGAGACTTGTGCCTGGGAAGTTCTTTTTCCTTCACCCTGATTCAGGATCAGAGCTAGCAAGAAAACTTTGGAGGAACTTTGTGTGCAGTTTGGAATTGGAATCTCTTTCTCTCCCCATCCCATTCAGATACAGTCTCCCTCCTTTTCTCCCACCTCTTTCCCTCCTCCCTTTTCCCTATTCTCTGATGAGCACACTTTTCTGTCAGTTGCAACACTCTTTGCTGTTGATTGGCAACTTTATTTCCCCTTCCATTCCTAAGGATGAATCATCACTTGCCTCCATCAATTTTCTGAACGCCTCACCCCGTGATCTCAGTGGGAAATTACAGTGATTAGTTCTCCAACTCTTGTTGCCCCTAAGTGTTACAAAGTAGTATTTTTTTAAAAACTCTAAGATATTTTCTTCTCTTGCAGTAGATACGGTGAATATTAAATGCCCCCTAATGCACTGAAATTTTTGTACTATAAAATTGCTCTGGCAGCTTTATAAAATAACAGGTTCAGAGGTGTGAGCTTGATTAAGTCTCAGCATTTCTCACTTCTTTGGGTTGTCCTGGCTCTGGAGTTCCGCTGACTATTGTCAGTGGTTTGTTTTCATTTAATCTTTGTTTTTCTAAAACTAGAGATCAGTGGTTTTTCTGAGGCTTCTCTGGTATCAACTAAAGGGGCGAAACTTTCCTTGATTCTATTTACCCTCCCTCCCTCCATCCCCTTGACATTAATATCAAGGTGTGCGCTTTTTCTGCAGAAAAAGCCGGCTTGAACATTGTACCCCAACAATTCATTTGGATTTTCTGGTGTTTACGAATGTTAACATCTCCTGTTAATTCCTGTGTGACTATCTGTCCCCCCTGTTTCAGAAGTGTCACTGATGTCTTCATGCTTTCCTGGGCCGTGATCAGGATGGAAGCACAACATGGTGGCCTCACAAAGTTTGCCAATAATCAACGAGTGTAAATAATATAGCGTAATAAACTGCATAATAAAAACTATGTTACCCTTACCTGAGAGAGATTAGGGATAATAGAATTAAGCCTAATCTTTACTTTGATGCCTTTCACTTAAACTGCAGTGGGAATAAATTTTTTAAAGGTAAGGTACAGGTAGGAAGAGAGAAGAGGAGGAAGCAATTTATTTTCTTTTATTTAGTTGTTCATCTTGGTTGTCTCCCTCGCCCCAGGAAACAAGCCAGGTCCTTAGGATATATATGGACTGCACGTGCCAGAGTCAGCGATCCAAACCGCTGCTCCACCAGGGCGTGCTGCGGGGAGAAATAGATAAGAAGGGTAAGATCTGTTCCCAGAAGCTTTGCTAACAGGATGACTGACTTTGGGCTGGTCCGATGGTCAGTTTCTCCAGTGCACTCAAACACCCAGTACAGAGAGGGCAGCCCCACTTCTTTCAGGAGAAGTGTGATAGCCACTGCGTTGTCCCCTCTGTGAACCACTCCCACCGCACCAGCGGGATCTGGGGAAAGGAGGCCTCACTGCCTCTGGGTGTGTCTGAAGACTCTTGTGAATGCTGTTCCTGTCACAGTGTCACAGCGCACAGTTAGCCTTGACACAGAAGATGCTACTTGGACACAATGGTTGTAACTGCTCATAAGACAAATGCACGGTATTCTCACAGGAGCGGCTCGAGAAGAACAGACACTCGGTAGGTCATGCACGCCCTGAGCCCACCAGCTTCCTGACCCTGTGCGAATAAATGGAGTAGTAGACAGTGGACCACCAGGAAAAGAAGAGACTTCGGAAGTAAACAGACCTGCCTGCTTTTGATTCTGGGTCCCACCACTCCTTGGCATCAGGTGTTCCCTGTCTGTAAAATAGAAACAGTCAAGTTGGCTGTTGGCCAGGTTGGCTGTGAGAATGAATTTAGCCAGATACTGAGCCAGCTGCCTGGAGGCAGTCTGTCTGGTAGGGAGTCGGGGGTGTTGAAGGACTTCCCAAATGGCATGATGCAAACCTTCAAGATGCATGGAAGACTCAGGCCTTTCTTCTCTGGTCTCACAACTGTCTGGTCCCATATCATGAGGGGGTTTTTACTGCCCCCCCACCCCCACCATAATGTGCTGAGCACCTTCATTGGAGTTTGACTACTCTTAAGGGCTCTGGGGTCAAGTTAGGAAGGGAGAAATATACTGAAGAGTAACAAACACTCGTTGAAGAAGAGAGCAGGAGGAGGGAGTGGACAGGGGCATCTGGCCAGGATCCCAATCTGACAAAGGGCCTCAGCCTTTGGGCAGCTCAGGAATGAGTACCCTACTTGAGGAGTCCCCTGTGAGCCTGACATGGCCAGGCCCTGGGCCCATGCTGCTGTGGTCAGTGACAGGCCAGGGGCTGTCCTAAAAGAGTGTGACCTCAGCACAGAGCTGAAGTGGACCCCAGAAAAGCTGGCAGCTGGATACTGTCTGCCAGTGACCTAGCAGCTGGACAGCATGGCCTTTCTGCAAGGGGACCCAAGCAGGGCACCTCTGTGCCCGCAGTGCTCTGACGGGGAATGTTGGGATTACTAGGTTTGAAAATAATTATTTTTAGACTGGTTACTCTAAAAGGCCTGTCTTCAAAACCTATGGTTCTCCTACTGAATAGTGGTGGAGGGCAGGGTGCGTCGGCTTATATCTGAGGAATGCGGGGGTAGGGGGCAACTGCACAGATGGGGAACATATACCTGTGCATTTATTTTAATGTATAAAGTCAAAAGTCACCATGATAAAAAAAAAAAATCAAAACCTCTGTCTAGAAGAGGAAACTAGTTCTTGACTTAAAGTACCAGCAGGCGCACCCTGGTGGTCCACAGTTTTAATTTACTGGATGTAGTCCAATGCCTCCCAAGTTCCCCACTTCAAGACCTGTGTGCCCTGGGGAAACCATCCAAGATGGACAACTCAGTAATAAAAACAAAGTACCAGCAGAGCTTCGAAGTAATCCCCTGGTGGGTATACCACCCATCACCCACCATGTGTATTCACACTGAAGTGTGAGTCTCCTTGGATTTTAGCTGATTAGATGTTTGCATCACTCAGATCGTCAGACTTCCCTAGGGATCTGCAGTCTTCTCAAGGCCCCAGGAGGACATGAAGTCAGCTACTTATCTTTGTTAGATCAATCCTTAATTTTTCCTCCTGATCCATCCTTAATTTTGTTCCCTGTGTATTCCCCTGACCTCTCCACATCACTTGGATCTGAAACTTAAGGAATAGTCTTTCTTCTCTTTGCCTGAGTTCTGCCTCTCAGGCAATAGGCCCCTTGACATTTGACTTGTTTTGTGAATGCCTACTCAGATCTGTTACCTGGATGCTTAATTGGAACATAGACCTTTACTGTAAGTGTCTGTGACCTTTGAGTTTCTCCATTCCGTTATGGCCTTCTAGAGATACAGAATGGGACATCCTCTGCTAGAAACGCCATCACCAGATTGGTCATAATACACCCCTACACAGGCAGATATCTTGTTAGAAGATATTGTAGAGGAAAAGACTCTATTTTTAATGAAAACAAACAAGAGAAACACCTAAAATTTAGCAAGTAAATTTAGGACTATTAAAAAAGAGAAAAGTCAACTTAAATCAAAGGAAAGACATACATTATTAGGCAAGGATAATCAGCATTATTAGAGGTCAGCGTTCCTTGTTAATTTATAAATTGAATGGGATTCAAATAGGAACAATGGTTTTTATTTTCCAATTAAGTAAAATTAAAATTACTATGAAAAATCCAATCAAAATAGCTAAGAAAACTGCGTAACAGCAGCGAGCATTTCTTGTCAGGTATTAAGACCGTCAGTAGAGTCTAAATAATTAGAACAGCGAGGTGCTGGTGCATGAAGAGATGGAACAGAATAGAAAGTCTGACTCTAGGTGCAAGTTCGTGTAGACATGCAGTATTGGATAAAGGGAGCATCGCACATCAGTGGGATAAGGATGAACTCTTCGCTTGTAGGCACCAGGGCCTGGGTAGCCATCTGGAGGAGAAAGTTGGGCCCAAACATCATAACCTACACTAGGTTAAATTACAAATGGATCCAAAGCAAAAATGTAAACAAAGCTATAAAGTCCTGAAAGAACACTTGGGGAATTCCTTTGTAACTCTAGAGTTGTAAGGCCGTTTTTTGTTTCAATGCAAAATCCAGAAGCCAGAAAAGAAAATTGTGAAAATTGAAGAAATGAAAAAAAAAAACAACCACCACCTTCTACATAACCAGTAAGCGTAAGATAAACTGGGAAAAATATACGCAGCTTCTCTCTCATAGACAGAAAAGGAATCTTCTTGGTTAAAAGCAAAACAAAAAACAGCCACTAGAAATTGATGAAGAAAAAGACTAATAATGCCCATGGGTCTAAGAGCAAATAATTCACCAAAGAAAAATACACATAATTATTAGACTCATAAAAATATTTAAGCTCATTTAATAAGAGAAATGGAGACTAAAACTACAAAGTGATACTATTTTTGTCACTTCTCATATTGGAAAAACATCCAAAATATTTGATAACACACTGTTGGAAAACTCGTGGGAGAACCACCCCACATTGCTAGGAAGATGACAAAATGGTACCACATCTGTGGAGGGGAATCTGGCAGTGTCTCTCCAGTTAATAAATTCAGGAAGTCCTCCCTAAATAACATCAATGGATTCTTGGAAAGTTCAGGAAAAAAGACGTATCATAAAAGCTGGTCTTTCAACATTAACTGAGATTGGCTTCTTCTCTTCAGCATTATCACACAACAGCTTTGAAGGAAACATATTTGAGGACCTGCCGTACCTACTGTTGTCGAGGCAGCCATGTTGAGGGGAGGGCATTAACCCCACAAGTAGACTTACACACGTGCAAAACGACAGTGGTGTGGTTATTCATGAAGCATTGTTTGATGTGGCAAAAGATGGAGCTAACCTAAATATCCACTAATGAGGGAATGAATTAGGGCAGTAGCTCCCGAATGTGTCTGCTTATTAGAATCAGCTTAAGATTTTTTTTTTTAATTTCCAAGTTCAGATCTTACCCCAGATCAAGTAAATCCACCTCGAGAAGGTGAGGCATGAGGTGTTTTTTTTTGGTAGCTCCCCAAGTGATTTCCATGGGAACCCCTGAACTAGGGCTTACCGACATAGAGGAATATTATTTAGCTATTAAAATAGAACAGACTTTTTTTCATTTATTGATATAGACAGATCTCCAAGATACATCAAGTGAACAAAACAAAGTGCAGAACAGTGAAAGTTACTATTTGTATAAAAAGGGAGGAGGGAAAATACCTGCATTTGCCAAGTAATTGAAAGCAAAGTGTGGGAAGGAAGATTTCCTGTTTCGTATTTCATCCATACATGTATTCTTCCATCTTTGAGCAGCACAGGTACGACCTATACCAAAAAGTTGCAATTACAGAAATAAGGACCTACAATAAGAGGTTTAAAATGGTGGTCTGATTTTTATTACTGAAAGTACTAAATTTGCCAATAAATTTTCTCCTTTGCCACCACTAATCTGTGTCCCTCTGGAAGTGTGTGCAAGCTAATCACATGATGTGCACACACAGGCCACACTTCTCAGGGTGCTGCCTGGAACTCCTTGGATCAGGAGAGTTTGAGAAGACACTGTCCCATCTGCGGTCGGATCAATCAGTTAGTAAACATCCCAGGGCACCTCTTTGTGAATTTGCCTTTCAGCTCTTGGTTCTTCTAGCAAACTGTGCCAGGCAGGGTGCTTATGTCCTGGCAGGAGAGGAGAGAATGCACAGAGGTCTGCCTCCCTAAGGTGCTCTGAAAGAGCAAAGCCAGGGAGGGAAAGGGGGTCTGCTGGTGGAAGCCGTGCCCACAGTGGGTTTTAGGTTGTGTGCGTGTGTCTGTCTGTCTATAGGACTGAGTGCACATTTCTGGCAAGTGCAGATGCTTCTGTATCTCCTACAGCTACAGTGTGGGAACAGGACACAGCCCTCGCCTTCAGGAAGTTCTGGGTCTAGTGAGATGGGCAGACCTGCCAGCTGAGTCAGGACGGGGAGCTGGGAGCACAGACAATAACACTAGTGCTGCCATCTCAGAGCAGCTGCAGGGACGCAGGAGCTCTTGAACACCCCAGGGCTGGGGGTGATGAAGAGGACCCTCGGAGGCCAGTGCACCGTAAATTGCAGCCTGCATGGAGGTCTTTGTATTCTTTATGTTTAAAGCTTGGACAGCCTGGCTCTCTGACAGATTGTGACAGGGTTAGCCAGTGGGCAGGTAAATGAAGGGGTGATTCCTCTTGGGGCCAGCCTGCCGGACAGGGATGTCCCCAGAACCCCCATGGGAAGGTGCTTTATGCTGACTTGTGTGATTTTGCACCTCCTGAAGCTGCCCGACTTGGGGAGCAGAGGCAGGAAGCAGTAAGCTTCTCTTTGGAAGGCCCTCAGGAGGACTGACTGCATTGTGATTCAAGTCAGATGGGGAGTTACCCTCCACTGCAGTATCCTGGGTGAGCTGCACCCTCTATGGAAAATGCAACTTAACTGCTTAATCCTCGCAGAATGAATGAAGACCACCATCTCCATTTATTTTTATAAGTGCTTCCCAACGCAGGCACCTCAGGGTGGGACCACCGCCCCAGACACTTGGGTTGAAAAGGTCTAACAGGTCATCCGATTGTCCATGGTGCCATCAAGGACAGACTGTGTAAGGAAATCATTTTTTTTAGAACAGGAATTTAAAACAACTTCTGAAAAGACGGAAAGAAAATTAAAAGGGTGGTTGAGGGTTAACTCGGTGGGCTCTCTCCCTTCATTGCAGGGTTTTTAGAACCCAGAGGAGGCAGAGGAGGAATCTGCAAACAAAACCTTCCATGGATGAACACAGAACAAAAATGATGTGAAGCTGCAAGTCAGCGGGTTCCGTTCAGGGGCTCTCCAGAAGCCCCCACTCGTGTCTGCTTTTCGGGGAGACCCCTCGCCATCTCCCCGCCGCAGTGGGGTCCTTTTGTCTCCCGTGCTGCGTGGCTGGGGCGCGGACTGGGGTTGTTTACTACTTTCTACTCTGAGTAGCACGCCAATCACGAGGGCCCGCCCTCCCCGCCGTCCAATCGGCTCGTTGGGAAAGTCCACCTTTCCGCGGGGCCGGGCGCAGACTGGCTGGAGCAGCTGTCAGTCAAGTGGGCATCCCGCAAGGATGCAGCAGGAGTATTAGGGGCGCGATCACCAGAGCTGAGGAGGAGTAACCTTCCCCATAAACAAGATGGGGGCCCCCCCAATAAAGGAGGGTGGGGGGAGCCCGAAACGCAATCCAGCCCTGGGGCCCCACCGGAGCGGAGCGGGCTGAGCGCAGAGTCGGGGAATCCCTCCCTCCCTTCTCCCTCCCTCCCTGCAGCCTCCCGCCCTGTGCTGCAGTTGTAAACACGTTTCCCTCCATGTCTGTTTTCCCTTCTCTACAACAGTGGCCATTACAGGCTGCTGTTTACCAAAACCCCATGGGCAGGGACGCCCCCCGGCCTTCCTTCTCCCTGTCCCCTGCCCACCTGCCCCAATTCTGGCTTTTTTCTTTTTCTCCCTTTGGTCAGCAGAGTAAAGGAAACAGCCCTGTGATCCGGCTTGTTTTCTTTTTATTCCTCTCCATGTGGGACAAGTCATGCTTGGTCAACATACATCATTTTCTCCGGAGATCTTGGATCGTTTTAAAATTGCGTGCAGGAGCTGGATTGATTTTGGCTAGTGATGCTGCAACTGAAACAGAGGAGACTGGAGTAGGGTGTTTGTTGTTGCTGCTGCGAGTTCTGTTTTGGGGATGCAGGGAATGCTATTTTAATTCCCTTTGCTTCCGAAAGGGTGTCTATTCCTTCCCCATGAAAGGTTTGATCTGTCCCTCCCCCCTTAAAAAAAAAAGGCAGCATTGTGTTGAACTAAATGTTTCTGTACCTTCTGTGATCTGATCAGGTTTCCCATTTCCAGCTGCACAATGTGGTTGTATTCAGTGTGATAGGGGCGTAGTGGACATGAATTATTTGAGACAGGGCTGCCTGGAAGATGCGGAGTGGAGTTTGCGTGGCTCGGAGCAGGGCCAGTGCTGGAGCTTTTCTGTTCTGTTACTCGGGCTCCAAGCAGGAAGCGCAGACAGAATGGCAAAATGCAGCATGTGGCTTCAGTTCAAAATGCCCTTTTCAAAGCTGCTGTTCCCCATGCCATCCAGTCCTATATAGCTTAAAAAAAATTTTTTTTTTTGAAAGAAAAGAAAAGGAGGGGCTAGGGGGCACTGGGAAGATGCTTGGAGTATTTTATAAGCTGCCTTGTCAACATGAAAATTGTTTTTGAGGTTCTGATTTGCAGGGTGGAGGTTAGGCCTCCTTCCTACTGTGAATCACTGTTCCAGAGAGTGAAGGTGACCATTTCTTGGTTGGTAGGAATATACCTGTATGAAGTACCTGCAGCCATCCAGGAGGGATGGGAGGGATGGAGCCTTGCCCCTCGCCGGACAGTCTGTGTTATCTCCTAGCAATGGGGTACTGAGGGGCACAGGAATGGGGACCAGAGAGGAAGTACTGCAAATGAAATGAAAATATAAGGAGTGGCACATGGCGGCCAGTATTTGCAGGAGCAGCTTCTAGGCCTACTTAAGAATCAGGTAACATGTCCTGTTTCAAGTTAGTCACTACATCTGATTTGGAGACTAGACTCTCTCTGTCTGCCCCTCCCCTCCCCCTTCTGTCTCTATCCCTCCCTCTCTTTCTCTCTCCCCTCACCACTGCCCATTTGTACTCTCTTCTCTGCTAGGAATGTTTTCCCAACTCCATCAAATTCACATGTATCATAGCATTATTGCTAGAATAGTCTCAGAGTTCACTTCTTAATTTCAGAGGTGATTCTTGGGCACCAGAGGGTGAACCCAGGTGAAGGACAAGACCAGGCTTGGGACAGAGTTCTGCCTCGGGGCCCTAGAGCATGAAACCAACTCCAGGAGGGAGGCCACCTTCACCAGCTAAGGGGCACATAATTTCACTATGTGCCTCAGTGTCCGGGTCATGAGATGGGAACAGTGATGTCCTCTGGTGGAACTGCTCACAGGGACGTCCCAGCCAGACTCCCCCTCTCTGCTCAGCACTCCCTGCTTTCTCTCTTTTCTTCCTTCACCTGCTCCTTCCTGGCCAGGCCAACCTGTTCCTTTCTCTATGCCAGCAGCCTTGTGTGCCAGTAAGTCACGTCCGAAAGCGTCTGCTGCTGGAGAACAGAGCCAGGGCAGGCTCATGGGAGCCAAGTGTCTCTCCCTGTCCAGATGGTGAGGTAGAGTGACCCTATCTGCCCTTCTCTTTAGGGACTTCAGACCAGTTGTGAGTCACCCGAGAATCCCCCCCAAATCAGACTTTTAATCCCTACCTGGTGTCATCTCCCCATTTCTTTCGTGGAGCTCTACCTCATCTGACCCAGCCTGTCCCCTCAGCCCCCCACATATTCAGGAGTCTGCCAGTCTCCTTAGCCCTTCCTCATCTGGTCTCCCCAGTTTTGGGATGTCTCCCTTAAGCCAGACCCCCCGCCCTGTCTTCTAGACTGACTTCAGATCGCCCCTCCATGAGGCTAACCCCTCTGTGGGTGCCTTCATTAATAGTGAGTGTCCTCACCCCTGGGGGACACTGATGTGCCCTGGGGTGCTTCTGGGGTCTAGTGTGCATCTCTTACTCTCTGTGTGTCACCCCGCCCTGGGAAATATTGTCTCACATGACGAGTTATCTCTGAGCCTGTCGTTCTTAATCTGCGGAAGGGGGTGATAATGCCTGTCCCTGGGGGGAGCCGTGAGGATTAACTGTGCTTGGCTCTGAGTTTGCTATGGTAAGTGTGAGTTACTGCAAGCCTTGTTTTTTATCCGCCATAGATGGAGATGCTCCTTCCTTCCTAGGACAGCAGCGAGAAGAGGGGCGGATTTGCTGAAATCACTGGCGAGGGAATCCACTGATGTCCTTCACCTTCCCTCCATTAGGACAGATGCCTTTACGATTCTTGTGCCCTTTGGTTGGTATCTCATGTGGCAAACCCTCAATAAATACTCATTAAACAAAAATATTAATTCTCCATATGTGTAAATTTAGAATGGGTTGTTTCGTCATAGTGGTTTTTATAAAATAAATACAGGTCAGATATTTAAAAACCCTTATCTGGGGAAATTGGGCAAAAGAGCAAAGTGTGAGCCTAGGAAGGCAGGGTGCTTCCTGAGTTATTGACGTGTGTGGTACATAACGGCTACTGGTGAAGTTCTGCATAGTGAGAAAAAGGACACTTCCTGCAGCAGTAGGCGACCTGGTGGACAGGGTGGCCTTGATGGCTGGAGCCTGGGAGCTAAAGCATGAAGCCGTGGTCCGGATAGGCAGGGTTTCTGTGATTCCTCCCTCCTCTTGTTGGAGAGAGGTGGGCTGTGCTGAGCTCTGTCCACTCTGACTCGAGCAGACAGCTTCCCCCAGGCTGGTCACCGGGAGCCATTTGCAGTGGTGAGTCTTACTCAGCAAATATTTGTGGGTACAGGGTAGGTCTTTGCTCAGTGCCAGGTGCAAAATGCAGAGCCATGCCTTCCTTGAAGGAATGCCCAGGAACACTGTAGCCTTTCTGACCCAATCGGGAATTCTTCAACCAGGCCTGGTCCCTAATTGTCACCAAGGGAGCTCCTCCAACTAGAAGTTTCTAGCTTTGTGATATTAGGCGAGTCACTTCATTTCCACCAGCCTTGATTTTCTCCTCCTGGTAGCAGAGAAGAGTGAAGGGCAGTTGTGATAGCCGATACAGTGCTTTTATCTTCAAACTGTGCAGCAGCGTTGGTTCTTGTGTGCGTTACCTAGATGTTCTGCCATTGCTGGAAAGAGCCATTGCTAAGGTACTAGACTGTGTAGCATACATGTTGCATGAATCAGTCTGCTGAGTTATTTTCAGTTTGCTTCTGAAAATAAAGGGTGAATTGCTATCCAAATAGAAAAGAATTGGATCCAGGCTCTAAAGGATGTTTTCTGTTCTTCAGCAAAATACCGTTCTTCTTAAGTTTCATTCAGTCACCCCCAAGAATCTGAGCCTCTGTTTCGTCCCAGACACTGTACTGGCAGTGGATGTACAGCACACAGAACACTTCTGCTCACAGCAAGCTGACAGTTGGGCAGGGTATGTAGACATTAAATAAATAGGAGCATGATTATGACGGTATAGGGGAGGCCTGTGATGTGTTTTCATATTTAACACCTGCTGTGTGTTTTGATGTTTAAAGGGATCTTAGGAAGGTCTGTCCATCTAAAAATACTAGCCTGCCCTTTTGCCAACAAATAACTGCTTTCTCTGTAGGCACCGGAACACCGGTTCAAGTTTTGGGTGAGGGGTTCTGTGACAGCAGCAGAGAGAGGGGTTGGGGTTTTATAATCGAACGTAGAGATGACTTCACATTGGGTTTTCCTTGACTTGGGCATCGAAGTTGTCCAGGGAGAGCAATGGGTGCAAGCCGAAAGGTACTGCTCCAAATAAACCACCCTGGAGGGACCCTCCAAATTCCAGCCAACTGTTCTGTGTACATTTTTAAAAATAAATGTACACCCCCGCAGCCCACAACTCTGTTCTTCGTCTGGACCAGTGCTGTCCAATAGAGCTTCCTGCAGTGGTGAAAATGTTCTTGAGCTGCCCTGTCCAGTAAGGTCACCACTCAGCTACGGGGGCTTTGGAAGCCCCTGGTGGAACTGAGAGAATGGCTTTCAGATTGTATTTCATTGCATTTGGACAGCCACCTGTGACTGGCGGCCACTAGACAGGGCAGATCTACCCACAAGAGGACCCTACAAAATTCTTTCCTCCTTAAACACTGTGTTTATTTTGATAAAGGCAGTTAATATTTGTGCATTCATTTTTCCTGTCATATTTCAGGTTGATAAAGAAGCGTGTAGATTTTTTAGCAATGCTACACATTCATAGAGCAGCTATCTCATTGCACCCATGTTCTGGGATCCCTTGTGTTGATGACTGGCAAGTACTTGATACCCCTAGTGACCTAAGAACCATAAAACAAGTCATCTCCTGTAAGTATAGAACACCCCTGAGTTTCTTGGTTGAGAGACAAACAACCAAGGAAGTTGTCATGGGTCTATCAAGTGGCTGTGGCTTGACAGACATTTAAAAAGATTTTGTGACTATAAAAATAAGATGGATTTTTAGAAATTTTGAAACAAAATTGAAAGTCTCTTTGGAGCTTAAAATTGTAATGGGGTTGATTTTTATTTCTCCTTTTGGTTCATCTGTGGTTTTCCCTTCCTGCTTTGTTGCTTTCATCAGGTGGGGAGAAGAAAGCCTGGCTGGTCCATTTCAATTTTCATTTAAATTCATTTTGTCTTCATTCCTTCTAATCTAGCACAGTCCTGTGCTGTATTGAGATCAGAGTGCTCCGGGGAAACGTTGAAATATAAAAACATTTTCATGAAAACATTTCCAATTATATTTAATTTTGCTTCTCAATAGAAAAATACTTCCAACTTAACCCTCCCTCTCCCCTCTTGAAATGAATCACATGCTTTAGAAATAACATCAGTCCTCCCAAGTCCACAAGGACAATGTCAGCCATGTTGGGGCTGTGAAGGCTCAGTGAGAGTGGGTTTCTGAGGCTTAGAACAGTTTTCAGGGTGCTGGTGTCCATGGCTGAGGCCTTGGCAGGGGCCTGGGGTACCACTCAGTTGGGATGCTCGCAGCCCTGGGCCTGCCATTGAGAAATCTCTCACTCCATCTCCAGCCATCCTCATGGTTTGTTTTTTTTTTCTTGAAACAACTTGCTGTCTGCCAAAGCCAGTCGATGTTGAAACTTCCTCTTTTCAAACTCCATCTGACATATAGGACCAGCCCTGCTGAAGGGGTTTGAACACAGACATGGAATGGTGGCCCCCTTTCTGAAGAAAGGTAAGGCAAGCAAGCCCCTCTCCAGGGCAGACTTCTGCCATTTTCTTTAGTTGTTGCTGTTCCTTAGTCATTTTATTCAGCTTACTAGGAAGCCCAGCCTCAGGGGAAGGAGATCCTCTCTTCCAAGAAAAAAGAAAAAACTCAGAGTAGCGCTTAGGTCAGTTGCCTCTGAAGGAGCAAGCCACATGACCCTGGACCTGGGAAGGAAACAATCTTTTAGTGTGAGCAACTGAAATAAAATAAAGATGCTGCTGCTTCTTCCTCTCTCTTCCTGCCTGTCTGCTCACCTTCGTTCCTGCCTGCACCTTTCTTTTATTTAAGAAAAAAAGGAAGAAATCCTAACAAGAAAAAGTGCCCAACATAGAAACACATCTGGGGTGGACTACACCATGCTTTCACTGCCGTTACAGAAGCCCTGGACATGGGGGTCTCCGTAAAAATTCAACACATTCACACCCATCGTTGTGAGCAATATATTGGGAGCTGGTTGGACACATTCCATTTGTTTCTGCAAGAGCCAGTGCAAGAGTCTACCAGCATCGGCTGATGAGCAGATGCAGGCCTAGGAAAAATACATTGTCCTTGTCACCCACCTGGTAGGTGCGAGAGGTGGGATTTGAATGGAGACTCGCCCAGTGGCGACCAGGGTGCTCCCAGGGACACTGAAGTAGAAAAGCTTTGCTCTACTGCCTCTACAATCCTTACACCCAGACATTAGAGAAAATTTTCTGTGTGTTCCCCCCAAAGAAAGAGCCCCTTAAAATGAAAATTTCCCATTTGGAAGTTTTGCCCTTGGGAGACAAAGAAAGCCCTTGGGTTTTTAAAGCAGTAAGAAAATGAAAAGTCATTTCTGTTGTATCTCAGTTTTCTGACTAAATTATGCATTTTGTGATCGTAGAAAGTTTTCAAACATCAAGATATCTAGGATTTTTTCCTTTGAAAAATTGGCGTCTCTTAAAACAAATGCCATGTCTTTAAATGCATTGATTAAATGAATAATTCAGTTATCGGGTATTCTTGTTTAAAAATAAGAAGCCATATGTGTCAAAGGAAAAGACTGGAAACTTCAGGGGCTGTAGTTCTGGTGGCCTGTTGTATATTTTTGTGCAGGCGAAGACTCCTACCCGGCCAGCCCCCTGCCCTTGACTGCAAGGTCAAGGACTTACCATCTTCAGTTGCACTTATCCTCCAGCCAGTCAGAACTTCTGCAGAAAACAGTGCCCGAGTCCACACACTGTCCAGCCATCTTGGTAACAGTCGGGTCCTGAGGATTGAACCCACTTTTGGACTGTGAACACAGTCAGGTGGCCCCCGGCGTGCTCAGCATTCGTCCAGTGACAGAACGAGCACAGTTGAGTCAGGCCTGCAGGTTTGCTGAGTCCACCACAACAGTGTTGGGGCCCTACCCTGCTGGAAACCTTTCCAACATAGATTATGTACTTCTTTGCGTCGTACTCTAGTGACTATAATTTAATCATTTCTGGCCGACTCCGGGACATCAGTGAACATAAACTGTTGTATTATGCATAATGCAGTGATAGCCTCCAGGCCTGTGGGAGGCAGTTTGCCCTGTGCCGGAGATTTCTCATGCTTATTGTGTTCTTCTGGTCTGGTTTTTTCATTTTTATGTCTCCATTTCTGCGTAATAGACTGATTGCAGTCAGAAGAAGAAAGTGCTGTGCCTCGCAGCTCCGCTATAGGTGATTACTTCCTGCATCCTTTTTGCGGCTGGGACTTTGAAAACAGATTTTCAAGCTTGTTAGAATGGTGGGTGAGGGTACGTCAGCCGTAAGGAAGATTTACTGCTCTCTGGTTCTTGGCTCTAGAGCCCAGAAACATGTATTATCTGGATAGTTGAATTCTAGAAAGATGAGCCATATGTCTGGGGGAAGATTTCCGTGTGTGTGTGTGTGTGTGTGTGTGTGTGTGTGTGTGTGTGTGTGTGTGTGTGTGTGTGTGTCCTTTCTTTCTCTTTCTGTGTCTGTGTCTTTCTGTCTGTCTCTGTGTCCCCCTCCCTCATGACAGTTGCTGAAATAATTAAAATAAACTGAACATATTCATCCACACTGAAGTCAGAAACCATCTTAGAAATGCATCCAGTCCCTACTGATATGTTCTATACCCGCCCTCAACATAGTGAGTTAGGAGGGTCGCCTTGTACTAGGCTGAGCAGATGTACCATTTTAAATGAGACAATACCATTTTTTTCATACTTCCCAACCATCCTGTCATTTTAATATATATGTCAATATTCCCCCATTTTTAATAAACCAGGGCCGTCTTGAACGTGGGACAAAAGGGGCCATTGACTTGCCCTGAGCCCAGTCTGTCAAAGAGGTCCAAAAGCAACCCCTTCTGCTCTGCATTTCAAGACAGTCCTTGCTTGGGCTCTCTGCGGCAGGCACGTCTGTTTCTTCAAAGGGAGCAGAACAGTGTGGTCCAGCTGCAGGTTAAGTACTGGGGGATTGTCTCTGGCACTGTAGGGGTTGGGCATTTCTGGCACCAGGATGGTTAAAGCGTCATGTATTTTAGGCAGGGCATTTAGAGCAGGACTTTATAGGGACACCAATTTTGGTTTTCACCTAAAGTGCCAAAATTCCTTGCATGGGCCCTAGATGTGGGTATGACATCCCTCTGGACCACACATCATTACTGTGTGATCACAAATCAGCATCTCGTAGTACTTGTTGCTGGACTGACTGCTCTGCTCCTGCTCGGATTGCTCCACCTCCTCCCCTCACCTTAGTCACCAGCACAAAACCCTGCCCAATTCTGCCATCCCCATGTCTCGTTTCTGTCTCAAGGGAATATGGTCAGCCTAATTATACCTCACTTTCCGATGCATATCCCTAATGTCTTCCTAATCAGGATTATGGGTCCTCTCTTCCCTGCTGTTAGCAGACCCTGGTGGGAAGGCATCTCCTCTGGGTCTGGACCTCTGTGTTCCTGCATCCCAGCTAGCCCAGCTGGTCTCTCCTTCCATGCTCCCCTCCAAATTTCTTGAGGGTGTTGGCCAAGATGTTGATGGAAAAACATCGTATATAGTGGGACTTGGATTCAGGAGTGAGGCCAACTCCCACCTGCACCATCCCCATCCTCACACCTGTCTTTGTGCCTTGGTCTCCTGGCCTGGCCGTGTAGAGAAGTTTGTGCACATTTAATTAGTACAGTCCCAGGATGCAAGGGACTTGGTGCCATTGCATTTTGGGTCCTGTTTTCCATGATTACCCAATGAGAATCATTTCATTGAGTCCAGAACAGGTGGGAGGAGTAGATCAAGCTTTTCAATGAGGTTTTAGTGAAATCTAGACACTCTTTCTTTCGCTATCACATAGTGGTGGATCAGGAAACTGTACAGGTTTCAATGCTAGAAAACTCGAAAGGGGATTTTTCTGCTGTTAAAAGAATGTGGTCTTTTATGCATAACCAGAAGAGAACAGAAGTCTGTATCATAAATAGCAGATGACAGAGGACAGTATTTATCCAAACAAGAAAAATGCAGTATTCATTGCATTTAAAGTAAAAAGACAAAAAGTTGTTCTAAAGACCTGAGAGAATGGCGTGCATTTTCTGTTGTTTATTTTGTTGACTTTCTTTCTGAGTCCTTCAGCCCTCTTATTTCCCACCTCCTCCCGGCTGGAGGATAAATCAGAGATGAATGTTAGACAATATGGCAGGTTGGATTTTTCTTGGGATCGTGTATAAAAAAGTCAAGTTTTGCCTTATCTCCAAATTAAACACTTAACTGAGTTATGAAACTATCAATGGCTTTGTTTGGGGGAAGTGTGGTTGTTAGAAACTCTGGCCCAAGAGGGGGAGGCACACTAAGTCAAATCTGTTACTCAGAATGAGATTTGGCCCCTACTAGCTCAAGTCTTTCAATTTAGTTGATGATCTGTGCTATGAGATGCTTTCTTTTCCTTTAGCAACTTTTAAAATAACTGATGTTTTAACTTTTAAATTTGCAATAACGTCAGACTTGCACCCCAACATTAAAAAAAATAGTTCTGAGAGTTTCCAAACACACCTCACCCTCCAGATGGTAGAATTTTACCTAAAGGGAGAGGAGAGGAGAGTTATCAAAACCTCCACATCCTGGGACTAGCCAATCTGAATCCAGATGTCACCAGTTTCCCACCTTGTCCTTTGAGCTCTAGATCCAGGACCCACCTCCCATTGCTGCCATCTCTTCATTTCTCTGGAATCTGGGACATTTGCTTTCGTCTTTCTTAGTTGCTCACACATCCAAAGCCCATGGACCAGTTATCTTGTAGAAGGTCCTTTGATTTGAGTTTATAGACATTTCTTCCTGATTAAGTTCTAGTGACACATCTTTTCATTATTATTTTTTTAGGGGGGGGGGGTCTAACAGCAGAAATACGTTTTCTCACAGTTGTGGGTCATACTATATATTTCTATCAAGAAGTGTGGCTATGTATTCCCTCCTCCGTGCGCCGGCTGGAGCTGCTCTGGGCCACGGGTTCGTTCCTGATGACGTTTGTTAACTTTGATCTCTTGGTTAATGTGGTACAGAGGCCTCCTCCGTTATCGTTACAGTTTTTCCCTTTAATTAGGAAGCATCTTTTTTTGGGGGGTGGGGGGGTTCGATACTTGAGGATACCATTCAGAGTATTATTCCTCATTATCCTTTGACTTACCATTTTTAGCACCCATGATTGTGATGTTTGTCAAACGGAGATTTTTCTATTCGTGTTCTCTGCACTAAGGAATTCTGAGGACTTTAAAAGATGCGGACCTAAAACTTTGTAAATAACAGTGGCAATTCTCAGTTTTCTGGGAGGATTATTGTGAATGAACTAAAGCAGAAAAATATGCAGGAGAATAAGAAATCTCAACTTGAAAGTTTATTTGAAATGTCATTGCCACTTTTCCCTGCAGAGGAGGTCAAGGAGAAGAGAGCTCACCTGCAAAAAACCAAAACAAACAAACAAAAATCCCATTTTGTTTTAGTTCTGGCTGCCAGTGTCTCTTGTTTTTGAGGACAGACTCTGAAGTCCTGGATGTTTTGGATGATTTGGAAAGACTCATGCCACCGTAAGAAATTTAATTAATACTATGAAATTTTTATCTCTGAGCTTTTAAAGCTGTAATTGAATGGAGTACGCAAGCTGCTGTTTCCTTCCTTTAGGATCTACACTGTGACATGGCAAAGTTTGGAGGAGCCCGAGATTTAATGAAATTTTAGCAGCCCCAAATTAAATCTATGTGAAGAAATCATTGTTTTGAATTCAACCTCGTTGAAAGATTAAAATTACTTCTTACTCTTGAAGAGGGGTTTGTAAAATATGAGCTATTTTATTCTTTGATTTTAATGCTATGTGATCTTTTATATTCTTTTTACTTAGACCTCAGAAGAATGAAATAGCATTTATACTCAACTGCGTTTTATCAGAGCTCATGCATCTATTTGGTAGAACTATGAATGGCTTTTTTTAATATCCTGAAATCCATCCCAGTCTGTAGTTTCATTATGAGACTCAGACAAGATCACACTAGGTCTGCTGAGCATCCTGTAGCCCTCGCTTTCCCTCGCTGATATGTGTAACGCCTCACAAATTAAAATTTAGGAGTTTGAAATGGAACTGTTAAGGAGAAAAAAAAAGCACCTCACACACCCCAGACCTCAGATGCCTGTGGGCTGTGTCGTCAGACTGCCGACATTCCAAGTTGGAATTCCGACAGTAGAATTGATGATTCTGAATTAGTTTGGCTGCTCAGCACATACAGTTTTTACAGGGGTGCCTGCCCCGAATTCAGGACACCGTGTGGGAAGCTTCTTTGGGGTTTGCAATTTCTTGAATGTTTTTAAGTTGCCGCAGAGCCTAGCGAGATACGTTAATATTTGTTTATTTCGAGCCCCCGCCCCACCGGATGTTGGGAGTCGTTCGGGCGTTTCTGGTAGTTACTCCGTGGACGCGGGAGCCGGATCCGACACGCTGCCGCCATCCCACGTGGTGCCCGAGTCTGCTGGGCAGTTAGAGGCGGGGCTTGGCGAGCGTGTGCCCGCGGAGGGCCACGCCCACCTCCCGTCACGTGGTCTCCGGGCACCACGTGTGCGTGTCTGTGTGCGCGTGCTTGTGTGTGCGCGCGCACCACCGCGTGCGCGTACGTGCTGGGGGCTGGAAAAGGGAGTGGCTGGGTGGGGCGGTCCGGTTTTGGAAAAATGGGCTCCCTAATTTTTTTTTTTCTCTTCGCATTCTTTAATCCCGATAGCAGAAAGCACATAAAGGAGTCCTCGTTTTTTCTGTCCTCGAGCCCTCTGGTGGCCCAACTTTCTCTACAGAAACCTAGTTTTAGTTTCGGGGGTGGAGGGGGGTCGATCGGACAATCGGGAAGCCCCCTGTGTCCCTCGGGCAGAGATGGGGTCGGCCTACGGGTCCTGAGAGTCGATAATCCATTTTCACGGTGGAAAAGTCAATCATTCTGCACGATTTCGATACAGACTGTAGTTTCGTTACTTCTTTGAGATCATCGCGTTTTGGAAGAAAACGAGTTTTCTGTCTAAAAGTCCTAAACAGTCGGCAGCCAGACTCCGACTGAGAGGCAAAATAACTTGCTTAGCTCCTCTCGTCGGTGGCTTGTGCCCTTAAAAGCGGTGCACCGTCTAAAACGAAAATAAGACACGCAGATGTGTTTTGCAAGCGAGTGATTAATATGGAGGAAGGACGTAGACTCCCCAGCCGAGCTCAGGAGTCGTGTTCCCTGCTAACGCCCCGTCGCGTACGTACGTGCGGGTCAGACGCCGCATCACACGGGAACAGCTCTGGTGTTCCCGCCACCCGGCCCGCCGCCGCCCTCTCGGGACACGCGTGCCCCCGCGGAGCCCAAAGTAAGTGGTGCCGGGCGCTCAGGAACTTCTGCCCGTTTCACGTAGGCAGTTAAAATTCTCTTCCAAATACATGCTGCCTTTCCATCTTCATCAAAATGCACCAAAGCAAAGGAGTTTATTAATCGAGAGCCCGGCGTGTAGAGACAATTTATTGCAAAGAAGAAGGGCCAGAAAGAATAAAGCTCATGTTAAAAATCAGAAGCAGACTCTTGCTATTAATACCTTTGAAAATGGAAATCCAACCTTTTGATAAATTATTTCAGAGGAGTAGTTGTGGGGACCAGACGTTTGGTAGGTAACTGTGTGTCTGGTCATCAATTATAGTGATTTTCTTGCCCAAGCTCCAGAAAATCGGAATATTCATGAGCTTTCTGGTCTGAGTCAGACCTTCAGGAGCCATGAAATTTTCCTGTTGGGATGAGAGGAAGTGCTGGCGGCTGTTTTGGCAGCTGAAGAAAACCAGAAATAGATAAGCAGGAGAACAGGAGAACAGGCGAAGAGTCATTTGTTCGGTCCATCGGTCCGCTTTTAATTGCCAGAGTTGAAATTTGAAAAACCCATCACAAATGTCTGCTCCTTTTTAGAATGCACTGGGTAGATTGAGGAAGTGGTTTTGTTTTTTGTGAGTTCATTTTTAAACAAATGACTGAGGTTTTTGTTTTTCCGCCCTGCCTGGCCAGGCAGCAGCAGCTAGCAGGCATTTTTTTCAATGCATGAAAGACTGACCAGTGGGGCTGTTCTTAGCACTTCTCTCCTTTTGTGATGGGAAGACAAGGAGGCAGACACCAGTGGCGCCTCTCACAATAGAGGTTTGTTTGTTTATTTTTTTAATTAATGGAGGGATTGTAGATGGCTTCAAACTTCCCTGTGCCAGGAGAGAGAGGGTGGTGGTGAGAGAGAATAATTAGCCCTTTCTCAGCTATAGCGGTAGAGGACATGTAGGCATTAACCTCCAAAGAGGTAACAGAAGCCTCTTTCTGAAACTTCTCCTGTAATGTGCTAAACAAATTAGCTCTGTTTAATGAAAATCTTTCTTAAAGGCAAAAATACACTGAGCTCATGTTGAATTATGTTCTATATTTGTAAAGATGATGATTTATCATTTTTTCCTGTGGAAATATTTGAGAAACCCCACTCCCGAGTCCATGGCACCCCAAAGTTGCCTTGCTTACTTTTAAGAGTCGCTCCCAGTATGTATCCTTCCAGTCTGTCGTGCCCCCAGCTGCAGATTTTCTCCTGATGTGTCTGTTTTATCTGTGTGTCTATGTCTCATCACCCGAGCCCCACGCATTTCTATTAGCCCTCACAGCGCTCCGGCATGTCTCACAGGCAGGAGCACCCAGGTGTTAAATGAACAGGTATTTAATTCATAAGAATGTAGAAAAAGAAGAGCTCTTTGACTTTGTCGTGGAGGGTTGTTGTTTTTTTTTTTTAAGACCTCATTATTAAACAGTATTGAGGCTGATACTAATTCTTTGCACTTACCAATTTGTGTGAATTATGACATTTAAAGTAGACAGAATTGAGAAATATTTTGAAGGTAGAGTAAGCATAGCAATAAAATTACTACTTTATTTTTAAAGAGGAAGGAAGCAAGTAAGACTGAAGGCATATAAGCAGGCAGAATGGAAGGGAGAGGAAGAAACAGCATTTGTTTACTGAGCTGCTCATTGGGGTTGTTCCTCCAACCCAAGTTTGCTAACCAGAGTCTTTGGGCTTTACGTGGACTCCACCGGAGCCACAGACTTAACACCTGAGCCAGTAGAATGTCCCAAGTTTCTCTTTTTAAATAAAACAGCCAAGTTCATCACTTTTGGGACCCTGGGGCTGGTCCAACATGACCCTGGCAAATCTTTTTATGTTGTTTTTCTCTGACAAGTCTTTAAGGCACAAAAATGAGTCCTATGAACTTTTTATTTTTTAAGGAGAAGTGCAGGTAGGAATGAATGCAAGCAGGCAGGCAAGCAGGCAGGCAGGCAGGCAGGCAGGTAGGCAGGCAGGCAGAGAGAGGAGGAAGAAACATCTTTATTTTTATTTAGTTGTTCACACTGGTTGCTTCCCTCTGGGCCCAGAACTTGAACCCAGGTTATGTGGCTTCCTCTTTCAGAGGCAGTGAACCTAACCGCTGCTCCACCAGTATGCCCACCATGAGCTCTGGGGATAGAGCTGCTGGATTCTGAACTCAGCTGCCTTCACAAGTCACAGCCTCTTTAGTCCTCAGTCTCCCCGCCAGTGAGGTGAAGCCATCCCTTCAGCACAAGGAAGATGGCGCTGGGAAGCTCATTGGCAGGTTCACAAGCATGGAGCTCCCAGGGGAAAGTAGACCCCGGAGTCGGGTGGCTCAGACTAGATGTCTGCCTCCTTCCGACTCCCAGCAGGCCACTTGCGGTACCCCCTGCTCCCGTTGTGGGACTGAAGATGGCCAGCGCTCCCTTCCAACTTGTATGATGAAGTCAGATGGTGAGAGGGTGTGTGCCAGACTTTCAGCAGGTAGTTGTTAGTGCCCCGTCCATGGTGGGCGCCTTACCACCAACAAGGCCACACGTTCTCATTCTCCCTTTCTGTGAGCGCTTCAACTTTACTTTTCTTGCACCCGTGAGAGTTTTCCATTAAAAATGTTAGCCCTGTCCCAAAGCCAGTGTGACATGAAGGGCTGGTTCTCAGTGTTGGGTCAAAGGATTTCTTCGGTGATTCTAGGGGAAAACTAGCCACAAGAGAAGTGAGAAGGTTCCTTTTATTTCTCCTCATCTCAAAGTAGCTTCTGATTTCTACCATCCCCTCCCCTTCTTAGGAGGTGAGGAGAGGAGTTTCTCCTATTATTCGTCATTAATTATTTAATAACATCAAAGCATAGGAAAAACACTTATCCTGCAGGAAATCCCCTTCTAGTCCTTATTTATTCTCTTCCTATTTATGCTTTGTCTAATTCCAAAGAGAATTAGAGACAGTTTTCAATTGCTAACAAAACAGAAAATGAAGCACCTGGGGGCCATGGGACCTGAATGGGCTCGTCAGCTGGAGGCCAGCAGAGCACAGGAGGAAGAGGGCTCTTCCTGGAAGCTGGTGCGTGATTCTCTTCAGCCCATGTGGGTGTCTGCATACATAGGTGTGTGTGCACACACACATACACACACTTCTTACGCAGTGTGCTTTGGGGAAGTTGGCCTAAGTAACAGCCCAGCATGAAATAAGCACCTGATTCTACCTGGGCACAAAATCTCCTCGAAAGAGCTGTCTGAGGCAAATAAAAACAGGGAGTGGTCCCCCCGCTCGAACGTGACTCTGGGAACACAGTCATGAAACAAAAGGACTCCCACCCCAGGGCAGTAGACACCAGTGGATGAAAGAAACAGAAGAAGCATCAGTCATAGTATTACATCTTTTTTTTTTTTTTTTTTTTTTGGAATTGTAGTAAAATTTGCATTTTACCCATTTGTCAGCATTCTGCTTAATGGCATCAATATGCACACACTGTGGGTCACTGTCACCATCATCCCTTCACAGAACTCTCCATCTTGCACAACTGACAGGCTGCTGCAGCCTTAATGACTCTTGGCACCCTTTCCTCCAGCCCCTGACCACAAAAAAAAAAAGGGAAGAAAGAAAAAACTTCCATTGTAAAGGTAATCAGTGCTTGAAGGAAGCGAAGAGGTCCTGGGACCTAATGTGATGGTGTAGCAGAAATGGTCCCCACCCAGAGATAGGGATCAGGAGAGGCCTCCGAGGTCCAAACAGCCAGACCCAGCACCATGGGTTGGGGAGGCAGATGGAGAGCAGACACTTTAGTCAAGCAGAAGGAACATCATGTGTGAGGGTCGAGCCCCAGAAAGGTGCCTTTGTGATTGGAGCAGAGGCTGGGAGGATGAGGGCTTTAGTTCTGTAGGTGCAAGCATGTTTGTGATCCCCATCATGATTCAGTAAAATCATCTCCACCGTGTGCTCCACAAAAAACTGCATCCACAGCTTTTCAGTAACCTGGAACACAAACCCACAGCTGCGTCCCAGACCCGGGGCAATGCTTGTGCCAGGAAATCAGAAAAATCCTTTCTGGATGCGTGAGCGTGTGCATCTTCCTTGAAACAGGCCCAAAGGGGCCTGTCATGCTGCTGGCAGTGGCCAGGAGTGATGGGGTAAGGGTGAAGGAATGTCCCCGTGGCACTGGCGTGGGTCTTACTTGTGTGAAGCAAGAGCAGTGGGTTCTAGATAGGGAGGTGCAGGTGGCGTGAGAACTGGACAGTCTGAGGGGTGCTTGGGCCAGCTGGCTGTCCTTCCCAGTTCCACACGGAGGAGCCAGCCCGGGGTGTCTGCGCACAAAGCCAATGTTGTTTTCGAATAGCCTGCACATGTTCTGGGATGCGGCTTAGGTCCAGCCTGTAGATCGTGGAAGAGATTCCTTGGACCTGGAAAGCCATCATAGGAGACATTTTCACTCAGCTCTCAAGCAAGCCTCTCCCTAAATTTGAGTTGCCTCTGAACCTGATGGAGGAAAGGAGTTGCTGAGTCCTTTTGAAGAGAATTATTTGGCATCGCCCATGTATTTGGACATTGACAATGATCCCAAATGTTGGCATCACCATGTTAGTTAGACACCTACCTTCGTCTTAGCCTAGTAATGAACAAGGGAGGCGATTCTTCTTTATCATGGAGTTGTTGGGTTTTTTTATTACCAGAAGGGGAGGAACTTGTATCTCTCTTTGCTATAATCAGAGTCTCCATCTAACCCGTATAAAAGTTTGAATAAAGTTATGTGGGAGCAGATTATATTGGGAGATTATGTTAAAGAACCAAATTAAGCCTTTGGAAGCATAATTCATTTTTTCTTGTCTAAAAAGAAGATATTGCTTGATACAGCTTGAAGATTGAACTTCCATTGCTTGCGAAACCTTCCTTGTCAGGCTTTGAAGAGTTTAATCTGCCTGTGGACACACACACACACACACACACACACACACACACACACACACACAAAACACACACACACACATGCGTGCGCTCTGTCTCTTTTTGTGTGCGTGTGTGTGTGTGTGTCTTCATTTTGAGGATCCTTCAAGATAGTAACTGAAGCTGGATTTAATCCTACAAATGATGTTGTCTTTGGTAAGTCATGGTCCACCTTGCACTAAATAAAGGCGATTTCAGAGCCAGTGAATTTAAAAACGACACTGAAACATGGAATTAGAATGCCAAATAAATCTGAAATTTATAATACTTTGGCTTGAGCAAAGATGAAATTAGAAATATTTTAGACTCCTGTGGTTTTCTTTTCTCTCTTTCTCAGCCATATAAACTTCACCCTGCTCAAAAACAAAATCTAGTGTGGCTCCCCAGTACATAAAACCGATGTTCACTTGATTTCTTCCCTGGCCATGAGGCACATCCAGGTTCCATAGAGACCCCTGGGGCACAGTGTGAACCTGATTGTCAAGCCGTTGAACAAGCCAGGACTAGAACACAGCACCTTAAATTCCATCTAGAGATCGAGTAATCACAGCAGCTAATACTTAGAGAGCCTGGAGAAACACTCTGTGCATTACACGGCTGACCACATTTACGCTTACGTCAGTCACACCAGTGTTACTGGTCTTAGGTGTGTACTCAGGAAACAGAGTCCCTTTGTCACACATACAGGACATCGTGGGGCTAGAAGACGCACTTCTGTCTAACCCCCAAGTCCACCGCCTTCTCAAATGTGAACATTGTCTGCTCCCTTGAGCTTGGGCTCTATAACGGAGAATGAATTTACTCATCAAATTTATAAATGCTGACTCTTTTGAACTAAATATTTTAAAAGGAGTTAGACAGGCCTGACTTGGGCCCTCAAAAATGTGGCAAATCTGGCACGTGAATGAGTGTAGGCTCTTTCTAAATTGTTGCTTTATGTTTTGCCAACCCAACTTTTGAACTGATGGTCTGGTTGACTCTTTAATGTATTTTTGACACATTTGTGTACAGAGATAGGCGACCACCTGTCAACGTGTTTCCTCGCTGAGTGGCCGCAGCAGAGGACGTGAACCCAGAAGATGAAACCAACCCAGCGGGAGGGGACTGGGGTAAATGACAGTATTTGTGGGCCGGAAGATTTTATTCACAAAATACCTCACAAATATCTATTGACGCGTAGTCATCTGCAAGCTGGGACACATTAATGTTCCCTTCTTTTTTGTTTCTTTGTGTTTACTGATAACTCTCCTTCAAAATAACTCTGATACACTTAGGAGCAAGTAAAAGATTGATTTTTGGATAAATGAATTTGTATTCTTGAGGTTCATTATTTGCCAGTGCAAAGACAGAGGGAAAGGTGCACCCTGGTGGAGTAGCGGTTAGGTCCGCTACCTCCAACCAAACACAGTCCACATGCATCCCAAGGACCCATGTTCTCATCCCAGGGCTGGGGAGAACAACCAATATGAACCACTAAAATAAATAAAAAGGGCTGCGCGCGCACACGCGCGCTCTCTCTCTCTCTGTGTCTCTCTCTCTCTGTCTCTCTCTCTCTGTCTCTCTCTCTCTCTCCCTCTCCCTCTCTCTCTCTCTCTCTCCCTCTCCCTCCTGCCTGTCATTGCTCGCCTTCATTGCTGCCACCACCTTTCCTTTAGAAACAAAAGAAGATATAGGTAGGCTGACTATATTTCTTGAGACAAAAATGGGGCAGGGCTTTTGAGCCCCCTCAACAGACTGGGCCCAGGGCAAATCAGCTGCCCCCTTGACCCCATGTTACAGAGGACCCTGGTTTATTAAAAATAGGACAAAACTGACACTTGGGAAATACTAAAACAAATAGTATTTTCCTGTTAAAAAATGGTTTGTATGGTTAGCCTAGATATAGGGAAGCCCCAGATAAAGGAAACGGGACCCCAGGTGCTTTCTCCTCTGCTTTTCTCCACTGCTTTAGGGGTCACAAATTTGAAGATTGTATTATTGATCAAAAAAGAAAAACATCTTACGAAGGGGCACAGACACGTGTCCTGGCATCTCTGTCCCCAGATGCACTGAGGCTTGAAAGCTGGCCAGGATTTTCAAACCCAGGGTTGGATAATGTTATTTTTTTGGATGCTATTTTTCCTGGCAGTGAGTTTTCTGTCTGTAGGTGGTAGATTTCCGGTAAGTTTTGTAAATTCAGGGGAGGAGAGTTGCAATCCATTACCCTCTGGGGCAGCAGTCACAAGAAGGGCAGTTTCTTAATCCTGTGTCCTTACCAGGAGTGTAGGTGGGTGCTGGCTGTCAAAAAGGGCATGGTTTCAACCCCTAGACAGTGGCAGGTTCACAGGTATGTTCATTAAAAATGAGTAAGAATGGCCTTTTGTGGAATTCCCAATATTGAATCTTCAAGAAAGGTAATCTTTGCTCTGAATGTGTGCTCGGGTCGGAGTTGCCGCCTGCAGTACCTCGTGGGTGCAACAGATATTTCGAGCATGACTGAGCTTATTAAGAGCCGGAGGCACTTCCTCTACCGGGGTTTGGAAATTTCAAAGGCAGGAGGGGAGCGGGGTTATGGGCACATGGTGCAGAGAGGGCAGGAGGATGGAGGCAGCAGCCTGACAGTCCTCTGTGCTCCTGCAGCACTCGAAGCGGAGGCCTTCCCATCTGTGAAGCAGGAGAAAGTGGACTGGGGAAAGTGGGTGCTATTGATTTAGGTGGGGGCGGGGAGTGCGATGGAAAGGAAATGCATTTGCGCAGCTTTGTTTAGACCGGAGAAGGATGTTCTGGGAGTGGGGACACGTGTAGGTGGGAGGAAAATACCTCCAACCAGCAGTTTCAGAATTGGAAAAGGGGCAGGAACTCCACGTGCAGGTTTCCAGCAGTCTCAGAGGGGATGGGTGGGGTTGTTCTTGAAGGGGGAAAGGGGGGTGTGCTCTGGAGGTGGTGATGGCCTCTTTGTGGGCTCAAGATGACAGATGACAGCAGTGTGACAAGAGCAGAGGCACGGATCTGCAGGCCCAGCTCTGGGTCCAGCCTTCTGGGAATGGTGTGACTTTCCCAGCTCCAGCGTTCACTTTCTTCAACTGTCAAGTGAAGGCGAAGACATCCCACCAGATGCCGACGTCCTGGGTTGCTTGAGCTCCAGGAGTAAAGAAAACCCAGCGATGATTGCTGCTCTGGAGCACCCATGTCAAGTCAAACATGCTTCTGGCTCCCCGATGAAGCTAAACCAACTAAAGCAAAGCCACCGAGCTTGGAGGGGGGCGGGGGGCCCAGAGGTGAGGGGTCCCCCACCCTGGGGAACGGGAGCTCCTGTCCTCGCACAACGCCCCACTTTCCAGCCACACAGCCAGCGCAGAACAGACTCAGACTTCAGGCTTTTACCCTGGGCTTCGGGTCACTCTGATTGTTTGCAAAACACTCTCCGTTTTTGTCACTAGCCAGCACTTGTTCTCCCTGTGAGTAAAACACAAACATCTCCTGAGGGAGGTGGGAGGTGGTGCAGCTTCCGCTGGCCTCTGGGCCCCGCGTGGTGGTGTGTGATGGCGCTGGGAGCAGGAACGGGCTGGGCTGTTTGGACATGCATTTCAAGGATATTGCTACAGAGCTGCTTCCTTTGAAGAAGAAAAGAAATGACAACTGTCTAACATCTTCAGATCCTTGTTTTGAGTTTATCCCCCAGGATGGGGGATAAGACTTTTTAATTAGAGACGTAGGCATGCAGCCTTCTGCTGTTACTGTGGTTTGGGACTTCTTTGTTTTTGTTGTTCTGGGGAGGGGCGGAGGGGGGGTTATTTTTATTTATTTTTCATTAAAAGCAAGAACCAACCAAAACAAATAGAACCAAAATAGGAAAGGAAGGAGTTAAAAAAAAATACACTTTTATATAAGATAATGGAATAAGCAAACCTCTCTACCCCACGATTCCCCCACCCCAATTCCCTTCCCCTCTGACAGACTCACTGGTTGGTTTGGGGTTTTTTTTTCTTAAGCAACTTGGTCAGTTTGAGGTTTGACCGTGTCTAGGGAAAGGTCCAGAGGTGGCAGCTCAGTCACATGTTCTGACAGCTGCTGCCGGCTCCCCCGTTGGCTCAGCGAGCTGGGGACCCGTTCTCGTGGAACCTTCACACACTGCAGCCTGAGCGCTCTGGGCCTGTTCCCGCCTGTGAGCCTTCTGGGCCCCTTGCTCCCATCTTCAGACCAAGGGAGGAATGACGGGATGACCCTGGGTGTGGTTTCCCGTGTGGGTCCTCATTTCTGTCTTGTGTGGTAGGACTGCCGTGCATGACTTTCTGTTGATGACTTTTAACAGGTTCATTTCTTTCCACTTTCAAAGTCAGTTCTCTTGAACGCTGAAAATCAGACTGTCGAATGTAACTGTGTGTGGAGGAGACGATGAAGAGATAAAGCAATGGGAGGGGAGTCCCATCTTTCCTTCCCAGCAGCCCCCCCAGTTCTCGGTACATCTTTTCTGTTAGCCCAGTGCTTGGCAGCCAGGTCACTGGCTGTGATCACCGAAGCAAGTGAGTAGCGCTGTCTGAAGGGAAAGCCAAAGCCCTTGGATAAGTCGTCCCTATGGACGACAGAGCTCACAGTAGGCTTGGTCACATTTCACTTTGTGTTCCAACTGAGGACACTGCATGATGTTGGGTGGACTTGCAACAAATGTATTTCTCTTGAGAGTTTAGATACTGGTCTGGAAAAACAATGATCAAAAATCAGAAAGGAGACTAGATAGGTAACAATTTAGAAAGCAAATAAAGCTGTATTCTCCGATGTTTCCTAATTAAATGGAAAAGGCGAAAATACCCAGTTGCCCATCTCCACTGGGCATTTTCCTCCGAAACACTGTCCATTAACTAACATTTCACACCTGGGTGCCTGCAGCGGCCCTGAAGTTGAACCCAAGGTTACCTATTACTTCATAAAAAAAAAAATTCAGAAGCAAAAACTCAGTGATTTGAAGTTTTGTTTGTTCATTTTAAAGAGGAGTCTTAAACTTTGAAATTGCTCAGTAGACCTTCCCAAAGTAGAGAGTCAGGGGTTTGCCCTGATTGAAATCGAGGCACTGATTCCTTTCCAGCAGGATTGAATTCAGATGGCCAAGATAGGGTTTGAGCACTTTGAATGCCTTCTGGCCCCACTGGCAGCATTTTAATCAAATGCACACCTTTATCACACCCCCACCCAAAAAAGAAAACTAAATATGAACCCACAGAGTTCAGTGGGAATGGCAGGTTTTGCTTTGACTTTCAATTGTGATCTTTGCGAGGGGATTCTAACCTTGGTGTGTTTTTCCGAGGTTCTTTGGAATCATCAGAAAGATTGAATTTAAGTCACATGTACTCTGGAGGGCATAGGCGTTCTGTGATCCAGTTCTCCAAAAACTGGTTCTCGGAGGTTTCCGTAATCATTCTGTTCACTGGACTCTGATCCTCTGCTACACCCTGCTCCTCTGTCCTCCCCAGTTGGAAGCGCTTACTGTGCTTTGAAAAGTCTGGTTGCTCTTCTGTGGTTTCTCTCCAGTAGCAAAATTGCCTTACCTTCAGGAAATGGAGCCAGCAGTCAGCTTTGCTCATGGAAAAGAATAATGTGGCATGATCGCCTAGCATATACTGTAAAATATGTTTACAAGTCCAAAAGTGCGCCTTCAGGAAGTCACAAGATCAGAGGAGAGACCAAAGAAACTGAAAAGATAATAAGAGCGGTAAAGATTGCTTATCTATAGGTGCGCTGTTCCTGCTCCTCAGGTAGATTTAATTGCAGAAAGAAAAGGTTAGGAGCTTGAGGGGTGGAGAGTGTTTTTCTCTCAAGCCACCTAAAACAAAGTCAGAGCACAAAGCTAGCTTGGAAAAAGCATGTTCGTCTTCAAGGGCTCAGACGCATTTAAAAATGCTGTGAAAACATAGGCTTCCAAGAAGAAATGGGGCCAAAGACATTGTGAGCCAGTTAACTCAAGAGTTAACTGCAAAAACGGTCAAGAAGTCGACCAGAAAACTCCAGCCTCACCATCAGCCATTAGATTGAGAAGCAGTATCTGTTTCACTTTTGACATTAAGAAAGAATGGAAGGAAAAGGGGATTATGAGCCGATTTTTCCCCCCTTTTACCAAAGATGTGCCCGTCCTGAGGCATTACCAGAGAAGCGCTGGGGTCTTGAGAGGCATTTGGCCACAGAGGCTTCTGAAGGGGCTTTGCAGGACTGTGACATTTTGACTAGGTATGTGCCTCCCAAGGGGGTGACTTCGGAGGTAGCTGTCCTCACCATAGCCACCCTCACCTGTGAGGACCTCTCACCGCGCTGCTTACCTGACACAGACCTGCATGTGCAGTCTCAGCTCCCAGGTGCTGCAAAATCTACCCCCGTGGGCACCTCTGACGTGTGTCCTGCTTCCTGGTAAACAGCTCCGCTGTTGTTACGAAGTTTCTGCAGCCCCCCTTCAAGGCTCCGGTGCTGCGCCGGCGACTGTGGTGTGGACCATGTAAAACCCCAAGGACTCAGGTCAAGACCCAGGGCCAGGGGAGAACAGCTAAAACAAAGCAAAGCGCTCCCTTCTTTTTCTCCCATCCTGCCATCCTTTTCCTTCCCTTCCCTTCCTCCCTCCCCCCTGCTTTTTCCTCCTCTCACTTCCTTCCTCTCTAAATAAAAAAAGTTTACCCAAAATCTGGTCTGCCCATCTCTAGTAGTTTCTCTGTGGCTCTGCTCAGTCCAGTCACATAAATTATGTTGACACAAACCTTTCTGTATGTGGACAGGGGCTTTTGCAAGGGTTGCTGAAGCATGCATCTTAGGGGGGCCACCATTTCTACCAAAACAAGGAAGAAGGGGTGTGTGTTTAGGGGGGAGCCCTTAGTGCGCACGTGCCGTAGACAGCGTCTCAGTACCACTGATGGTCACCACGGGTAGGGCAAGCTGCTGCCCGCCCAGTGTTGGGTCCTACCACCCGTTTCAAGGGACACAGCCCAGAACCACAAAGCCAGAGGCCTCTCCTCTGAGCCTGGCTTCCACTCGGATGCTGCAGCCCCCGATTTGTCCCAGCAGGACACAGGCCTGCCTTGTTAGGAAATCAGCAAAGTGGAGGAGTCTGTAATACCTCACATAACTCTGTGTACAGTAACAGAGGGTGGAAAGAGGCCTGTAAGCACGAGCCACCAGACGAGTTATAAATATAGAATACGCTGTCTCAATTCCACTTTCCTTAGTCATGGAGGGACAGTGTGAGTTTTATAAACTTATAAGGAATATACAAACAGTTCCAAATTTAAAATAACTTGGAGTAATTTTTAAGTGTGTGGAGAGAAGGTTTCTCCACCCCGTCCATGTGACCAGCGGGGACCGGCCATAGGAAGTGACGGGGCCTTTGTGTTCATGCCTGGGGTCACACACTGGGAAGTGTTTCCAAAGATTCACGCTTTCTGCAGTGACTGATTTTTCCTTTTTCTTTTTTTTTTGACAAAGACTCAAGAAATAAAAAGATGAAGGCGGGAGTGAGTTGTCCAAGGGAGACACCCTTTGTGTTCCTGGGCGAAGAAACAGGCCTCAGATGCCCTCACCCCAGAGTCGGGCCCGCCTGGATACCACCCTCGTGTTTTCCCTCTTTTTCCTTGATTTTTCTGCCAGTAAAACATACCAGATGATCTCACTCATGTGCAAGATAAAGAAACAAAGGAACAGACCAAATAAAAACCAACCCCTGGACTCTGACAACAGAACTGAGCTTGCCAGCGGGGAAGAGGGTGCAGTGGGAGCCTGGGGTAGGGGACGGGTGGGGGACTTGCGGTCATTTGCGCAGGGCGTGGTGATGAAGAGTGAACCTGTGCGTCTCATGTAATACATCAAATATAATCATGGTGAATCAATATAATCTCCGTTTAACAAGGAGAGAAACAAACTTGTCCGTCTTTCCCACATTTGTATCTTGGCGTTGCCTGTGAGTTTAGAAGAATGAACTTTTAGGTAATTTTAAAGCACATTGGAATAATTGCTTGTGGTGTTCTGGGTTTTTTTGTTTTGAATTTTAAAGGAAAGGTGCAGGCAGGCAGAAAGAAGAGGAGGGGGGAAGAAGCTATTTCTTTTACTTCGTTGGTCGTCTTGGTGTGGTTCTCTCCTGGCTCCAGGACACAAAGCCGGATCCGTGGGATATATGCGGACTGTTCTCAGCATGAGGCAGTGGACCAAACCACTACTCCCCCAGGGCACGCCAAGTTCTGTTCTACTTTGAAAGAACGTTCGATTTCATAACAAATAAAAGGAGACATGCTGTGGTGGCTCAGGTACTAAGCCCACATTTGGGGCGTAGGCCATGTAAAGCGCAGGAACCTGGGCGCACACCCTGGGTCTGGTGGTGAGGGTGGAGAAGCACCCAGATAAAATAAAAGTGCTTCCTCCGCTTCCTTTCTTAAAATGGTTTTTCCTCCTCCCCCTTCCTTCCTCTCAAAACCTAAAAATAAAGGAGTGGGAGGTCAAATTCCGGGCTCGCGCCCCTTCTTGCTATCTGACCTTTCCCCTCACCTCCACCTGTGTGAGGTGTCAACTTATTCTCCAGGCATTTCCATAGGACTAAACTCATTATGACTCTTCTTCCTTCAATGGAGCACCGTGCCAGAGACCTTCCCCCCACAGATGACATGGCACATGCCTTCTTTTTCCTAATAACAGAGAGTGACACCATTGAGTCAGTGTGACAGAGGTAGGTATCAAGTCCTTTTTCCTGACGATTAAGCCTGGATTGCAAGTAGAGCCAGGAATCACCCTGGACCTCTCCAGCAACTTCTAGCTGATACGCCTGTGATTTTATTATGACATCTGAACAAAACAGCTGGCAGGGCCAATTTTGCCACCTGCGGATCATGGAAGTTCATATTTACGAAGGAAAATATGGGGAAATGAAATACCGATCTATGCACAACATGGGTGAACATTGAAAATGTTGTGCAAATTGAAAGGGCCTCAAAGTGTGCGAGTCCATTCATGTGAACTATCCAGAAAAGGCAAATGTTGTAGCCACACAAAGGAAATGAGTAATTGCCAAGGACTAGAAAGCGACTGATGGGTATGCACAGTGTCTCTTTGGGGTGATGTTTGCACAACTCTCTGAATTGTATGTGAATTATCTATCAATAAAGCTGTCAGAAACATGTCTAAAGAAAGAAAAAAAGTCACGAAATCCACTATCACTAAAACCAGCCGCTCAGTGAGAGGAAGATTCCGGAACCCTCTGCTCCTCATTAGCCTTCAGTATTCATTGTAATCCCCTGCTATGTGTCTTTGGTAGCGGCTTCCTCTTTCTCTTAACTAACCCTTAAAATTTATGTTTAATAATGGTGTGTATAGTATAACTTTCTGCCTTTTGGTTTGGGGTGGTTTAGGTTTTTTTGTTTTTGTTTTCTTTTCTCAGTACTCTGCTCAGCACTGCTAATGGGGTCCTGGAGACTTAAACGGTCCAATGGACATTATCTGCGATTATTTCTTGAACTCATTCACAGGTGCATTCAGCAGCCGGCAGAAAATGTGTCTCCAGATCTCTTGGCAGGGTGGTTCATGCCCTAGACAGGGAAGATCTGCTTAGAATGTGGCTGTTTCTGTGAGCCTTGGTTATATTGGTTTATATACTGACCAAGGGGAAGGTGTTTTCTTCTCCCCCTGGACGAAGCTCTCAGTTGACACTGGGACATTTGCACTGGTCAAGAACTGGGCTCTGATTATCCAATGCCATCAGTAAGACTTGTTTGTGTGGAAGAGGGTCGTAGGTCACTAAATCCCCTGGGTATAACTCATCCGACTTCCCGAGAGCAGCTATTTAGATAGAATTTCATTTGCCCACTCACTCTGCCCTGCACACCTTCCATGATGGAAGCTGTGGCTTCACTGTTGCTGCTCAGAGCGACTTGATAAACCGGACAGATTGTACGAGGGTTGGAAATGTCCCTGAAGGTTCTCTTTGCTATAACTCAATAAATAAAGAAGGCGTAGAGGGCACATGCTGTCTCCTTAGTGTCACCTGGACGCTGACCTTGTTCTAGAGTGTCATGTTTCATGAGTTCTGTTCTTCCGCCGGCCCGCGGCGTACCTCTCAGGCAGGAGAAGAGGGCTGGTGATTTCTGCTTTCCTGATGGACTCAGGCTTCAGAAGAGGGGCAGGAGTGGAACTCCCATCGCCTCTTCCTTTTGGACAACACAGAAGCGTGGTGGCACCGTGGGACAAGGAGGTGGAGATGCTGGGGCACTCAGGCAGATCTGGGTCTGAAGCCCAGGTTTACAGCTTGGTAATGATTAAATCAGACCATTAGGAGGCCTGGATAATTATGACATCTCCGTGCCTGCATTTGGTCATCGGCGAATAGAGGTCATGAAACTGACCTCGTGGTTGTTAGGAGATCAAAGAAATGTCTGGGAGATACTGGATGTATTGCCAGGCACTTGGAAAATACTCGAATATTAATTTTGTGTTCATAAAAAGTGCTGTATTCAGACTCAGTGATATAAATGGCTTTTATCTAGGAGAGACTGAGTTCCTGTGGAAAAAAACAACCTTGGAATTTCAGGCCCTTAGAAGTTCCGAGTGAGCTCGGCGGGGTGGCAGCTGTGTGGAGTGCTGTACGGAGACTCCAAGCACGCGACCTCGGCCCTCTCGGTCCCGGAGTCCAGCAGTGGTCGTGGTCTCTTAAGTCCCACCACACTCAATGCCTCAGTCTTAGAGTAGGTTTGGGGGCCGGTTAATGAGCAGTGGTGTCCATCTGTGCTCCATGAGCTGTGATGAGGAAAGCATTCAAAGGGAGATGGGGATTGTGCTCTCAGAATAGTATATGGGTGTGACTCTTTGAAAATCTGCCTGGTACAAGAAAACCACGCAGACACTTGAATGCGACGTGGCGGGTGTGTGCCTGCCTTCGTGAAGTGTAGCTCCCTGGGTGTCAGGGCGAACCTGCTAGAACTAGTGCCCTCGCTCTAAAGTAATGAGCCCCTTAAACATTGCTTGAAGGCTTAGCTAGGGTTTTGTAAAGATTTGTCTCTGGTAGGCACACAAGAGATGGCTTCTAATCAACCTTCTTTAAAAAAAAAAAGTAGGAGCAGGCAGGAATGAAGGTGCATAGGTAGGCAGGCAGGCAGGCAAACAGAGGAGGAAGAAGCATTTTATTCATTTTTTATTTTAGTTTGTCTTGTTTGTTGCCCCAACCCCGGGACTTGAACCCGGGTCCTTGGGATTTACATGGACTGCGCTCAGCCAGAGGCAGTGGACCCAACCACTGCACCTACTCCATTAGAGTGTGCCTGACCTTTGACTCTAAGGCTCTCTGCTCCCATGCTGGAGCAAAGTGACCACATGAGTACTTGCAGCTCAGAAACTGGAGTCCGAGCTCATGGCCCTGGGAACATAGGTTCTTGCATGTGACTGCCGCCTCCACGCACTCTACAACCGAGTGTCACCCCAGAAGGTGGGGAAGGTGCGGAAGGCAGCTGAGGGGGTGCATTCCTGGAGTTCCCAAAGCGCCAGGCTTCGTGATAACCTTTGAGTGGACAAAGAAGCTGAAGTATCTTCAGACTCTAACCATGAAAAGACCTCTTCTGACTATTTTGTTTCAATGTTTTCTCCCTCAAGGAAGTTGGCATTGAAAAGAGAAACCTTGTTTGTTGCAGAGTAGTTTTCTGTTTTCTTTCTTTTGCAGTGATTTTTTTTGGGGGGTGGGGCGGGGTGCGAACACTCAAGACACCCGGATGCCCTTGAACTTTCTTTTGCAGCGTGTAACTGATTCCTCACGGGGGCTCTGGTGTTCCAGACAGAAGCTTGTTCGGAAGTTGTTTTAAAAATCACTTGGGATTTCTAGGCCTTCCTTCTGAGGAGTTTTCTATTAGCCATTTCTGGGAGTGTCAAGAAACTTGACAGATTCTTGTTGTCTTCCTTTGGAGAAAATTGTGCTTTACGATATAGACACGGGGGCCGGGGGTTGTGAGAGAGGGAGGGGAAGGAGAGGGAGAGAGGAGACAGTACTGTTTCAGCTTTATTTCCTGAATCCAAGCATTTTCATGCAAGTGCGCTCTTCTGTCCTGGCTGACTGACTTGGAGAATCCAGACGAATAAGCCAGGGTGGATCAGAGCAGCTGTCGCCTCAGAAACCTCGGGGTCCCCACCGCTCTGCTCCCTTCGGTGGACACCTTGGCCTGAGGGCAGTGGCTGGGGAGGGATCTGTGAGGACAAAGGCCAGCACAGATCCAAGACTGCTCTACAGAGCAGAGCCACCCACCGTGGGTTCTCCCAGCCGCGCCCCGAGAATCTCTGCTGTCAGCTGTGCCTCCAACCAGAAGTCCGCGTGGCAGGTCGGCTGACCACCTGGCCGAGGTCACCAGGGAGTTCTCTAAGCAGCAGGTACACGCACTCCAGAAACGGGGCGGGGGGTCCTTAGGCCCTTAGAACCATGTTCGCGAGGCTTAGAGGAACCTACAGGAGCCTCCTTGTCATTAACCTCGAGCTTTGTGCACCTGGCAGGAACCAGGGAGGTTGTGGAAACTTGGGACCGAGAAGTCACAGGTAAATATACTGAAATGGGCTTGAGTAGGACTCTTTGCAGGGAACAGAGGCTCTGGTGGGTGCTGCGGGCCCTGTGGGTGATGGAAGCTTGGGATTCTGCCCTGGGGCCTCTGAGCACCCTGAGACCTCCCTGCCTCTCCACCTGCCTGCTGCCCCACGCACCGCTTAACACTGAAGGTCAGACCCCTGAACCCACGCAGCTGCGTCCTGGGCTTCTTTCATCCGGACATGGACGCCAGCAGCATACCCCAAACGGATCTTTCTCTGATCCTCAAAACCACACGCACCAGACTGGTCCTTCTAAAATAAGATCTGCTAATGTGATTCACTGCTTTAAGTGCTTAAGTAGCATCCCTTTCCTCATAAGAGTAGTTCAAACTCCTATCCGAAGCTTAGGCAGCCCTTCTAGATGTGTCCTGGTGGCTCAGGTATTAAGCCCACACCTGGGGTGCAGTCCACAGACAGCCTAAACATCTGGGGTTGTGGCCTGGGGCCAGGGAAGCAACTAAAATGAACAACTAAATAAAAAGGCTGCTTCCTCCTCTCCCTGCCAGCCTGCCTGCCTACCTGCCTGTCTTTCTCTTAAAAAATAAATGAGGATGCCCTTCTCTCTCCTTTCCGCCTGGGTCTTGCATCTTTCCTCCCGGGCTTCCCACCCCTGTAGTGTCAGAAGCCTGAGTCCTGCATTCGTGCCCAGTCTGCTCCCCCTTAGCCCTGCCAGCACCCGCTGTGCACCTGTTGGTTCCTCCTGGCTTTCAGACTTTGGCTGGAATGCCTTCCCCTGAACGCCCTCCTCACTGGCCCTTTGCTCACCCCTCTGGGCATTCCCACAGCTTGTGCTCAGGTGGGGAACTCCTGGGGGGCGGGGCTGGCAGGCTGATACCCTCCTGTAATAGGCGTTGCCCTTAGGGCTGATACCTTTAACAGTCAAAGGAGCCTTTCTTCTCCCCCAACCTGTGGCCAAGTGCTCTTGGAGGAGCTTGCCTGCAGCCTGGGTGGACTGAGTGTTCAGCTGACCCGATGGAGGCCCTCCCCTCCTCTTCCTGTCTCTCCCCTCCCCGCCCATTGCAGTGTGTCTCATGAGGTCAGTTTCTCCCCTGACCAGGCAAGAAAACCATCCAGCGTCTCCGGACTGTGTGTCTCCCTTGATGCTGACTGTACCTTCCTGGGCTTCGCAGAAACCCTCCTTTACGTAAACGATGCCTGTTGATGAGGAAAGGCACCCTCTTTTTACAGGGACCCATAGTGAGGCACCTAGGGCAGCCGAGAAATAACTGAGAAGGCCCTCATCGGCTCTCAGAAGCCTGACCTTATTTGAGCATCCATGAACTAGTTCTAGTCTTTAGAAGTAGTTTGGGATAAAGTTGCATTTTTTTCAAGTCCCTGGTGCAGTACAAGCCCTTTAAGAGAGGCTTTTGAAGAGGCTTTCTCTGCAGTAAAGATCATTAAAGAACTTACTGACAAGAACAAAAGCAAATGTTTAAAGTTTAAAAAATGAACAACTGCCATCAAGAAAGAATTGAGTAAAATACAAGGACTCTGGGGAGAGAGGGAGGAAAAGGCTGATGTATGTGACCTTTTTTCCCCACCCTCCAAAATGAAGAGAACGAGCTCTGAGTGCAGTGTCTCCTTTGTATGGGATTGTGACCCAGAGCCAACCCTTTTAGTGGCAGATGTCATTACCTTTGCCAGTCATTGGGCTTGGCTTTTGTTTTTCTTGTTGGTCATGTATGACTTCCGACAAACAAAAATCAGTGTGCTCTTCCTTCTGCACTCTGTTGGCTTGTAGAAGCTGCCCTTTCCTTGTGTTTTTAAAAGTAGAAATAGCTTTAACGTACAAGGTGCGTTTCTGGCTGCTGGAGGCCAGGGGCGCGGGTCCCTTCCACTCTCCCGATGGCTCCGTAATTGGAAGTTCGGTCACTGGACTGCATTTTAGGTTTTGGCATTCACGAGGAGCAGCCCATCCGTGTGCTGGCGAGACACACTGCCCGGGGCTTTTCAAGAAATCCCTTAATAGTCCTGAGCACTAATAATATTTATATACATTCAGATGAGACAAAATTTACAGCGGGCTTCTGGGGCTGGCTCCAGGATCTCTAATCCCAGACTTCCCTGTTTGCCTGCCTGCCTGCCTGCTTTCCAGAAGCCTCTCAGCTGCAGCCTGGGACACCAGCTTCCATCCCGTTGACAGTCTGTTTGTTCTCCTGAGCCTTTGGTCTCAGCCCCCGCTCCCCTCGGCACCCACTTCTCATTGCCTCAGAGTATCCGATGGGTGTGCGTCCCACCTGTACAGATAGCAGAGGAACCTCCTGATGTGTGGTCCCTGTAAGAGACGTGGAGCTGCCTGCAAAGCATGCGATTTCACGTGATGGAAGCTGTACTGAAATTACTTCAGAAGTACTCCCACCATCAGCACAAAACTCGAATTCCCTGCCTAGTGGCAAAACCCGATAGACCACGCAGTTACACAGAGCACCCCGCTTTGGGGGTCTCCATAGACCACCACTCAGAAATGCTGTAGGCTGTGGAATGGGCAGTGGAGTGCAGAATGCATCCACAGGTACTTTGTCAGGTGTCTTTCTCCTGCTTCCAAGCAAGTGCATGGGACCATTTTTTCTTTAAATGCTCCTGAATTGTCTGGACTTTTGTTTGTTTTTTTTTTAAGAGGAAGGAAGGAGGAGAGAGGGAGGAAGAAGCATTTTTTTTTTTAAATTTAGTTGTTCATTTTAGTTGTTCTCTTTGGGCTGAGAACCCGGGTCCTTGGGCTGTGTGGACTGCGCCCCAGGCACAGGCTTAACCCCTGAGCCACCAGGGCATGCCAGCACCTGCGTTTCTAATTCTATTATTAATTATCAGTTTGATGTTCATATCTGCTACTCTTTGTGTTCTTTAAGACTTTATATAAACTGCACGAGGAAAATGGGTTTGCCAAGTAGATAGTGATCCCAGCTGGCCTCTGATGATGATCACAAGATTCTTTTTTTAATTTTCAGGTGGGATGGGCCACCCCCATGCACCACAGACCTCGAACCTGGGTCCTTGGGCTTTACCTGGCACTGGCTTAGGGCCTGAGCCACCAGGGCACACCAAGATTCTTGATGTCATTTTCCCTTCTTCCAGTCCCAGAGCAAGGTGGCCACTGATGACAGAAGAGCAGCCTCGGGGACTTCGTGTCCTAAGTTGGGTATTTGCTTAACACAACTCATTAGTGCTAGCGAGTGAGCCTGTGACCAGGGTCTCTGCAGCCAGTTTGATTTTTAACTTCGTGACCCTGGCGGATCTATGACATCAACGTTGTAAGGGACCACAGGACAAGTGGACTCGTCGACTCTCCTCTCACTGGGTCCTGCTACTGCCAACTGAGCTTTCCAATACGAACAAGTGGCCATCTTGCTCCCCAGCCTGTAACCTTCAGTGATACCCACTGACCAGCTGGGCAGACCTGGGTGCTTCCCTGAGCTGGCCCCCTGCGCTCCCCACCAGCAGCGTCTGTGACTCATCCCAGTTCTCTACATCCACTTGCTTGCCTTTACACACATTACAGGGGACCCCATCGGTGTCATTCTTTGTTCAGCTCCTGCCTCAACTCTATAACCCTCCCTGAGCCCAGAGCACCCCTGTACCTCCACTCACTCCTGTGCTTGCCTGGTGCACACCCTTCCTCCAGGACAGGTCTGGCGCACGGGCCCCGCGCACACTCTTTAAGAGATTGGTAATGGATAAATAACTGAAGGAGATACTTGGTTCTCTTGTTACTCATTTAAAAACCAGAATTAAGGAATTGCAGTTTGGTTGTTTCCTCTTACTTGAGCCTTGACCTTATCTCCGTGGTGGATACATGTGAAATTAGTCACTTTATTTGATGATTGGATGTCTTCAGGAGTGAGACATGAGAGTAGAGTATGTGTGTTCACTGCAAATGTGCTAGCCTTCTACATGCAAATGACTGCCATCCTCAAGATGCCCACCTTGGTAGACAGTCAATGTATTGCACCCTCTAGGAGCCTGTCATCAGATACTTCTTGGTATGATTGGAGATCGTCACACCTGGTTATTTTGGGGTGGATTAGTTTTAAGAAATAGCCAGAAGTCATTCAGAGCCAATTCTGATTAACAAAAGTGACACAAACCAATAGGAATGGTTTTCTTCTTGGCTTATAGATAGCTCTGAAGGTATGTCTCAGTTAGGATTAGCTCAGTTGTATATAGCAAGTAACAGGCACTGAAACAAGATGGAAGTTTTCCTCATGAAAGTCTAGAGGTTAGCAGTCCAGGGCTAACCTACTGACTCTATAATCACCAGGGACCAGGTTCCTTTCATCTTGCTCCATCCTTAATGGACCAACTCATGGTCCAAGATGGCTGCTTGAGCTTCCTCCATCACTACTGCATTCCAGTTAACAAGGAGGCGGGAGGGCATATGGCTACAACTTCTATCACTTCTACATACAAGAGAGGCTGGGAGATGTGGTATGTAGCTAGACAGCAAAATGCCCCATTAAAAATCAAGGTACTGTCACTAAAATAGTAAGAAGAATAAATAATAGAAGGTAAGCTACCGACTCCACCAAAGGACGGTTCAAAGGGAAGCACCGCATAAGTATTTTGAGATCATCATGAAAATTTGGATTTTTTTTTTTTTGAGGTGACTGTTTCTTTGAATGTCCAAGTTCCAAGATCCATTTTTTTTTTTTATCATCACCTGTTAAGAGTGAAACCAGAAATCACAGATATTAGAGCAGAGTGGGTGTGGTGTACACTTCCCAGAAAATAGCTTGACCCAGCAAAGTCAGTTCTGGAAACTGATCTTAATGAAATGATTAAGGATTCATTGTTATGCTAATTATAATGATAAAATGTTGGGATTAAATGAAATAGCTAATAGTAGGAGACTGGTTATAACTAACAATAAACTGTGCTATGGAATACAGTGCAGCTGTGAAATGAATGTGGAATTCAGTATTTTGCCCCAGAATGCTTTCAGAAAAACTTGATCCTTTTTTATAGAGACATATTGTATGTTCATGCGCATGCTCAGGGATGACTGGATAAGGGAGAGTCTGATAAGGGGACATCTGTGGACAGGCAGATTAGATGTTCTATCTCTATATTCTCTTATCCACGATCTCTGATTTTTTTCTTGCGCATATATCTGTATTACAAGGGAAAACACAATAGACTTCTCACTAAATAATGCATGTCAGAGTCAATAATATACATATTTAAACAATTTGGGATTGTTTTCCAATTCAAGGGAAAAGTAGGAAACGCAAAATGCAAACCAGACCTCATATTTTGTTGATTTATACTCTGTTTGCTAGGGAGGCCCACAACCCCATAGAGAGTGATCGTCACAGTGTGGTCATGGAAATCAGTGCCAGCACGTCTATTTGGGACATGAATGGTGGGACTCAGGGCTTCAGACACCGCTTTCACTTCACTTTAGCGCAGAAGGGTCAGAAGGGATGGTTTTTCGTATCCTCTTTGGTCTTCTGGAGTCAGAGATACCCGCCGCCTCCCACCCACTCCGACGTGGGGACTTCTCCGATACGGCAGAGTAAGACGTGCAGTGAGTCAGTGTCATCTCTTATTTGGGCTCAGACCTGATGCAATACAAGGAGACGAGAGCTTTCTTGAAACCACTTTGTTCCCCGGGACCGCGTCGTCATCTTCGCACATTCCTGTCTGCCCACCGTGGCTTTTGAAAGCTATTTCCTTAAGGAACACGTTCAAAATACAGGAGTAGCAGAGCAGAATGTGCTTCAAAGTAATAACGAGCCATCCAGTGCTCAGGGCTCCCCGACGACCACACATGCCTCCAGCGACCCCTCACGGGGCTCAGATACCCATTTTATTGGTGAGCAAAGAGAAGGTCAGGGTCAAAGACGCGAATGATTTGCTCAAGAGCAAACAGCAGGTCCCTAGGAGAGGCCGGAGTTCGCACTCTGCCCCTCTGGCTGGAAATACGGAATATTCTACCTTGCGGAGACCCCATCCGATAGACGGGCCTTGAGAATCTACGGTGGGACGTGGGTCCAGGATGTTCCGCTTGGAGACACCCTCCATGGCTGGTCGGTGGGTGGCTGCTTGGTGGATGGAGCCAGCTGCGAGCTAGTGACCCGCCTTGGTGCCGCCCTGCCCGTCTGACCACCCTGTCCCTCTGTCCCCACAGTGTGCCCGAGCGCGTGCGGGAAGCGGGCCTGTACCGAGAACAGCGAGTGCTGCCACCGCGAGTGTCTGGGCAGCTGCAGCGCGCCTGACAATGACACGGCCTGCGTGGCCTGCCGCCACTTCTACTACGCGGGCGTCTGCGTGCCCGCCTGCCCGCCCAACACCTACCGCTTCGAGGGCTGGCGCTGTGTGGACCGCGACTTCTGTGCCAACATCCCCAGCGCCGAGAGCAGCGACTCTGAGGGCTTCGTCATCCACGACGGCGAGTGCATGCAGGAGTGCCCCTCGGGCTTCATCCGCAATGGCAGCCAGAGGTCAGTGGCACCCAGCCAGTCGCCCCACACGCCACACGCGCTGGCTCCCCCTTGGATGGGAGCTGGACACATGGCTGGAGTGGGGTCCACTTGCGGGGGGCGGGCGTAACCGCTGCTGTGAGGTTCTAGGTGCAGCCGGCTAGTCATTCATTCCTGCATTCATTTTTAAAGGAGGCAGGCAGGAGTGAAGGTGAGCAGGCAGGGAGGAGGGGAGAGGAGGAAGCAGCCCTTATTCCTGTCTGTTTAGTTCTTCATCTCGGCGGTTCCCCTGGCCCTGGGCAGCAAACCCGGGTCCTTGGGCTCCATCCACATGGGCCGCATTGGACTGCAGATTTAACGCTTGTGCCACCAGGAAATGCCCACTGGCATTGCGTCTTTACGTTTATGCTTTCTTTTGGAGTGCCTGCCATCTGAAGTGCAAGCACCTGACTTGCTGGCTCAGGTTCCAGAGGTCGCTGCCCCCATGACCGCAGGGACTGTTGGGTTAGGTCCTCCTCACCCTGTTTAACTCAGCACTGCCCCACGCAGGCTCGCGGGTGCAAGGGGGAAGGCGAGCCACCTCCAGCATCCCTGACAGCACGCAGACCTCAAAGGTCTCTGAGCAGCGGCTTGTGGCTTGCACTGACCACTCCAAGGTGAGCGTGGCTCTAAGGCCCACGTTTCCCGCCGTACCGTGACCTCCCTCTCCCCTTCATTCTCCCCCCATTTTGCTTGTGTCTGTCATGTTCCTTCCGGAACCTGGGACTTCACTTGGGGAGGCAAAGCTGTTTGGCCAATGGCACCCACTACGCATGCCTTCCGGCTTTCTGCAAACTTCTGGTGGGCTTGTGTCTTTGAAAACTCAGTGCTGACATCCTTGCAGAATGTAGGACAGTAACCCTGGAAGGAAAAGAGGGCTAGAGGCTTGGGGATGCTGTTTCTCCCTCTGGGCAGAGCAGAGGACTCTTAGGAAAGAGTAACCCGGTTATAATCAACCAAATGCCTTCTTCATGATCAGCACGCGGGAACCCACATGCTTCTGAGCCCTTCAAAACAAAACCATTCTACAAATATGAAATGCCATTTGAAAAGTAAGCATTAACTTTTTATCTAATGTGTAACTTTCCTGCTTTTCTTTGCAGTCTTTGTCTGTAAATGGGACCCAGCAAGTCTTTATAAAGGGGGCCCTATTCCCATATTGCTCTTCTGTAATTTTAACCTCAGACCAAAGATAAAGATGCACATTATTTCATATGGAACTGTAGCATTCCTGCCTGCTCTAACTCCTATGAGCATTGTCATAATAAAAATTACTCTAAATACTTAGAAATGATACACATGCCTGAGTCCAGTGAACTATGAAATACATATTCCACCCCCCATATGAATCTGTCACCTTTTACCCTCCTATTATGGGCAAGCTGAGAGGTCATAAGGCTTTCCTAGTGCCCCGGGCAGCGCCAGGGACACCTTCCTCCTGTGGATGGGGCCTATCACGAAGCTGGGTAATGCCGTCTGTCCTGTTGACACATTTCCCTGTGATGTTGGCGGGTCTTTCAGGCATTTGCAGCTGTCAGAAAGGTAGACAAAGTTCTTCCCCCACCGCTTCTTACAGTTTGTTCAGAGCTGCAGGGCTTCCTTTTCCATTTTAAAATACAGCACCATCAAGAAATAATAAGTCTTCCTCTCAGGCTTTAAGACTTATTTCTCAGTACTATTTATAACCAACTTCTACCAGAATGGATTTGAGAAACTTTAGCTTGTAAACATGTAATCAGAGCCCACGTCTTTAGAAAAGTCATTTTCACCTCACCCTGGTGGCTCAGTGCTAAGCCAGCCACTGGGATGCAGACCATGTAAAGCCCAGCGACCCAGGTCTACGACCCCAGATCAAGGGGGAATAATCTGAATGAATGAATGAATGAATGAATGAACGAACAAGCTGCTTTCTCCCTCCCTGCCTACCTGCCTTCGTTCCTGTGCGCTTTTTTCCTCTTAAAAAGAAAAAGGAAAAACATTTTCTAAGTACTGGATGATGCCTAGACATCCTAACAAAGGCTGTTTGGCTCAGAAATCGCTATTTGAATAAAAGATGAGGACACTAAACACACCGGCCTTACAGCCCGACAGTTGTGTTCCTAGACATTTATCCCAGGGGAAACGAAAACTTACGTCCACACGACAGCCTGGACGTGGTTGTTTCTAGCCGTCGCTCTTGTCGTGGTCCCAGACTGAAAACAGCTCAGATGTCCCATGGTCGGTAAATGTCACACAGAGCGTGGGGTGGTCTCACCAGGAAATACCACTCGCAAGAAAAAGAAACAGACTGTCGATGAGTACACGCAACCGGAATGGACATTATTATGCTGTGTGGTGAAAGTCAGTCTACAAAGGTCAGAGACTGTATAATCCATTATAGAACATTCTCCAAGGACACAGTTGTAGAGATGGAGACCCGATGAGTGGTTGCCAGAAGTGAGGGAGGGAGGCAGGGTACACGGACCTTTCATTGTGTGTGAGGTGCAGCCATTAAGGGACACGGGTGAAGTCCTCGGTGTGAGCTGTCTTTGCAACTTTCTGTGGGTCGAAAATTATCTCAAAATGTGAAGCTTTTTGAAAGGGTGGGGGGTTCCATGGTGTCTATGAGGACTAGATGCAATAGAAAACCAAAGAAAAACCAGTTTTGAAGGAAAGCAATCCCTCACGCTGGCAGTGGAAGCGACGATGAGTGCCATGTTACAAGATGAAATCTCCTTCCTATGTTTTGCCCCTTTCCTTTGGAAAATCTGCCTCCTGGTCTCCTGCCATGAAAGAGAAACATAACCGGGAAATTGTGTTTACTTATAAGCCTTAAACAAAACAAAACTGCATCGTTGCCTTAGATATGCTGCAAAGCGCTGGGGGCTGGGAAGAGACATGAATGAAAAGTGCCATCGTTCACACTGTTTTTACTTATCTTCGTGGAGGCTAAGATCGTTGCTCAAGGACAGTGTGTAAATGGAATGGCCCTCCCTCTAACGTCCTGTTAGACCTGTTACACACACCCTGGAACTCTGTATTGTTTATACTGTTTGGAAATCGACCCAACTCTCTGATCCCGGGTCTGTGGGTCAGCGGCTAGATTAGCATTTTGCCTGCTGATTCCTAAATAATGGAAGGTAAGCAGAAAAGGTGCCTGTCTCACTCACTCATCCCTGACTCTGGGCGCTTTGCCGTGTGTTCAGGAGAGCATTTGAAATAGGAGCTCATTACAAAGTAATGGAAGCGCCTTCTTTTATTGTGTGTGCAGCAAAAACAACATTTGGATCAATTTCCAGGTTTCTGCAACACACCGTCAAGAAATCATTTCAGTTGTGCTTTTGAGCAAGAGCATGATGGATCTGTGCTACACCATGAGCCTTCCCCCAGTGCCCTGGGAGTCAGGCTCCTTCTGCTCGCTGCCCGCTTGCTGTCCCTGGCCGCTCTCCCGGCTGTCCTCCAGGGGGCGCCCTGCAGCAGCCATGCCACCACTGAGCAGCTCTGTTCTGTCTGCCTGATGCTTCTGCCATGTGGGGCCAGCCAGCTCACTAACTCACAGCCCATGAGGCACACGTGACTCAAGAATAGCGTCATATCTTGTCTGGAAACGAGCAGCACGCTTCCTGGGCACTTTCTCCTTTCAGTCGCCATTTGAGTGACTTCTCTTGAGTGGACTGGGGGGTGAGGTAGGCTGTAACCTTGAAGGCTTCCACCAGTTGCTTTTTCTAACGTGTAAAACAAAAACAGCTGCAAGAAGAGCGTGTCCTTCGGATTCAATGTGACATTCTGACCTCTGTGTTTTTGGTTGGTTTTCAACAGCATGTACTGCATCCCTTGTGAAGGTCCTTGCCCCAAAGTCTGTGAGGAACTCAAGAAAACAAAGACCATTGATTCTGTAACTTCTGCTCAGATGCTCCAAGGTTGCACCATCTTCAAGGGCAATTTGCTCATTAATATCCGACGCGGCAGTAAGTATCTTGAGCTCTAGTGTCTAGATATCTTATTCGTTTCCTTGTCGATGCTTTTCCCTGCCCGCCACGACCCACAACTGAAATACGGGCTTAGAAAAATAGCCAGGTGCGTGAGCCTCCTGCCTGCTGCCTTTCCTTCGAGTGTCCCTCAGAGTTTAAAAGCAGGTTGGCAGGAAATCTGGTTTTTAGCCATTGGCTCAGCCTTAACTCTTGAGGAAGACTATCCCCCATCTTCCTGTGAGTTGCATTTTGTGCACGAGAGGCACATTCCAACACCCACAAACCCCAGGAGAGACAGGGATCGGACTCAGCAGCCTCTGGCTGAAGGCAAATCCCCCTAACTTTACATCTGAGTTTCGGTACTGGGATATATTGAGTCAACTGAGCAAAGGGAAGAATTTTAATGATATGACTTTAAACTTGACGAAGTCCAAAAGAGTGGTTGAAATCCACATTTATATCTGAGAGCCAAGGAGATGCATGTCTGTGTCATCGTGTATTTCAAGTTTGGGACCTATGGGACCACCAATGATGACGTTCCTGGAAATGACATCTGTTGGAAGTAGTTATCATTGACTTCCTCTGACATTTTCACTTCTGCTCTTTAATTGACAAGGGCTTCTTGTATCGTTAGCTTCCATTCCCCTCTGCTGAGACCACTTGGTCGAGGAACTGATAGTTTTTATGAGCAAGACGAAATAGAGCTCAAAGACCTCGACACTGAAAGAATTTTATCTTTTTTTTTTTTTTTACCTAAATCCTTTTGTGAAGAAAAATATTACTTGACAGTTTGAGGGGGGAAATTATTGACTAATTCTGTAAATTGACCTTCCCTGGATACTACCTGCTAAATCTGTGAGCGATAGTCTTCTGCGTTAAGAGGCACAGAAATAAGGTTTTACTTCATTCCTTTGAGTTTTGGGCTAGCTCTTATTTTTTACAACTTTCCCCCCTGTGCAACCCCACAGCTAGAATTTTCTTACCGTTGTGATATTTCCAGTTTTATTCTTTCAGCTCTTACTACATTTCTTAATTTTTCAAAGATGTCCTCACCCTGAAAACGTACCATTTCAGTGCCCATTCTTGTTACATCTTCCTCTCCTGAAGATAAATATTTAATCCATTAATTTAATTCATGGAGAAGTAGACCTTGGGAAGGAATCATGGGTCCATATTCATGCATGGTGATAAAATGTATCTTCCCATTTATATCCAACACAGGCAACCAATCAGTTGGATTTAGGTGGAGGGGACATTTCTGTAGCAACCTGCCTTGATGATAAGGCATAGATGTGTCTGCACCACAGTTCAAATTCAGGGTCTTCTCCTGACATCAGTTGCAGGCAGCTTCTAGTCTTTACAACTTGGAGTCGTCCTTCTCTTGGAAAACCCAGAGACAGTAGATGAGGGAAGTGTCCCCTGCTCCAGAGCAGTACCTAATTCTTTTCTCTTGATCAGTTCAAAGCAAAATAGAACCTTTTGCTAAAGAAGTCTGCACAGCTCATGCACTTAAAGTCCCGTGAGACGCACCCGGTTCACTGGAGCATTTATTATAATGCTGGCGTGAGTCAACCACAGTGTATGCTTTTTATTATTTACCAAGAGAAAAAGATAGGCTAACCAGGATAAAAGACAGTCATCTTGTTTCTACATGTGGATCAGCCACTATTTTCCCCAACTGTTTCCTAATTATGAAAATAATACATGTGCATTATTGAAAACTTGGAATGAATGCTTAAAAATCACCTTTGGATCACTGCCGTCCACATCGGTGTGAGTCAGAGGGAAGCTCTAACTACCGATCCCTGTGACTGAGGAGCTAGAAGATGCAGCAGCGACAGGTCCTAATGAGCCCGAGAAAATGTTGTTTATTTAGCATGCCCTGGCACTGTGAGGCGGCACTGTCTGTTGACAGAGCATATTAAAAGACATTCCCTAGACTGGTCGGCCTGAGCTCATTGACAGTCTGGTATTTATGAGTTTCCATTCTGTCCATCAGCTTGGAGCTTGCCACTCAGCCTTCTAGACACTTGCCTTCCCCATCTCGGGAGAGGTTGTTGGAAGGCATTCCTACCTAGGAGAACACCCTGGTGACAAGGGACAGGGATCCTGTGTCGGCAACAGGAGCCCCTCTCTTGATACCCCCAAACCGAGGTCTGCCACAACATCGCTGTCCCCGTGTGCTCACAGGGCCCAGGAGCCGGTGAGTAGCAGGGTCCCCTCTTCCCGCAGATAACATTGCCTCGGAACTGGAAAACTTCATGGGGCTCATCGAGGTGGTGACGGGCTACGTGAAGATCCGCCACTCTCACGCCTTGGTCTCCCTGTCCTTCCTGAAAAACCTCCGCCAGATCTTAGGAGAGGAGCAACTGGAGGGGTAAGTGCTCCACCTTTCAGGAAACGCTTCCTAAGGGAAGAGCCCCTCCTGGTTACAAAGAAAAGGAAGAGCCAAGGTCGGGCCAGGGGGGCTTGCCCGGCTGACGACCCGCCTGGCATGGATTCTTGACTCCACCGTTGGGACTTGGCAAACTGCCCTGTGGTTCTTCAGTCCCAGTTTGTGTGTCTGACAGCAGACAGGAATGCTGTGGGGAGCACCTTCTTCCCAGAGCAAGGGGAATGGCTCCAAGAGGCTCCCTTTGTTTTTAAGGAAAGGTGCCAGCAGGAATGATGATGAAAGAGGAGGACGAAGCACTGTATTTCTTTTTCTTCTGTGGTTCACTCCAGCCCCAGGTCTTGTACCCAGGACCCTGGGGTGTAGGCGGAACTGCTCCCAGGGTTTACCAGGGCACGCCCTCCAAAGTGCTTTGTTGGGCACTCGTCCCGCCCCTGCCTCCATCCGCCCCAGGACTCTGCTCTCTGCAGCGCTTCCATCTTTTCAGATACCTGGCGCACAAGAGATGTGGACTGTTGATTTTGTTATAAAGAAATTGTGATTCACAAAATTGTTTTTATTGATCCACTTAGAGGATTTGCACTATCGTCGGGTTTTTACCTGCGGCGCAGAGATGCTTTGTGATCGAGTTTTAAAATAGCCGGAGGCTTTTCACCAGCCGATAAATAAAAGCCAGGGTTTAAGGTCAGTGGTTGTTCCCAGCACTGAGCCTGTGTGTCCCTTCGCATATCTACTCTTCTTGTCAGGGTCCCCCTTGACAAGGATCCCCCTTTGGCTGGCTTTAAGTTAACAGTTCAGAATTTAAAAAAAGAAATCAGTGAGTGCCTTGCCCCTAAGGAGAATTTGGAATTTAGGAGAGAAAGAGGTGGTAAGGTCACAGAAAAGGTGGGTCCCTGCTGATTTGTCCTCCCTGAAGGATAAGGTTACCACAAAAGGGTTTCTTCAGGACTGCCGCCTTTGCTCCCTGCTAACTCTTAAAAGGGTCTTAAATTCTTCAGATTCCATCATCAATACAATTAAAGAGCGGAGGCAGCTCTTCATTCCATCTCTGTAAAGAACACTGTCCTCCCCACTGGGAACTGGGATTCTGTAGGAAAAACTCGTTCCTTAAAAGTTCCAGAAGGCTGCCACCGTGCCCCACCCTGGGGTCACACACAGGTTCGGATGGGGCACTGCCATTTGGAGGTGGGGGTTCTTGTTGGTTGTCTTACATTTTTAAATGAATTTTTGGCCATTTTTTCCTTCTAGTGGGTTTGCTGTGAGCCCCCCAGCGCTCTTCTTGGCTTGGTTGGTGTCTGTGAGTTTTCCTGCTGCCAAAACATTTTCCTTTCGTTGCTCCGCCTCTGAACAAGTGATAGGCAGAAAGGCAAGCTGGGAGGAGAGTTTGATTCCTTTTGATTAGGAATCTTTGCATGATGTGATTACCTCGAGGTATGTGAGCTGAAAGGTAGCTGAACACAAAGCCTCACATTTGCCAGAGTGCATGTGATATGATTTCATTATGTGACTCTTTATAAAGCCTGAAGTCCCACTGGGGTCATTTTAAGGATGCAGGTCACTGCTCAGGCCTTTGGGAGACTTCTAAGCTCAGGTAGGCTTCGGTCCCGCCTTGTTGTCAGAGTTTCAGATGCGAGGAGGGCAGCCCTGCCTCAGATCTCCAGCATCTACTACTGACTGGGAGCCCCGGGGATTCTGGGTTTCCAGCCTTTTCTTCCTTCATGCTGCTTCTTAAAGACACTCTCTCCAGGGAGGGAGCTTGAGAATCTTGCCTCTCTCATTTTGATGGCGGTAACTTTGATTTTCAAATAAATTTTGATCTACAGAATAGATTGAGAGACGCAGGCTCATCATCAGATATCTATCTGATGACGTACCACACCCCCACCACATGTCTCACAGCCCTTCCCCGCTGCCCATTGGACCCCCCTGCTCTTCGCCCCCCCGTCCCCCACCCTTCCCCTCTGGTGACCTCAGTTCTGTTGTCGGTGACTCAGGGTTAGTTTTTGTTTTGTCTGGAGAATTTAGAGGAGGCTGGTGTTGCCGTAGGCCTGTGAGCCTGGGAAACGACTGGTTATCCGGGAAGTGACAGCGTCTGATTTCATTTTTTTTTTTTAAATATTTACTGAGGTAGCCTTGATTTACACAATAATAAAAGTCCTATGCTCAGGTTCACCATTTGTCAAATGTATGACAACACACCATACCCACCACCATTTTACTAAAAGTCCTCCACCATGTCCTCCAAACCACAACCCTTTGCTCTCATCCCCCATCCGCTGGTGACCTCAGTTCTACTGTCAGTGTCCAAGTGTTGGTTTTTGTTTAGTCTGTCCCTCTGCTTTGTTTCTTTATATTCCACATGTGAGTGAGATCATCTGGTGTGTGTCTTTCCCCTTCTGGCGTAACTCACTCGATCTCATCTCCTCTAGTTCCTTCCATGTTGTCACGAATGGCAGGATTTCTTTTTTAGGGCTGTGTAATATTCCAGCGTGTATATATCCCACATCCAAAGAATCTTGTCTCTTGATGGGTTCTGTGTTTTCCTGGCCTTCCTCGCCCCTGATCAGAAAGCAGTGACTCATTTTCACTTGTGATGGCCACCCGCCACCAGGTGCTTTTGTCTCATGTATGACTAGTAGCAACAACTCAGTTTCTCATTTCTCTGTCCTCGACTTGGGAAGCGTCAGGCCCCCCTTTCCCCTCCTGCCTCCCTCCTGCAAGAAGGAAGAGTCAGAGGGAGGGAGAAGAAAGCTAGATAAGAGACAAATGCCAGCAATGCAGAGCAGGACTTTTGCGGGAAATCCGGACGGGGCCAGAGGACGGTGTCCAGGATGTACAAGAGTGTCAGATATCTGATGAAGAAGATCAGACCGACTTCTGAAAACCGTGGGCCTTTGAGATGGGCCTGCGAGGGTTTCCAGAAGCACTCAGGAAGCAGGGGGCGAAGACAGGCAGTTTAGCAGAGGGAGCAGGAGGCGGGGCAGCAAGTTGGGGCATCTCGGGGCCTATTTGGAAAATAGTGCTGGAGAGGTAGGTGGTAGTAGAATTATGTAAGGTGTTATGTAGCCAGGTGTGGTGGTTATAATTTCAGTAGGCAGCGGGAACCTAGTCAAGGCTTTCTAGTAAGAGGAATATTAGTGGTGCTGTCTAGAAATGTCACTTCTGAATTTTTCACTTCTATGTGCTTTTGATTTAAGCCAGGATAACACTCATCCCGGTTATCCCTAAACTTTGCTACACCCCAGAATCATTGGGGGAGGGGGTTTAAAAGTCCCAATACTTAAGTTGGACTCCACCCAAATCCACTCAGGATGTTTGGGGATAGGATCCAGGCTTCCTCACTTTTCTTAAGAGTCCAAGGTAATTGCCACGTGCAGCAAAGATTGGAGAGCGCTGCTTTATCCTTTTATTTTGTCTTCCGTGCATATCCCCAATGCACTTTGATTTGTTTCCTAAATATCTTCTTGTCAATCTAGTGCCAAGTACCAAGTGCCATTTTTCTCGGGCCTCTCGTGGCCGGTGAGAACATGGATAAGTGTTTTCCTTTGCTTCAGTAGGACAAATGCTTTGTAGCCTTTTGTTGGAGGGAAAGCACATTCACCCTGCAGGGACCTTTTGCATCAGACAGCCTTGGCTTTCCAAACTGGACCTGAAGTCTGCCTCCAGGTCTCCTGAAGAGCAGCAGGACAGCCGGTGGCTGGAGAGCAGGTTGGGCAGCTCGTGGCTGTTGTCAGTGTCAGACCAACTCAGATGGCATAGGTGTCTCCATGGACATCACTCCCTGCATGTAACCTGCTGAGTTTCTTAGACGTTAACACCCTCAAGATTCTAATGCTCTTCAGAAGGAAGTGGACTTTGTACTTGACCTCTAGAATGGCTCATCTTTCAGTGAATAAATAGGAAGAGACTATTTCTATTGTCTGGGAAAGCCCCTTATTTGTACAAGCTTATTTTGTGATGATGTCAGATAAATAAGGCATTCAATTTCAGATTCTTTGGTGCCACCCAAGATTGTTGTCCTGAAAAGAATAAAGGTAGGTGAAGGTGGCGGGTTATAAGGATGGAAAATGTGTTTCTTAAAAGCAAACTCCCAGAATTTCAGGGAAAACAAAAATTAAAAAGCGATTAATCAACCCTTCAGCCCACGTGACCCTGCCCCCATGCCCCTTCCCCTCTAGCACCTCGGCAGCTGTGTCAAAATCCATAGGTTTTTGTTGACTTTCTCGGCTCATTTGCATGGTGTCCCTGTATTCCAAATCTAAGCGTAGAAACTTCGTGAATGCGTTTAGACATCTCATGCCCAGGTCCCTGTCACTTGACGTTGCAGTGCTCAGTGCTTCACCCTACCTTCTTGCACCTCTCAGATTCGGTTGCAACGTAGCTACACGTTAACACGTCTCTGGGACTTTGGAAAAATACATGCTCAGTCTTGTGACTCAGCAGTTCCAGGTTCTACCCAGTGTCTCCTCAAGAGAAATGAAAACACTTTCACAGATTTGTATGTGAATGTATATAACACCATTATTTATTGTTCCCCTACTCCCATGTCAACCCCCTACCCCTGCAAAAAAAACCCACTGGGGACATTCCAACAGATGAATAGAGGAATAAATTGTGACACAGTGGAATACTACTCAGCAGCAGTGGGCCAACAGGGGTGAATCTCAGAAGCATCAGGCTAAATGGAAAAAGTCAACACAAAAGATTATACATACAGCGTATGAACCCGTGTATAGGTAATTTATCGAAAGTGGCGACAAAGCAGATCTGAGAGTGGCCACCATCGGGAATGGTGGGACAGAAATGTTCTCAGTGGGCTCAGTGCTGGTGGCTGGACAGCTGTGTGAATGACCTGCAGCTCGTGAAGCTGCACTTGTCAGGGCGAGTTTCTCAGCAGGTAGGCTGGACCTGCACACAGCATTTAAACAACACTTCAGCATTTTCTGAGTATCTCTTCCTTGCCTAGTGCCTCTTGAATAAAATTCCTGCCCTTCCTTGCTGACCTCCCTCCCTCCCCTAAGGCAGGTGTAAATACTGGATTTGGGGGAGATTGGACAGAACGGAAACCAGGCTATTGCAGATGGGGTGGAGGCAGCTTCTGCGAACAGGCCAAATCCAGCAGCTCTCGGGGCTGTCCCGGGGCTGGGGACAGCCGCGTGTGCTGGGTTCTGATGCCCCCTAGAGACGGCCGGAAGCAAGGCACGGCTTCGCTGAGAGATGAGAGCAAATGGTCAGATGGGTGGTGTGTTTGCTTTTTATCCCCAATAGGTTGGCAAGGACAGGAAAGGGGGTTCTAGGTCTCCCTGCCTTGGTGAGGTGGACTCAGCCCAGTTGGGCCCCACCTGGCGAAGTATCTCCTGATATTTTGCCAGAAGTCAGTGGCTTAGAAATTGCAGGGAGCAGGCTCAGACCCTGGTCTGCAGATTCCCTGGTGCCGGGCTTCCTGGACGTGGAGCGGACTTCGAAGGCCACTTTAACCCCAACTTCTTTTACTCCCTGTTTATGGACGCGGAGGGAGGTGGTGGTATTGATAACAGAGAGCAGAGGTAAGACGGTTCCCAGGGTGGACCCTCAAAATAAAACAGTTGTTTTATTTTGTGCTGAGCATTTATCATATCAATACAAATTAATATACAGAAAACCTGAAGGAGGTAAGTGACCCCTCCCAGTCCCTCCCAGTTGATCTATGGATTGGCAGGTGGCGCTAACCCAGATGCAGAAACATCTTTTGTGAGAAGAGGAACAGAAGCCAGGATACTTGTGCCTATAAAACCCAGGCGCCGTGAAGCTGTGTAGGTCCCAGAAAAATAAGCAAATTACTTTATTTTTTTTTTAATGTTCTTTGAAAGTAAGGGCAGTAGCTTAAAAACAATTAGAAAGTCATAGTCACTGTGTAATTGACTTAAATCACGATTTCCTTTAGGAAACAATGAAAATCTAAGCATGTGTGTATTTTGAAGATGTGCAGACAAGCCTTTTATCATCTCTTAATTCTCACCTAATCATGGAAGGAATTTGCGGGGAGCCAGGCCCCAGGCAAGAGCAGTATTGAGAGGCAATTCATGAATGGCTTGATTATTATTTTGACAAGGGTTTTATTTTTATTTTTCCATCATGTATGCAGGCTCCCTACGCCTGTCTCTTGATGCTAGTATCCTGGCTCCTGGCCGCCTCAGTCTTATAGGGGAAAAAAAAATGTTTGTGTTTACTCTAAAAAGATAATCTTGCTTTTCAGAGTGATTAATCACATACACAGAATTTCAGTGTGCCTGCCATTCATTTGTCAAATTCCTGATTTATAATTCATGCTCCTTCCCAGGGGAGAAGCATGTTTTGTTCAGAAGGTATTTTTAGTGTGATTCTATTTCTTGCTAGTGAAAATAATTTACTAAAAAGGAGCCTCATCCTGAGTTTAGACAGACTTCTGACGTGGGAAGGCATCCCTCACACCCAACCCCAGAGGTTTCTGTACTGACGAGGAAGACTTGCGTCCCATGAGGCCAGCTGTGGAACCGGGGAGCGACCAAAGCCTGTGGGGTCGGCATTGACACTAAAGAGTGGCCTGCAGGCTTATGCAGGGACTTCTGTTTCCACCTCCCAACCCCTGTTAACTACGCACCGTACAGACCGCCCCCTCTTCACTCCAACGGCCTCCCCTGAAGCCCTGCCGTGAGGGGCCGACAGGTGTGGGGCTGCTCCCAGGGATCCTAGAATCCATTGCAGCGTCCCAGATCTTCCTGCCTTTGAACGTGTCTTCATCTGGATTCACTTAGACAATGTCTTACATCCTTTTTCAGCAGAATTAGGCACTAAGGACTGAGCTCTTACTCAGGATTGGTGACTCAGGTTTCGGCCACCTGGTGCATTTGGATTGGCTTGCTTTGGTCACTGTGTCCAGAGGCCTTGCTGCATTGTTCAGGGCCCACGCTGCGGGTGTGGACGTATGGGACCCACTGGTCTGGGAGGGGTTTTTCGCAGGAGTCTTAGAGAAGATTCTAACTGTGGATAGAAATCGACTACCTCCAAATGTTTTGTAAGTAAAGGTGAGATTAGCCTTTGGGTTCATGGGGTATTAGCAAAGAGTCTCAGTAGAAAGAGAAATCAGCAGTCTCTAAACTGGTTGCTCACATTCTCACATTTAATCATGGTTTTTTAGAGAACTGTTCCAGAAGTTCCAGAAGTTGCTTACACTGTTCAAACTGACAACGATTCCTCATAGATTTCTTACTAAAGCTTCTCCATGGCAAGTCCAAGCTGTTCTAAGCTTAAGGTCACGTACATATGTGGTTTCTTTAAAACTCTTACAGAATATTCTAGCAGCTGCTCAAATCACCGCTCTCCACATTGTTTTGTAAGTGAACGTCGAATTGACCAGTGTTTCCTCCTGAAGATTCTCAATATGAGGAGAATTCAGATACCTCGAAACCATCTAAATAACGCTCACACATATTTAGAATTTTTTATGGCGCTCTTACAGAAGGTTCAGGTGTCTCCAAATGCTTTTCTAGGTGAAAGTGAGCTTTGCATAGGCTTCCCATAGGCTCTTCCTGAAGATCGTTGATGTGGCAAGAAGCTGACTGCTTCCAAACTGGTTTCTAAGTGAAGGACACATCTCTTTGTGGTTTCTTACAAAACTCTTACAGAACATTCTGGCAGCGTATAGAAGTTGCGTCTGTTCAGATTGTTTTGTGAGTGTAAGTAAGATCGTCTCTGGTTCCTCTGGAGATCTTAGTGAAGACTCTCAGTTAGAAGAGAAGTCAGCTGCCTGCAAGCTCTTTCTAAGGGGAGGTCACAGCTGTACAGCTTCCTGTAGCAGGCTTGCAGAACACCTGACACAGTGCCCTCGCTCACCCTCTGCAAATGGATCCGTAAGTGTAAGCTTTATCTGGGCTTCCTCAGAGACAGCGTGCTGAAGGGTGTCACCGTTAAGACAAAACCGCTGTCTCCAGACAGAACGCCAGTGGCGCAGAGTCCACCTCAGCTCTGTGACCCCTCGTGGGCAGTCAGGTCCCGAAGCCGACAGAAGGCTCGGCTGGCCCTTGTCCGTGCCCCTGGTCCTGCGAGTGAGCAGACGGGGCTGCAGAAAGCACCGCGTATACGGTGTGTCCAGCCCTGCATCCCGTCGCTGACCTTCCTCCCGGCCTGCACGCCCTGGTGATTCCCGGGGCTGTGTCACTGGGTCTGTTGACAGCGCCGTAGCCAGCACAAGTGTGCTCCGGGCTCGATGAGACCCAGGCTGAGGGAGACCAGCTGGGTCGCAGTCCCGGTGTGGGTATCAGCAGAGGTCCTGCTGATGGACACAGCCCCGAAAACATTTCTAGGACATGGCTCAAGTACATCCTCTGGTGTGAGGTCCGTGAGGCAGGGAGGGCTCCATTTTATCTTGGCCGCCCTGGCTCTGGGAGGAGGGCGGGGGTCCTTTCTTCTCCACTGTTTGCGTGTTGGCTCTGGGAGTCCATCTGGCAATGCTGCACTGATTCCTAGCCTCAGTTTTGTAGAAGGTGCATGACTGAGCCCCCGAGAGACTTGCACTGGAGAGCAGAACAGGGAGGGAGAGGACTTGTGGTCTCTGGTGGGCAGCAGTGACCCTGTCTGCCTGGCGCAGCCTGAGAGACACACGAACCCCACTCTGCAGCTGTCCGTTTTCTCGACTCCCCAGGGTGGGTTTCCCCTGATAGCTGGGGAGTCTGAGGTTGCTGACTGAGCCCCGTCTTTCCTTCAGTGGACCACCGAGTCTACCCACTGGGGGCAGGACCCCCAGCTGGACCCCAGCCCCTCGTCCTTGCTCAGCGTCCATTAAAGATGGTGTCTCTACGTTTCATCTCCAGACCAACCATGTCGGCGTCACCTGGGTGCTAGTCAGAGGTGCAGGAGCAGGCAGTCGGGGGTGGGCGGGGCCCAGCTCTGCCGAACGAAGCTTGCCTTGCACAGCGGTGCCTGAACGGATGGCCGGGGGCACTGCCCGCTGGGGACCATTTCCTCTGCTCCACACCTTCTCCAGGGACCAGAGCTGGGACTTTTCAGGGTGTGAGGGAGAGTGTGGAGTCGGGAGCAGGCCCAGGCTGCTCCACCACCCAGCCTGTCTCCCACCCCGCTCTGTGCCCCACCCTGTCACAGGCGGCTTCCGGCAGGGACGGGACTTGCCAGCAGATAAAGGCACTTTCTGCACAGGTCTGTAAGCCGTTGTGGTTGAGTGGCAGCGCGTGTCTGTCTCCCGGGCTGGGCTGCCAGCTCACTGTATGCGCATCGCCCCCAGACAGTAACCCAGGGCGCTTCTAAGACATGATTCGAGTGCCCCCGTCTGGCACGAGGAGTGCTGCTTGTTGGTCACAGAGGTCAGGAAGGCGGTGTCTGACCGATGGCGTTGCGTTACCAGCAGCAGTGTCCCTCCGTGTACAGTTAGCAAAATCTCCCGGTTGCGGAGGACACGTGCTCAGGGCTGTGAAGGTCCCCTGGAGGCTCGGGGCCCATCGAGCCCCTCGGGCGGGGGTGGCGGTGGAGAGGGCGCGGGCTCACGAGGGCTTCTGTGTCCCCAGGAACTACTCCTTCTATGTGCTGGACAACCAGAACCTGCAGCAGCTGTGGGACTGGGGCCACCGCAACCTGACCATTAAGGCCGGCAAGATGTACTTTGCTTTTAATCCCAAGCTCTGCGTCTCGGAAATCTACCGCATGGAGGAGGTGACGGGGACGAAAGGGCGTCAGAGCAAAGGGGACATCAACACCAGGAACAACGGGGAGAGAGCCTCCTGTGAGTGGGGTCCTTGCTCTCACCAGCCGGGTCCTTTGGCTCTTAAAGAACAGGCCCCTCAGCCCCTAGGCATCCACCCCAAACAGCCTCTCTATCAGCCTTGACAAATTAAAACCAAATGAAGGTAGACAGCTCATTCTAATACAATCCATTGTAAACATCACTGTCATCATTAGAGATTCCATGTCCTGCAAGTGACCAACACCCAGGTGGCCTAGAGGGAGGGAAATCCTGATTTTTGGCCAGGCAGAAAATTCCATTTGACAGATTATAGCAAATTTTGGTACAAGCATCATCCATGGGTTGAATGGCCTTTCCTATCACAGGGCCAGTGAGCACGCAGACCCTGCTCTGATGGAAAGTGGAGGCCTCTGTGTCTCCACGGGGGAACGGAGGTCACTTAAACTAGCACTTTCCTTGAAGCAGGTGCTGACTCAGGTTTTAAAGACATGCGTACAGAACTCAGAGTTTGCTATCTTTTGATGCACAGGCTTCGAGTTTCTTTTCCAAGAAGTTCCCGTCCTCGCCAGCACCGGAAGCGAGTGACCTCGGCCCTTAGTCTCCCACCTAGCAAAGGGGAGGCTTGAGAGCCAGGAGCTCAGACACAGCCCCTGTGGGCTTCCCTGTCCCTGTCTCGGCCTCCTCCTTGCTCCACCGCAGCCCAGAAAAGGTGGCAACCCTCTCTCTTGGTTGACACTGCTGTCTTAAGTGCCAGGCCCGATCATGATAGCCTCGCACTGGTTACGCAGCGTTTGAAGTCCTAGGTCGGAGATGGGGCAGTGCATTTCTCGTATACTCCTGTACAGAAAACCGCACTCAGAAATGTGTGGTTCTGTCCGGCTGGAGAGGATTGGAGGAATACATTGTCTTTCCACCATTTTTTGTTTTAAGGAAAGGCACAGATAGGAATGAAGGTGAGTAGGCAGGCAGGCCGGCAGAGAGAAGAGGAGGACGCGTTTTCATTTGATTTTTCATTTATCTGTTCACGTTGGTTGCTTCTCCACTGGCCCAGGGCTATGTGGCTTGTTCCTACAGAGGCAATTGACTAACCTCTGCTCCACCAGGTCGCAGCAACCGCCAGTCTTTTTTCTTTTAAGGAAGGGCGCAGACAGGAATGAAGGACAGTAGGCAGGAGGGAGAGTGGCGGAAGAAGCATGTTATTGATTTTATTGAGGTGTTCTTTTGACGGTTCCCCCTGGCCCAGGACATGAACCCCGGTCCTTGGGATGTGTGTGGCCTGTGCCTGCAGGAGGCCACAGACATAACCGCTACCACCAGGGTTTGCCCACCGTTGGTGTTTAATAAGGGAAAGGTAATAGGAAAAACACAGGCGAGCTGCAGGCCGGGCCACCCCAGGCCCATGACATCAAGGATGTGACAGCCTGTCACTCACGCTGAGCCTCTGTGTCCCAGGTGAGAGTGACGTCCTGCACTTCACCTCCACCTCCACCTCGAGGAACCGCATCATCATCACCTGGCACCGGTACCGGCCGCCCGACTATCGGGACCTTATCAGCTTCACCGTGTACTACAAGGAAGCGTGAGTCTCTGCACTTGGGACCACGGGCAGGGAGACCCTGCCTCACCCTCACCACCCTCCCAGCTGACACGTGTCCCCCATCACCACCAGTGACAGAGGTGTTAGCATGAGGCCTTTCATTCTTCAGGGGGAAGTTGAGGCCTTTGACAAAACAAGCCCAAAGGGAAGAGCTTGGTTTTTGAGACCTGGGCCAGCCGGTCCCTATAAACCGGGATGGAGGGTGTGACGGCAACATGATTGGTGCCCGCTAACCACGTCATGGGTCCTCAGCAGTGTCCTCACAAGCAAGTCCCTTGTCTGTTCCCATCACTATCTCGCAGGCCTCACCGTGGCGCAGCCCTGCCTCTGGGCCATGAGCCCTCTAACGAGGGAAGAAGGAGAGGCTGTCCGACCTCATCTCTTGAGTCTTTCATGATTTCTCCCAGAATCTGTGTCTTCAGATGACCTTGCCCTCCAGATAATAACTTTTCTTGGTCTCGTCTTCCTTCCCCAGCCTCCTGTTCCCAACTGGTCCCCCATTCTCCAAGTCACCCCTTGCCCAGGTCCCTTCTGAACACTGTTGTTCTCCTTCCCAGGCACCTGGCTTCCCCAGAGTTGGAAGCAGAGCCTCTGTGGCAGCATCTGGTCGTCTGGCCAGACCTTTGGAGATGTTTACTGGCAGTTTCTCCAAGGACTTGTTGCTAGTTTCTGAGACAGTCTGAGAGCAGACTGTTGTCATTGTATAAGATACCTGAGAGCAACTAGAATTGTTTGTGAGCAAATTAGATCTTGGAAGCTGTTTTAGGAGTGGTTTTTCTGTAGCAAAGTCATTTTCCTCCAAAAAGCATCCTTTGTCAATATCTGACATTTGGATTAAACGAGTGCTTCTTTTTTCTTCGTATTAAAAAATAGCAGGTGCAGCCTTGAGGCTCAGATGACTAAGGCTGCTAAGGTACAGGCCTCGTAAAGCCCAAGGACCCGGGTTCAAGACCCAGGGCCAGGGGTAAAAAGGTCTTAAGTAAATGTGTGTGTGTGTGTGTACGTACATATATATATTTATATTTTTGGTTGTAGACTATCTTTTATGTGTGTGTATAGACACACACACACACACACACACACATTTCACAATCAGGAGGTGGGGGAAACAGCATTTGCATGTGTTCTTCAGGAGCCGTGTTGTCAGTCTCACGAGCTGTAGAAACCAAAGCAGAGCGCTCAGCTGTGTGGTGAATAAATGGTGACGCCCCAAGACCAGTTGCTTCACTTTATTCTATAAAAGTCAAATCGATTGTTTTATTTTGAATTCCTGTTACAGAAGGTGTGACATCCTAGGCCCCTGGGGAAGGTTTCGGAGGGCTTTGATGTCAGAGCCCTGGGGCCTCTCCAAGCGCCCCTGGCTGTCTTTCAGGCCCTATAAGAACGTGACGGAGTACGACGGACAGGATGCCTGCGGCTCCAACAGCTGGAACATGGTAGACGTGGACCTGCCCCCCAACAAGGACGTGGATCCCGGCATCCTGCTGCACGGGCTGAAGCCCTGGACACAGTACGCCGTCTACGTCAAGGCCGTGACCCTCACCATGGTGGAGAATGACCACATCCGGGGGGCCAAGAGTGAGATCTTGTACATCCGCACCAACGCGTCAGGTACCCGCATGCGGTGGCTGCCATCCAGACTCCTCCCCGGCTCAGTGAGGTTCCTCAGCGCGTCACGCAGTCACAGGACTCGCACTGACTACGCTGGGGTCTCTCTCTGACCTGAGTCGTGCTGCCTTTATGTGTCTTTCTTGTCAATATAGAAAACTCTCTCACTTACTAACAGCGTAGGCTCTTCCTGGCCATATTCTGGACGTGGTACCATTTCACATCACCTACTTGCCTGCTCTGGGCCAAGACGCCCACGGCCTCCAGGTGCTAGGCTGCTCCGATGGAAGGCCCAGCCAGGATGCAGCCGTCTGTGGCGGCCCTTCTTGCGGAGGAACTGCGGTGCTGGGTTTCCTCGTGTGATTCCTGACTTTCCATCTCTTTCTGTAGCCAGCAGGTGTCCACGGAGGTAGACAGAAGTTGGAAAACATGAGCTGGAGTATGCTGTGGGCATTCAAAGTATTTGCAGATGGGAACAGTCCTCCTCTTCCCTTCTTTTTCTGAAACACCTCATTTCTCATCCCCAGAATCCAGAAATAGTGGGTGTATATATTCCACACGTAAAAGCTAGTTGAGAAGCAGGCAAATATACCTGGTGTTTAAAGACACTGATAATATTCTCTCATGGTCCACTCTGCTGATGGGAAGGCTATTTTAAAACGCTGTCAGCTGGCATCAAATACGTTGAAATGGAGAAGAGACGAGAGCAAAATTCTCTGGGAAAGACCTTGGTCTTGAATACCTGGTGCTTCCTCCCCTCCCCTCTACTGCCCTGTCTCAGTGTCCCTATGAGTGGCCACAGTGATATAACTGACCCCAAGGTGTCCATAGAAGTAAATCTAGCACAGACTTCTGATCCTGGATGTGGGTAGGAGACCCAAGGCCCACAGACAACAGCATAATTTGTTCATCTTAAAATTTGGAAGCAATTCGCTGTCGCCAGTTGAGGACTAATAATGTTTTCTCACTATGACAAATGCCTAAGAAACTTGTCTCCTTTTCACAAAGATGGAAAATGAAATCGAGTCATTTCAGCAACCACACAGTGTTGTAGGGACGGAGTCACGTGGTCCATTGCCTCTGCTGTTTGGTGGCGCCGACTGAAGCTTCTGGGGAAAGCCGTTTGTGTCTGAAATGCTTGTTTCTGAAAACCCTAGCGATTGTATCCAGTGAGGATGCTTTCCCTGAAAATCTGACATTAGTCGTCGCTTCTTCTCGAAGTGTCATTCTTCTGGGTGTTCCGGGCTTGTGTGTGATGTCAGGGACCTAAAGCTGTTCACCCCTTTTACACGTCACAAATGGCCTGGATAACCGCGGGGCCTAAGGGACATACAGCAGCCACGGTGTCTTCTCTGGCACTTGGCAAACCTGCCAAATGGATTTTTTTTTTTTTTTTTGTGCATAAGATTTCTGCGGTCCTGGGGTGCTTTTTCCATTTACATACAAGTCAGCCATGGGTGTGGGCTTGTAAGTAATGCTTGATCGCTCTATCGTTCTTGTCTGTAAATCAATATTCTTTTACTGGTAACAGAATCCATTGCTAGCTCGAAACCAGGAATTTTTTTTTTTTTTTTTGTGATTGAGTCTTTAGATTGCTTTTCATAGTCTTGGCCTTATCTCAGTCATTCCGGAAAACATGGTCATGGAACTGGTAACTTCACAGGCCTTTCACCTCGCCTTTTCTGTTTCATTCACACGTGCGTGCACACATACACACACACACACACACACACACACACACACACACACACACACACACACACACACCCTTGGGCATGCGCACACGTGCAAACACCAGCTCCTTTTCCACTGCACTCTTTTATTGGGGCTTCTTGCCCTATTTATCAGGGAATCAAAATCTCAGGTAAAATGCGACTCAG
>RJWH01002954.1:8778-188568 GCA_004363575.1 Solenodon paradoxus
CCCCCCCCCAGACCTGTGACTCAACCCAGGGTTTGTGGTTTGGGCTCCTTTGGAGGCGACCCCCGACCTATTTTTTTTTTTTTTTTTTAAGGAAAGGTACAGGTAGGAATGAAGGCAAGTATGCAGGCAGGGAGGAAGAGAGAGGAGGACAAAGAATTTCTGTTTTATTTTATTGTATTTAGTTGTTCATCTTGGTTATTCACTGGGCCCAGGACATAGCCCTGGGGCCTTGGGATGCAAGTGGCTCATGCTGACCTGGGGGCAGATTTATCCAGCAGACCACCAAGTCATGCCAGAGGGTAGTTCTTGTCTTAAACCTTGTTTCTTCAATTAAGTTTATTTCCACACAAATAAAGTGATTCTAAGTTAGATGGGTCTAATAGGGTGACTCCAGGCATCTTACATTTAGATCGGAAATGAACATTAGGGAGAGAGAGACTATTAAATTGTTAGACACCAAATTAGGTTGTGTACTTACAATAGTTATTTCTTATAATTGTAGGATACGCTGAGCTGGCATGAATAAAGACTAACATTAATCTGACACAGAGCAATGAAATGTCTTAAGTTATGGCCCATTGGGTAATGATCAATTAATGACAAGTTACTCATAAATAACAGTCCTAAAAATGATTTTTATGTCGTTAAGCCAAGGTCGGGTTTATTTTTTCTCCCAGTGCTGTTTTTTACTTTGCTCTATATGTAAATAGCACCAAATGTAAACAGTCGGTTCATGGAAAGATTCATTTCAACCCCTCACCCTACTCCCACATACGCTCAGACACCATATGGATAAACTTGAAGCAGAAGTGTTGGATTAAACACCATACAGTTCCTCCCCCACGTCTTTTCCTACCACCCCGGGGCCAGATCAGGATTCTGTGCTTTGATCTACACTATGCCATCTCCAAAGAGCGTCAGAGTAGGACAAGAACCCCTAACACCGTTCACTAGGGTGCTGAGAAGTTCCAACCAGGTGGAACTCTCAGGCAATCCCCTTATCAGATCAGTAGAGCAGGGAGTGAATTACACTGATGAAGCGGGTCAGAATTTAGGAAGAGGTGGTAACTCTCAGTGAAAAAGACCTCTGGATCTTGCTGCCTGAGAGACCAGACAAGAAAGACTACACCTGTGTAGTCAGGGAACCCTGATCCCAAAACATGGACAGAAGTGGCAGGAGGCTTCCACATGAGCCATTAGCAGTCCGTTTTCTATTATCCCAATGTCAAATCTGTCTTGAGTATAATGGAGAGAAAGCAAAGGGCATAAGGTTTTGAATGGCTAGGCAGTAGGTAGGAGAAAATGGAGGCAAGGGAAGGAAGAAAATAGGAATAAAAACTATTCCAAACATTCCCAGAGCCAGATGACTAATTGTGTTTTCCTGTCTTGGACTGTTCTTTTGCTGTGTTTATTCCTTCCCTTGTTAAATTTCCACTAGCTCTATATGTACTGCTGAATGAAGACGAAAAGGAACAATTCATATACCCACTATTGAGCAGAGCATAGAACAATACCAGAACCTTCTAAAGCCATGTGTCCCCAAGAGTGCATTCTATCCTCATCCCTGTTATTACTCATTATCTTTAATTTGGTATCAAACCCTCTCTTGATTTTTAAAAATAATTTTCCTTTTGCCATATGATCCCTGAACAATTATTTTTTTTTAGCTTTTATATAAATGCTGAGCTGTATCCATCAGCAAAAGACAGATGGTACACTCAAAATAAGCTAATCCAAATCTTTTTTATGGATGCTATTTGCAAAGGTGTGGGAGTGGTAGGCAAACCACAAGAGATAGTGTGATTAAATAGAATTCAAGTGACCAGTGGCCTCCTGACAGACAGAAGGAAGAGAGATGTTACCAGACCCTGGAGTAAAGAGTTGTCCTCTTGAGAAGAGCAATGACAGGTTGAAGGACAGACAGTCTTGGAGGAAGGCAGTGAGGGGAAAAAATATGTTAATCTTTCTTCTATCCTTTCCTTCTGCTGGGGTATCCAATTGACTTTAGACATTCTGGAAGCAAGAACAGGACCTCTGTATGGTGATGTAAGTGAGGAACAGAGTGAGGGAGGGGGTTTGAGAGCAGAGGGTGGGGTGTGCTAGAAGATATGTAAAGAGACAGTCTCCTGTGACTTTTTTCAGCTGACATTTTGAAATTTATTTGTGTTCATGAGTTTAATGATTGTAGTTCATTCATTTTAACTGCTTTTTTTTTTTTTTTTTTAAATATACCGTTGTGTGAAATGACTACATGTATTCACCCATTTTTCCTGACTAGGGGTAGCTGCCATTGTTTTATTATCATAATGTGGCTACATAGATTGTTACGTAAAAATAGTATTTGTGAAGATACCTGTTTTACAAATTAAAATAGACTCATAAGTGTAGACTTCCCCATATGTGCAGGTTCCCCATTCCTCAAATGTATGTCAGCACACCCTGCCCTCCACCCATTACGGAGTTCTTCACCATCGCCCAGTGGGCCCTGCCACTGCTCATGCCCGTCCTCCTCGCCCCGCATTTGCAGGTCATTAAACATGTATGTTCGTGTGCTTTTCAAACTTAAATTCTTAATTTTAATGATGTTAAAGTTATAAACTTTTCCTTTTTAGTTTGTGTTTTTTAAGAAAAATTGTGGTAAAAATACATAACACAAAACTTTACCATTTTATGTGTATAGTTCAGTGGCATTAAATATTTTCACATTACTGTGCATCCATCACCATTATCCATCTTCAGAACTGTTGGTGTTTTTTCTTGAAAGTCTTGTTTAAGAATATCTTCGTGTTATATCAAGACCATCTATTTATTTGTTCTACATTTTAAAACTTTTGTCTTTTACATGTAAATGCTTATATCACCTGGAATTGCTTTTCTTGTATAGTGGAAAGTAGGAACCACACTCCTCTCCATATAGAGAGTCAACTTTCCCAACACCATTTGGGATTGTGCATCTTTTTCTCCATTGATTTGTATAGTGCGCTTGTAATATGCCAGGTTTCTCCACTTCAGGTCCTCTACTCTATTACCTTGGTTGGCTTGTCTATTCCTGTACCAATCTCACATTTTCTTAAATACTACAGAATTGTGATAAACCTCCCATCTGCTTAAAATTCTACTCTCCTACACTTACACATGACTAAATCCTTAATTTTCTCCTAGTTTCTGTTTTACGGTCACATTCCTAGTCAGCCTTTCCAGGACACTCTTTCTAAAATTTCTGTGCTTCCACCAAAAAAAGTTTGTATCCTCCTTCTCTGCTTTATTTTTTTCTGCTTTATCAATTATTATGTAACATAGTAATGTTCAGCCGTCTCTTGTTTATTGTCTTCTTTTTACTACTAGAATTTAAGACTCATGAAGGTAGGGATTTTTGTCTAATGACTCTTGTTTCTTGAACATAGAAAATATTGCTTGGCACTTAGTAGGTGCTCGGTTCTTTTTTCTAGAACAAATGAGGTAGTGTTGATATATGGGAGGGTAAATCTCCCTCCCCGTACTTTCCTTTAGGAGTATTTTTGGTAATTCTTTGTCTCCCTGATGCTAGACTAACAAAAGCAATTTGAAGCAAAGGGAGAAATAATAAGGTACTCCTTTAGTCATTTATGTTTTCTCTGCTGTGAAATATCTGTTCAGGTTTTTTTTTTTTTCCTTCTCATTTCTATATTTCAATGCTTATCTTGCATTAATCATATCTGCAATTTTTTTTGTCTCAAGTTGTGGATCATTAAAAAATATCAGCCATGTCCCAGAGTCAGCCCTGTCCCGGAGGTGAGCAGTGAGGTGGAAAAGGTGGCAGAAACTGTAGCAGATGGCTGACTGCATTAGTTTCATGGGTCAGCTATCCTGCTGGAAGTGTCTCCTTTTCCTCTGCTTTCCATGGCAAGCAGCGTTGGCAGAACCTAGAGTTTATAAGGTCCTCGCTGGATAAAGAAAATGACCACGCCTTTGGTTCTCAGGGCCCAGGGGCAGAATAAACACTAACTTTGATTTACCAAGCATGGCAACTAAAATCTCAGCTGTGTGACTAGAGGGCAGAACTTCTGGAGTCATTTAAGGGTGAATGCTTGTGGGACGGTTTGTCTGTAGCTGGGTGAAGCCCAGGGCAGGCATTGAATTGAGCAGTGATGATTCATGGAAATTTCGTCAGAGAAGGTACTCTGTACTTTATTACTGGCAAAGCTGGGGAGCCAAGTCATTCTGGAAGGAATGTGTGTGAAGTTTCCAGATGAAGACTTGAAGTTTTATAGGTTGGAGTCACATTTGATTCAAACCACCTGTGGAACATCAAGCTGAACCCAACACTTTTTCATGTATCTCTCACATTTCACATCAACTCAGTATAATAAATATTCATTGAGGACCCACCGAGTACCAGACCCAGGAATTACAAAGATGAATGACACAGAAAGTCCCTGTTTTTAAGACTTCAAGTCTAGTGAAAACGAAATATATGTGTTTATATGTATGTCCTCCCCTTGATTGCGAGGTTGGGGGTCTATAATTTATATGCATTATGGTCTGATATGCATCATCTGCCAGCCTTGTGTACTCTGTCCATTCATTTTTGTTAATGAAATAAATACACCAAAGAGCTTATAATGATTTAACAAATATGGCTACTGAAATATGTAATATTATTGTGCATTATTGGTTCTATGACATGCAAATTCATATTGCAGTTGTCCCTAGATACAGAAAACACTCTTCAGGGTGCGGTAGTCAACAGAACTGTGGCAGTAGAAAACAATAAAAATGCTGGAATAGCTGGCAGATTCAGGTTATTTTGCTCCCCAAGTTCTAAAATAATTTTTAATATGACGAAAAAGCATCTAGCTATTATGCTCAGGGTCTAGTGGAAGTTAGGTTTACTGAGATATTAATATTAATCATGGATCTGTTCTTTCAGTTTCTGAGTTGGTTATAAAATGATTTTAATTACTTCATCTTTTAATTTGGAAGATACTATGTCGGCACTTTAGGGATCACAAAGATAAACAAAATGGCCCCTTCATAAAAAGCTTAACCTCTAGTAATGCCAGTATTCTTAACTAGCTGCATAAGTTTACAGACCTTTTGAAATAGTATACAAATTGGTATATAGGTACATTTTTTCTGAGAAGTGTGTTCATCAAACCTTCCATTGGTTCATATTCCCAAAAGATTAAGAACGTCTTCAGAGTTAGCAGTTGTATTCTGCAGGGGAATGTAACTAGAGAAGGAATTATACATATGGGAATTACAAAGAGATTTGGGGTTTTAAAAGAAGAACCCCAGGAGGCATAAGCAAAGGTTCAGTAGGGTGGAAGAAAGAGCATTTGACTTCTAAGGATAAGCAGGGTTCTAATAGGAGGGAGGGGCCAGGGTTCTTGAAGTGGAATGAACACCAGGAAGAGAAACACAGGGCAGGGAAGTGCAAGACATTCTTTGGCTGAAGAGCTAGCAGTTCAGAACATAACCAGGCATTGGCAATAATGTCAAATCTTGGGGCTGTGGGAAGCATTCAAATGCTTATTTAATAATTAAAATAAATATGTAAATATTCCACCAAATGCTCCATATTCTACTCCATTACCATTGTCTTAGTTGCCACAAATGTATTTTTATATTTGTAGTAGACTAACTTTTTAACTGCCAAGAAATATTTTAAATAAGCATCGATTTTTGTAGCGAAAGGGTTAATGACATTTAAAATGAAAGGTGGGGTAATGTAAGACTAGACTGAGGATGAAACTAAGAAAAGCTAAATAAAAACGAGTATAGCTCAGAGGGGATGTTAGGCACCTACAATTCTGATTGCAATGGATTGTATCTGCCCAGATTGCAGGAGACGGGAGGACACGAATTGGTGCACATTTTGGAGAGAAGGAGCTGCAGAGGGTCATTGCCAGCCACAGTTTGGTTCATTCTGGGGGTGCTTTGAAGCCTGATATTGCTTCTAGAGATTTGAACAAATCAAAGCGTTCTTCTCTTCCAAGGCCTGACTTTACTAAAGCCTTCCTTCGCCACTTTTGTAAGCGAGACACGCCTCCTAGCGGCCACAAGTGAAGCTTATTTTCAGGTCTTGAAATGCCTTCAGTTTACAAATGGATTGCCGTCTCAGGATTTTGGCGCTTTCTGTTTACTTCTACGACCCATTCTTTTTTCTGAACCTGATCTTTTCTAATTCCTGTAGATTCCGGCGCACTTTCTGCGTAGGTGTGAGTCCGTCCATTCATTCCAGTATGTTCCAGATATTTTGCTGGGCACTTACTATGAGCGAGGCGTGTGGGCAGATTCAGTGAGCTGAAGGTAGAAATGTATTCTTTTGGGATTACTAACCGATAGAAAAAAAAAAAAAAAGGTATTTTATATAGATGGGCAAATTAACGATTTTTCAGTTTGTTTCCTTTCCTGTAAAATAGGGGCAATAGATCTAATTTCCAGGATAACCGAAAGAAAAAACATGGGGGAAAAAAATGCCTATTGGTCCTCCAGCCCTACATCAAATGGAAAGTGATAAGTGGCCAGTCCTGGATTAAAGCGCCACCTTTTCTCCTATTTCTCAAACATTTGTTAGCGTCCAATTTTTGCTGCTAGTATTCCAGCACCCTATTTTTTTTTTTTTCTTTTCTTTCTTTTTTTGAGGAAAGGAGCAGACAGGAACAAAGGCGAGCAGGCAGACAGGAAGAAAGAGGAGGAAGAAGTACTTCAGTTTTTATTTCAAGCTGTTCACACTGATAGTGCCTCCACCGAGAACTCGAACTCAGGCATAAGTGGTCCGCGCTCCTTCGCAAGGCGCTCAGCTACCCGACCAGGAAGCGTCTGGCACCCCACTTCCACTTGTCGAAAGTTACGACTCTGCTTACTGAGGAAGCAGCTTAAAATTTGGAAACAAAGCCGCTTTGATTTATAAAACATTAAGCGGGCGAAGAGGTTAAAAACCTCGGGGTCCAGGAACACCCACAAGACTGGCGCAGCGCTCACGCTGGGTGGGCGGGACGTTGAGGGCGGGGCGTGCCTTCGCTTCCTCTTCCGGAGCGTCATTCATATGAAATCTCCCGCCACCCGGGAAAAGCGGCTTGTCAGCGTTTGTGTTTTTCACAATTTGTTGGTGTTGGAGGTGAGAAACTCCCGCCGATTTGGGACGGACAATAATCCTAGTGCTGAGGTTTGCAAGTCAAGAAAAAAGAGCGCTTTCAGGGGGCGTTGGGGAGCATGAGAATTGACTGGGAGAGGCTGTTGGGTATTTGTTGGTTGAGTGGGCCAGAGACGCAGGTGCCCGAGTGTCAAGCAGGGAACATTTCTTTGCAAGAGGGCAGGGGGGAGGGTCAGGAGTGGGGAATTATAAGAAGGCACTGTGGGTACTTTTATGGAGTCCCGGAAGACTGGGTTCCAAAGACCCTTGGTGGTAGGATAGGCTTGTAGTAAATGGACCCGGTCCCCATTAAGTCTTATGTAATCGCATCTTTCTGTGTTTCCCTCTGAGTTCCGCATCTTAACCTTAGGACTACAGAGAGCTAAGGAGGTGGTACTTAGCCCTGTAAGTGAGCTGGCCACGTCACCTGAATTTCATGTTGCAGGAAGTTAACAATACTACCTGTGTGGCCCCAAACACACACCTCTCGCCACTCACTACAAAATTTTTACAGGTGTGTTGTAGAAGATCTGGACAATACAGAAAGACATCACTCAGGGAAAACAATCATTAACGTTTTGTTCATGCCCTTTCACTTCAAAATGTGGAGGTTGTTTTTTGGGGAGGTGGGCTGGGAGGACAATTTTTGTTTTCAATTTCACTTAATATCACTTTAACCTTTTAATGTGCTTCTTTTACAAGGTAGCAAGATGCAGTTTTCTGGTACAAAGAGGAGGAAGCTGAAGTTGGCAGGTGACCAGAGGAATGCTTGCTACCCTCATAGTCTTCAATTTTACTTGCAGCCGCCTTCTGAAAACATATCTTTGATAGAATTTGAAACCTTGGCTATTGATAGAGTTAAATGTGAGTGATATTTGAATTAGAATTTTTATTTTCTCTAGCATCTCACTTATACCTCTGGTGAATTTGTGAGGCTACTTTATTTCCTTCCTTAATCAGTTCATTCAAGTATTTACGGAGGTTTTGCTATTCTTATATTTACTGTATAATGCAGATTTATTGGTGCCTCTGTGTTTCAGGTCTTAGCAGGAATTTTGCGACCTAATTCTCATCTTTGGAGGAACTAAATTCCGGTACCTGGAGGTAGACATCCAAAATAGCCATCTTAAGTCTTCTCCTAGATGTAAACAGTAGTGCTCTTGAAGCACAGAGGTGGAATAACTGAGTGAATTTGTTAACTGCTGAAAGAAGTTGAGATGTGATCTGGCCTTCGAGGATGAAGAGAAAATATCAGCAGGAGAAAAAGTGAAGAGTTTTCTAAGATGAGATAATGATCTGTACCAAAGCTTGGAGGCAAGAGAGAGAATGTTATATCTGAAGGGAGTAGTGACAAGTTCAGGGTGGACAGAGAAGTATGGGTAACCAAGGACATCTTGTACCCAGCTGATGATGTAATGTTGGGGTGTGTGCTGCCAGGCCCAGATCATTCAAAGCCTAAGCATGTTTGCCTATCCTAAAGAAACCACCTGGAGGTCCAGCCGTTAATGTCATGTCTTTATTACTTATGGACGCATGGTAGCTGGTTGGTGGGAGTAGGTACCACTGCCTGATCCACAGTCACAGCAAATTTTATAGCCATTGGCTTCATAGGTTGAATGTCAGCAGCAATACATGTGAACTACTCATAACCAAGTGGGTACATGATCATCAGCAGTGACTACCAGGGAGAAGGAGTAAGGATGAGGCGACCCTGGGAAGGACATATACCAGGGAATTCAGTTTCAAAGGATGGTGTATTTGACCCCCTGCCATCCCACTGGGAGGGTGGTCATTCATGGGACACACACCCAGGTCTCTCAGCCACAACCACACAAGGTGTAAGAAGACTGTGGCAGCTGTACTGGGGTTGTCTTCTCTCTGTGTTGGTAGATGAAAGAAATTAGCTAGCTATGAACTGAAATAATAGCACTGTCTTTACAGTTTATGTTCCAGTATATCCTTATGGGGAAATCAGAAGAGAAGGTGAGATAATGTTTATTATTCTTAGAAGAACGGACTGAGAACTGCTGATACAGAAAAGGGGTGCTCAGTACCAGTTTGTTGAGTGAAAGAGAGAAGGTAAGGGAGAAAAGGATTATAGGTTGCTGAGCAGTGTCACATGCTTCATAGAGATTAGGATGATGATTGAAAAGTGTCCCTTGAGTTTGGTGTTTAAGAGGTAACGGCCTGAACTAATGGAGTGATAGGAGAGATTTAAGAGAAGAGGTACTGAGTATTGTTGACAGGATTTGGTGACTAGATGTGAGGAATGAGAGAGCAGGTAGGGGTTGCTGTAATTTCAGCATGGTTGATCTCTTGGATAGAAATTCAGCTAGCGGAGATGATGGCAAGAAGAGGACAGGGTTGAGGGGAAGATAATTAGTTTGGGATATTATAATAAGGGGCTACCTGTGGGACATGGGGTTATGTTTAGGAGGCAATTTAGAACATTTTCATTGAATTAAAAAATGCCAGGACAAGAAAGAATATAAGGAAGGATTGACAAGAAGCTTTAGGAAAGTTTGAATAGTATTAGGATAGTTCATTTGGATGCTCGGAGGACCCTACTTCTCCCCTGTTGTCTTTTCTCTTCTGCTTTATCAGGAAAGGAAGGGCTGTCTTTCTGATGAGTCTGTGCTGAGTAAATGGCATGTAAATGACCTATCAGACATGAAGAATGCAAACAAGAATGCCAAATCTTGTTTTCCTTCCTCACACGCTTTTCTATTCCTCAACAACAGTGGCTCTGTACAGTGGGATTCTCCACCATTCCTCCTTCCCTCCTGGTTGAAAATTCCTGGTATTAGATTATGGTGCAGGACATGGATATTTTTTTTTGGTGTGGATGGAGATTATCCTCTTATAAATATATATAACATATAATGTACTTGCACAAAACACAAATTATCTTTTATAAACAAGTAATTATGAAATATGGAATTGTCATTCATAGTTTTTGTCTTGGATTTAGTTTTTAAAATTCTTTTATGCTTTTTTTTTTCTTTTTTTGATTTAGTGCTGAAAGCGATTGAAAATCTTGGTTTGAGTTATGTGAAAGGAACTGATGAATACAAGACTAAGTTGGAGAATGAGATTCGAAAGCTCAAGTTTTCCTACAGAGTAAGTAAAAAAATAAAAAAGGCAGTGTTCTTTCAGTTTGTATTATTGATGTACTGACTATTAGTTGTGGAGAAGTTCTTGAATTAGGCACAAGGCTTTTATAAAAACTAATATAAAAGTTAGCATAGTCTCTCTGAAGGTACCTACAAACTATTAGGGGCGATTAATATAGTAGTCAAATGACTATAATGACGGTTTCTCAAACTCAGGACTATTGACATTTTGGGTATTATAATTCCTTGTTGTAGGGATTGTTCTGTGAATTAGAGGATGCTCAGTAGCATTCCTGCCTTCTACCCACTAGATGTCTCCAGACATTGCCAAATGTACCCTGTGCAATATAGGATGATGCATATTGTTGGTAGACGTGCTCCAACTTTGAGAGCACGTAGAATTATCCCCTTCATGTTGGGAGGCTTGTGAGAGCTTCCTAGAGGAAAGAGTTGATCTACATCTTGATGGATGTGATCAAATTTTTATTTAGGGAAGATGACTATCAGTCGAAAATTGATAGGGTCATGTTTGCTAGGAGGAAAACAAGTTGGGATCCTGTAAATAATGAGAGAGTTTGAATTGATTGGAAAGAAAGAACTGAAGAGATATTAAGAAGTTAGAATCAAAAGATTTTAGTGACTGATTATAGAGAGAAGGGAGAGAGAAGAGTTATGAATAACGCCTAGCTTTTTAGTTAGGTCAACTGGTGGATGGTGGTGATATTCTGAGATGTGATATGCTGGAGGAGAAGCAAATTATAGAAGGAAAATGTTGAATTTAGCTTTGGACAAGATTTTATTTTTAAAGGTCAGAATCATTTTTTTATTGCAGTAATTATTCTACACATTAAAATAATTTTGGGCAAGATTTTGAGGTGCCTTTGGAGAAGTGTATTAGATATACATACATTTCTGGACTAAGGGGACATCTTAGTGTGGGAGTATAGATTGAAGAGGAAGGTTGAAATCATCATTAAGTGGTAATATCCTGCAAAAACATTTAAGAAGAGAAGATGATGGAGGACAGGATGTGAGGAATACCAGTCTTTAAGGTGAAGTGGAATCGAAGGAGTCTGGAAAGGAGATTGAGAAGGAGCTGCCTGAGAGGTAGGTGATTAACCAGGATAATAGTGTCCTAGCAGCCAGGGAAGGCTTGAGTTAATGATCATGATATAGATACTATAATACTGTAATACTATAGGAGTAACAACAGCAGGCATTTTTCTGTTTTATTTGCTATCTGCCTGACTATTGTAATCAGACAACTGTTTTAAGACAGAGGTACCTATTATTCTTTATTTACAGATGAAGAAAGATGTAACTTACATGATCAGCAATTTACAGATGAGGAAACTGAGTTATGATAGGCTGAGTAACTTGCCTAAGCTTATAAGATGGTGAATGGTGGAAACAATTCAAATCTGGACATCTTAGTCTCCATGGTGGTGTTAAGTGCAACAGTTTCAAAAGCTTAGGATGGATCCTATTATATGAATTATGCAGTGTCTCCTGGATTTATTGACAATGGGCTCTTAGAGGTAGAAACTAGAATAATGGCAGTGGTTGGAATGACAGTTGGATATGAAATATTTTGCTCTTTTAAGATGTTTAGCTGAAAAGACAGGAAGAATATAGGCCTGAATATAGAGGAAGTTGTAGAGAAAAGAGAAGACACACATACACGTATGTTATATCATATGTTAAATGTGGGTGTATGAGTATATACTGAGCAGAAAGATCTAGAAGAGAAAGAAGAGGATGGAAACTTCAAGATACCTTGAGAGACAAATCATATTCTTTTGGAGGCAAGAGCAGATAGATTGCAGGATTTAGGTGTAGGGATTTGCTTTATGTTTGAGGAAGGACAGATGCTTTGTACATAGAGTTGGATGGGAAAGGATGGATGCAGAAACTTGGAACTGAAGAAGTTGGCCTGGTGAATCTTCATTTCCTGCAAATTGGTGAAATCATCTGCTGAGGGAGAAAGGACAATGGTGTAGTGGGGAGCTTGGGCCAAATAATGAAAATTGAATAGCTTTCCTAGAAAGTAAGAAAGTGGTGATTATATGTCAAATCCCAGCTCTGCTGTTAACAAGCTTTGGGATCCTGAGCAAGTTATTTAACTTTCCTGTTCCTTACTTTCCTCATCTTTAAAATGCATAGTATATAGTTGCTGTTTTTTAAGCATTAAATGAGTTAATAGATTAAAAAAAACTTACACTGTGTCTGGTACCTCATGAGTGCTCAGAATTTTTTTCTTTCTCTTTTAGTGTTTTGGAATTAAATAACGGTTCCTTGGGGTTGATAAAGACCCAGTTGAAGTTATAGGTTGCATTTTTAATATACAAATTACGGAAGTTGTGTGTTTTTTCTCCGAAGGTTCTTAGTATTTTGGGACTAAGACTGCAGAGTGTAACTATACATTTATTTAGAATCTAGATTTTGCCAGGTGATTGAAATGAAAGCAGTTGAGGATTGATGTAACAAGTAGTTGAAGCAGTGAGTATCCTGGATATAGGCTGGTTAATAAAGTGAAGAGAAAGGAGTTGATAGGAGTAAAATAATGGGTTCCAAACCCAGAATGTTCTGTTGAGATTAAATCACTTCTCAGTTTCACCTGATTGCTAACTTATGATAAATTAGAATGATTATTCTAAAAAGCATATTACGAAATTTGTGATTTTGAAACTTTCACTTTACTCTTGGCTTATGGTGACTCAGTATTTCTTTACACCTCTTATTCTAATGCATTTATTTTATTCATGTGCCTTTTTTTAAAGGAAAGCTTAGATGATGAATATGAACCAAGAAGAAGAGATCATATTTCTCACTTTATTTTGCGTCTTGCTTATTGCCAGTCGTGAGTATACATTTATACTTTGTGTCATGTCTGCTATCTTGGGTTATAATTGGTGCATGGAAAGCTGACTTGCACTAAACATAAGAAAATTCATAATAACATCAGAAACCAGTGGTTCCCGGGTTGAACATGGTTGCAGCTAATTGTTTAAAATAAGTTGTTTACTAAAATAATATTGAAAATTATTCTATTGTAAAATTTTGCCTGTTGAAGCATTTTTTAAACTTATGCGAGAAACCCTTTATTTGGCATTAAAAATTGGAAGGAATATCATTTGGAAGGATTTTTTTTCAAATCATGATTTTGGTTCCTTTAGTTTTAAGGGAGTAGATGATAATAATAGATTTTCAAATATTGAACCAACATTGTTTTCTTAAATATAATAGTTGGTGATATATATATTTTTTACATTCCATTTAGGGTTTTTATTTATTTTTGTAATTTATTTTTTGATTGTAGTAGTTATTCTGCACATTAAAATAATTTCCTATGTATAGGTTCCCCCTTTCTTAGATATATGTCAGCACACTGTGCCCTCCACCAAATCACCAAGTATTCCCCATTGTCCAGTGGGATCTGACACCATTTGCCCCCACCTGCCCCATTCTCTTGGAAGACTTTTTTGATGCTTTTTAAAAGTGGTTATATTTTTAAGAAAGGAATCAAACACATTCTTGAATTTGAATACAGGTTTTTAGAAGTTGAATTGTATGGGCTGTAGCCCATTGGTCTCCTTGGGTTGTTGGTTTCTTTTAAGTCAGTAGCGCCACCCAGAGGGAGAAGGTGTTAATTGATTTTTTGCTTTTTTTCAACTGTATTTTTCCAGTATTAATTTTTGCTAAATATACTTACTTTTTTTTAGTTATTTTAATTTTTATACATTAAAATAAAACTCATGTATATAGGTTCCCCATTCCTCATATATATGTCAACCAAATCACCAAGTGTTCTTCACCATTGTCTAGAGAGCTCTGCCACCGTTTGCCCTACTCCCACCCCTAAACCCCCTGCCCGTCCCATCCTATCCCATCCTATCCCATCCTATCCCATCCTATCCCATCCTATCCTGTCCCATCGCTTCCCATTCCCTATTGGTCACCTCAGTTTTGTTGCAAGTGTCCAAGGGTTGGTTTTGTTTCGTCTGTTTCTTTGTTTTGTCTATTCACATTCCATTTATGAGTGAGGTCATCTGGTATCTTTCTTCTTTTGACTTATTTAAATATACTTTCAAAAGTTTTTGTGTTTTTTTTTTTTTTGTTGTTATAGGCTTATCAAGTGAGAATCTTGATTTGCTTACTATCTCAAATAATAATTAAGAGTTTATTAACCAGCTTTGGTCTTAGAGTTTTTCTTTGTGAAAAAGTATATGCAATTTACATAGTAAATGAATCGCTGACAGCTTGAAAGTCACCTTGGAAAAAAGCCTAAATCATACCTTTATGCAGTAGTGTAATTACTTTATAACATAATAGTAATACCCAGTATGTGTCTGTCTAGTAAATTACTTTCTTTGTATGGTTAGCTTTTTAAAAATTGAGATACACTTGTGCATATTAAATTTTATGAAATTATAAGCTAATGCTCTAAGCAAAGGTTATTTTGCAAAGGTTATCTGATCATAGTTTAGTCACAGAGTAAAAATTTTGATGTTTATTTGGCATTGATTAAACCACCTTACACTGAAAGAATACCCCAGTTTTCCATATTAGTGACTATATTATGGCTAATTACAAGCAATGAATATTTTCTTTTATATTGCTTGGCAATAATGCAGCTAGGCTCAAAATACTCTCTTAGTTTTAGGTTCATAAGGCCTTCCCCTGTATGTAATTTATTCCTAGAAGATAGTAGCATTATGGTAGAGGATTTGCATTCTTTTAACTTCTGTCTGTTGACATCTTGCTCATATTTGACTATTTCATAAAAGTTTCTTGGATTTAATAATCAATGAACTTTTAAAATGATCACTGAACTTTTCACTTATAATTTGCTTGTCTCCATTTCAGCGAAGACCTTAGACGTTGGTTCATTCAACAAGAAATGGATCTTCTTCGATTTCGGTTCAGTATTTTACCCAAGGACAAAGTTCAAGATTTCTTAAAGGATAGCCATTTGCAGTTTGAGCCTGTAAGTTTACTTTTTCAGTTGTTTTCACCATTTACTCCTCCCTCTTGCTTTAAGTCTTGATTTTAACGTGTAGAGTTTACTGTCTACATTTTCTTCCTAAAGATCTTTCTGAACGAATAGCTATTTGATTTGCACAACAGGGCATTTTCCCTTTCCATGACGAGGAGAAAAAGACTCCTTAAAACCAAAGCCTTCCACTTAGTTGCTTTATTAAATATGTGATTTATGAAAGCACTTTAATTTATGCAAGTTCATCCTTAACCAAAATTATACCAAAAATTTAAAGCTAATGTGTTAAAGCAAGAAGGAGTGGTAGTACTTCCTTTCAATAATGAAGTTTAGAGGGAATAATACTTTATTTTAAAAGTCATTTATCAGGTGCACGCTGGTGGCCTACCTCTGGTTGAGCGCAGTTCACATACATCCTAAGGATCCAGGTTTGCATTGTGAGGTGGGAGGATCAGCCAAGATGAATAACTAAGTAAAATAAAGTGCTTCTTCCTCCTCTGTCTTCCTGCTTGCCTACTTGCCTTTATTTCTGTCCGTACCTTTCTTTTAAAAAAAAAAAGTCATTTATCAGTAAAGTACATAATTATAAAGAATGCTTTCAGAAAAATATCTGAATGATGAATGATGTCTGGGATATCTTTGGTAGGGATAAATATTGTGGGTAGAAATAGAATTTATGTGGTTTAGGCGACTCTCTTTTCTGACTTGGAGCAGTGGGGCTGGTTGAGCCTATTTTGAGATTAGAAATAGGGAACTTAAAGTAAAAAAAAAATTAAAAAGTTAGAGTAGGTGAAAGATGTCCTATCTAAGAAATGGGAGATGTACTCACGGTAGCTAGAAACAGCGTGGGTTGCTGAGTTTTAGGGGAAAGAGACTACATCAAGGTAATTAAATGTTTGATAGACATTTCATGTCTATTTTGTGCTAGGAAGTCACTTTCCATAGTTTTTCATTTCTCCTGAGAGCCCCATGAAGTTTCTAAATAATAGCTCCCTAAGCACAGAAAAATATCAAGCCCAGAACCACTTAAACCAAACCCCCTGTATTTTCCACTTTGCTTTTAACTTTGATCCTTAGTAAACTCAACTGTAATTGATAATTTACCCTTTAATATTAAAAATAGTTTGTTGTTTGCTATTGTTGAAATGATTGATTTCATTAGATCATAGAGAAAAACGTGTCCTTTAGAGGATTTATTCTTTATTCTAGAGTATCTCAACATGTTATCAAGTACAGTTTTTATAAAGCAAAAACCATGTTTATTTTTTAAAAAAACTTTCAAACTGAAGTATATATACAGAAAAGTGTACAAATCGTAACTGTACAGCCCTTTGAAATATCACAAAGTGAACATTACCAAGGTTAAGAAATAAAAACATTGCTCTCACCCTGTATACTTTCTCCTCCTGTTCACTGCCTCCTATCTCCCACCTAGAAGTAACCACTGTCCTAACTTTTAATATAAAAATGCTTGTTTTTACATAAATAGTATATGGTGTGTCCGCCCCCCTAGCTGTACTGAAATATACTTAACATTTAACATTTGTCAGTTTAAAGAGCACAATGCGATGACTTGATACACATAGATACCATGAAATGTTTGCTACAGTAGGTTAGTTAGCACATTCTTCACCTCACATAATACCATTTTGTTGTTTGGGTGAGAACATTTATAATCTGTTCTCGTAGCCACTTTCCATATACAATACAGAATTGTTAGTAAAGTCACATACTGTACAGTAGATTCCTGAAACTTACTCTTCTTCACCCTGGAAGTCTGCACCTTTTGTACCTACCTCTTCATTTTCTCTATACTTCCAGACCCTGGTAATCATTGTTTTACTCTGCTTCTATGAGTTCAGCATTTTTAGATTCCGCATATAAGTGAGATCACAAGTAATATAATTTTTATAATAACTTTATTGAGATAGAATTCACATACCTTGAAATTCACCTTTTAAAAATGTACAATTCATTGACTTTTAGTATAATTACAGAGTTATGCAACCATCACTACTATCTAATTTAGAACATTTTTATTACTCTAAAAAAGACACCTGTACCCATTACAGGGTCACTCTCCATTTCTCCCTCTCTCATCCCTTGGCAGCCACTAATATATTTTCTGTCTCTGACTTGGCCTATTCTGGACATTTTACATAAATGGAATCGCTCATCTACAGTGTGGTTTTTTGTTACTAGCTTTTTTCAGTTGACATATTTTCAAGTTTGGTCCATGTTGTAACATGTATCAGTGTCATTCCCAAATGTCAAATATTTTACTTCTCTATTCAGCAGTTATTTCTCTGTTCAGCAGTTGATGGGTGTTTGGGTTGTTACCACATTTGGCTGTTATGAATAGTGCTGTGGTGACTATTTGGCCACAGGTTTTTGTGTGGCTTTCTTTTTAATGTCTTTCAGTCTATACCTTAGAGTGGAAATGCAAAGTCATAGAGTAATTCTGTGTTTAAATTTTTGAGGAACTGCCATACTCTTATCCAAAGTGGTTACACCATTATGTATATTAACAGTGTATGATGGTATCAGTTCTTCCACAAGCTCACTAATAATCTTTTTTCGCATCCTGTTGGGTGCGAAGTGATATGCCCTTGAGGTTTTCATTTGCATTTCCTTAATGACTAAAGATGTTAAGCATCTTTTCATGTATTTATTTGTAATATGTATATCTTATTTTGGAGAAGTGTTTTTTGAATCCTTTTCCCATTTTTTAATTGAGTTGTCTCTTTAATGTTGTTAAATATTCTTTACATATTATGGATACAAGTCAATTGTAAGTTATGATTTAAAAATATTTTCTCCATTTTGAGGATTGCTATTTCATTTTCTTGATGGTATCATTGGGAACACAAAGCTTTAAATTTAGATGAAGTCTAATTTATCTGTTTTCTTTTGTTGTGCTTTTGATGTCAGATACAGAAAACCTTTGCCTAATGCAAGATCATGAAGATTTACTCCTATGGTTTTCTCTAAGAGTTTTTTAGTTTTAGTTCTTAAATTTAAGTCTACGGTTCATTTTGTGTTAATTCTATATATTGTATGAAGTAGAGGTGCAGTTTCATTCATTAATATGTACCTCTATCTGGTGCATGTGTTTTCCAGCATAACTTGTTGAAATGACTATTGTTTTTTTCCTCATTGCGTTGTCTAATTCCTCTTATAAAGTGGATTTACCATAATTTGGCTTATTTATTTGTTCTTGAGCTGTCTATCCTTTTGTCAGTACTTGTGGTCTTGAATATTAATTATTGTAGCTTAATAGTAAAATTTGAAACTGAAAATTGTGAATCTTCCAAATTGTGAATCTTCTAATTTTGTCCTTTTTTCAAGATTATTTTGGTTATTTTAAGATTATTTTGGGTATTCTGGAACTGTTCTTCCTTGCATTTTCTTAAGAATTTTCTTGCCGGTTCCTACAAAGAAGCATCTGGGATACAGATTGGATTACATTGACTACGTAGGTCAAGTTGAGGAGATTTGCTATTTTATTAATATATCTTATGATTAATAAACTATTTAAAATCTTTAATCTTTTAAAATGAAATTTTGTACTACTTTTGTTAAACTTACAGCTAAGTATATTATTCTTTAATGTTACTATAAATGGAGTTATTTTTTGAAATTTCTTTTGGAATATTCATTACTACTGTATAGAAAGCCAATTGATTTTAGAATACTAATCTGTGTCCTGAAATCCTATGAAATGCCTTTAATTATATAGATAAAGTTGGAAGATTGACTGAAGGGAAAACTAATATCCACACTTGGATGTCACTGGGTATTATAGTCTTCCTATAGGTTTCTAAAAGAAAAGGTAACTTTGACTTCTTATTTGATCGTTTTTGTTTTTCTAGTTCAGTGATTCTCATAGGGGAATAGGATGGAGGAAGTCTTCCTAAAGGATTTATCAGAACCTTAGGTGGATGTGTGTAGAATATGAAACTATGTGTTTTTTTTTTAAATGTACACCGTAGATTGTAAAACTTGGCAAAGTGTTTGTAGCTGGTGGAGATTTATGAAAAATAGAGTATTATAGGGACCTGGCAGAGAAATGGTGCCTGTGGTATTTGTTACAATTTTTCTGGCAGAGATTTTTCTCTCCTCTTCTGGTACTCTTCCATGTTATCTGATATTGGTAATTAAGGTACTTACATTCATGTGCTATTGATTTAGCTTTCCCCAGGACCCTGTAGTTCTCCCTGTTTTAGGCTTCCTTAACTTTTACCATTTCATTAATAAGAACGTACAAATTTCCTTCACTTTAGTTTAAATATTTGGTTGCATTTAAAAACTATTGTGCTTTTAGACTTGGGACTCATATTTCGATTCAGGGCAAAGCAAGAATTGGGGAAAAGTTATGAGCATTGGTAACATAAGGTGGTCTCTGATGTGTGATAGGCACTGTTGCCTAAGTCAAGGAAGAAGGAAACAGGAGTAGAAATCCTTGGAGGCATCTTGGTTTCCATGTAGAAGCCAAACTTCAAAATTTTAGAAAGAAATGCTGTGTTCTAATTATGCTGCATTGTGTTTCTTTTGATGGAGAAATATATGTATATATGTACACACATATATGTGAATTGCACAGCTCTTTTTTTCTCTTAAATCTTGTTTTTGTTCATATTGTCATGACTGATGTAATTTTATTGGTTACAAATAGGAGGCGAATGGGGCTATTTATCAACTCTGAGTCTCATGTATTCTATTTCTGATTCTGACCATACTTTGATACTTTGACTTTTTGAGTCTATACTTGAGTTTGAGTAGTTAATTGATTCTGAATCTTTATGGCATGCAACAGAAATCCTTAATCTGAGCTATTCAGAAAGGAAAAACTGTTATTTTCTTTCCCTTTCTTCAATTTATATGTAAATACCTTGGAGCTGAAATTTCTGATTGAAATTGAGTAAATATTGTATGGGCACCATTTTCGATCTTCCATTGTTGAATTGATTGACTTAACCTTGTGTTGCATTAAAGGCGAATGTGTTAAGGTTAAACAGATTCTATTAATGCTTCTTCAGTTGACCAGTTAGGGAAAGGTCAGGCCTTGACAGCTGTCAGCTGCACAGACAAGGGATCTCTGTATGGTTGCAGATCAGAGTCTGACAGCAGCATATAATTTAACTTGATGTTTTGTAAATCTCCTTATAACAGTGAAAATATTTTTTATTTGATTTGAAATATCAGTGGATCTAATGGCAGCATGCTTTTTATTATAATAGTGCGGAATGGCAGAGAGAGTGAAGGTGAACATCCTAAAAGATGTGGGGAGTATTCCGTATGTCACAAATGAAAACTCCACTGCATATTAAATAGAGTTTCCAAATATATTCAGGGATTTTGAGTGAAGGCAAATGAGGTTGCTAACCTCCTTGCCTGGCTTACTGAAAGCTAGTACATGTAAAATTTTGAAGTGCTTATTTTCCCTAAACCTGACATTTAAATTTTGTTTCTTATCCCCTGTAGTTGGAAATCTTAATTTGTTCTCTCTTAGAAATTATTCCAAGTCATTTTTGCCTGATAACTTCTTTTTGATGAACATGAATTAGTTTAATTTGTTATTTGCTATCAAAAATGTCAGTTATGTGAATTTATTAGGAACTTTTGGATGCTTTTCTCCAGTTAACATAGGAACATTGATTTGACATTGATTTAATAGTTTATATGTTTAGAATTTTAAAATAATATTTGGTATTGACTTGTCTATTACTGTTTATTAGATCTTTGCAGATTGACCTTGAGATAGCCATGGTTTTCTGATCATTTGGGCCTGCATTATGTTGTTTTTATTGTTAGTATCAAATTTTGGTTTTTGTAGCTCTTTTCTATTATTCAGAATAAGAAAATATAATGCGTTTTATATATATGACTCTTTTTATACCTACTGCCCCCAGTGTGTTTGCAAATTATTATAAGCCTGCTAATAAATTGTTATGTGATTTTTACCATGGTGCCTGTAAAGTGGAGAAATATGTGTATCTTTAATCTCTCCTTTTGACACAGCATAAATTTCAATAGGGATTCTGATGATAAGCTGAGAAGGGCACACAGATGTAAGAGTGGAACAAACTAAAGAACAAATGTGTTTGATAAGCCTGGAAGCTTTTCACAGGACTTCTGACAAGCCATTGACTATGACAGGAGTACAATTAGGGTGTGGAAAAGAATGAAGTGGACTGGTAAGACATACACTCTCAATATTCTTGGTGGACATTTCAACTCTAAAAGGAACTAAGCGGGAAAAAGATTATTAATCAAATGAAGGATTTATGTACAGAATGAGGTAATAAACCATTAATGTTCCAAGACTGTGAAGTAGCCAAGTTTGAGTTAAATTGAGTAACAGTTCTAAGCACAGTGTTCTGAGTGTTGAGTAAATATTTGAGTTAATTTCTAGAGAAAATAGTCAGTTCAAAAGGTTTGTCTTTATTCTGTTTCATGTACGCCACGTAATCTTTAAGAAGAGTGCAGTAACATGGAATTTTATCCTTTGATCCTTTTTCAGCATCAAATATTAGGTGATGGATATGGTTATATGAAACAAGTTTTTTTTCTGCTTAACTGAACTTGAGGGATTATGCTGGCCAGCAAATTGCTGTTTGTTCTGTGTCTGTATGGGAAATTTATGATTTAGACAGCTCTTCATGTTTTTCTGTTGCAACTGCCTACCCTTAACTTCTTTCCAAATGGTTTAAATGAAGACATTAACACAATTTTATTTCTATAAGCTTACTCTATAAATATACTTTTCTTCTTGCAGCGTTTTTTGATATCAAATAATAAAAATTCAAATATTGTGTATTATTCTATGTATATTTATTGGGAAGTTCTAGTATTATATTTCAAGAATGAGAAAAATATTCACTGAATTTTCTAGTTAATTGGGGCCTAAGCATTTATGCATATCATTGTAGAAATGGACCCTGGCAGATGGTCCTTAGTAACAATATTTTAGATGTTCGCAGAACTTGCGTTTTTCTTATCAAGCTACAAAATTAGAGTCTGGTCATTATAAGATAGCTTAAATCTAGAGATGCTGTGACTAAATGTGAAACTTCAGCTGTATTACTCTTGAAGGCTAAATAAGCAGGTAGAAATTTTCAAAATAACTTATGAAAGTTAGTGTATTTTTTAAAGTTTTCATACAGATTTGGAATATAACATTGCTTGCATTCTCATTGTTGATGCCTCATCCTAATACTTGGCCCTTGAAAAAAATGTGATTTTAAATTAGGTGAAATTTCCCATATGTAGAGCTGTGTCCTAATTGTCTTATATAGATACAGATATATAATATATGGTGCTATTTATATCCTAAAAGAACGAAATTAATTTTAATCACCATTATTTTTCATATTCTGCTGTTCTCTGTAGTTAAACATTTACATTGTAAAATGTTTCTCATGTTCTGACAGTGTTCTGTAAAAAGATACTTGGCTTTTAATATATACTTTTTAAAAATTCCTTAGTCTTCCTAACCTTTCCCTCTAAACTCCCTGAAAATTTAATCCTTCTTAGTTGAAGTCATGTCATGGACACTTTCAGAACCTAGATCAAATTGCTTTATTCTTGGTTTTCTTTTGGGATAAGAATAAAAACCCGGGATGTGGAGGGCTAATGGAGATGCAAAACAATAAAAATAAAAAAATAATAAAAAAAATTATGTTTGCAGTCATTGAGTAACTAAATGAGTTGAAAATGCAGGAGAAAGTAGTTGTAGTAACAAACTGTTACCCATTTAACTGAGGCCCTATGACTGAATTCATCCTGCTCTTCCATATTAACCCTTTGAAAGCATGCAAACACAGCATTTAAGGTCCCTTTTCTGGACTTCTTTCCATTCACTCTCTAGCTACTGCTCATTGCTAAACTTGGCTTCCAGTTTTGGTGCCAAACTTCAGGTATTGATAACTGTCAATATACTTTTTCCTTATTCATCTCTGGTCAAAGTATGTCCTCCCAGTTCCAGGGTCCATGAAGATTTTGGGCAAGAGAATCCTTTTGTCTTTGTGAAAGGCTGACAATCAAATGCATTTACTCCTTTTATTTGTTTGAAGTGGTAAGGCCTCTATATGAATGTTAGAAAATCCAGAGAACTGTTCCAAATTTGCATGAGGTCCTCGTTCTGTAAGGAATACTTGCTGATGACTGAAAAGTGGATTTATTAAGATTTGGGTCTGCTAATGATGTAAAAGACAGAGGAGAGATGTTAGTCACTAAAAGCTAACATTTGTTATGTGTTTAGCTCAGTGCCAACCACTAAGCTAAATTCTTTATTTGCATTCCATAACTTAATCTTCACAGCTCCATGAGGAAACTGAAACTCAGAGAGGTTAGGTAGTCTCCCCAGAGTTAAGTGGTAGAAACTGGAACTCAAAAATCAGACCTTTAGATTTTTTGAAATGTATAAATCACAAAATGTATTGCTAAATATCTGAGTAGATTTCCTCCCAGCAAGTCTTTAACTAACACTGCAATGAAGCGAAATAATTGCTGACATTTAAGGTGACATGGCCCATCAAAAGGGGTATACAAACACAGGTGTGAGACTAGAAATTTACATTAATGTAGGAATTTAAAGCATTAGCTTTACTTTTACTAAGATGTTTTACTTTAGCTGACAATATTTTGCAGAAATATATTAAATATACCCATAAGATTTTCCCATTGTAATGTGTGTGCTGCTTCTAGGGAAGAACTATCCATATGATTCATTGGTTGAGGGTCTCTATCTATCTCATGGCTTTTCAATTTTGTTACTTTACCTTTCTGGTATCTTTTAAAGACAGATTCTTAGATTACATTGTATGTTTTAGTTCATGTTCATCAATAGACTCATGTAATATTCAAAGATCATTATAAGCCAAAATTTGAAAGTAGATTTCATGTTTGAAATAACAGGTCAGGGAAAGAAAATTTGTAGCCTTGAATAGGTTTTCTTCTTGACTCAGAAGGAATGCCTTAGAGAGAGGTACACTGAGTGTTTTAGACTGGGCCTCACAGGAGGAGAGCTTCATAGTTTAGTCCAGGGGTTCCCACCAGAGGGGTCAGATAGTCTCCTCTACCCTATATTCTGGACATCTTTGTGTTATTTTTGGTAGTTGTAACAGTGATTGATGGTGTAGCCTGGTGTAGCAGTGATTTGATCATCTGCCTCCATCTGAGCGCAGTACACATATTCCCAGGGACCTGGGTTTGCATCCCAAGGTTGGTCAAGATGGATAACTAAATAAAGTGCTTCTTCCTTTTGTCTCTTCCTGTGTGCCTGCCTTTGCTTGCCTTCATCCAGCCTGCACTTTCTTTTAAAACAAACAAATAAAAAACAAACAAACCCCCAAACAATGATTGGTAAGTGCTACAGGCATTTAGAAGAGCAGAGACAGGGATACTGGAGCATCTGCAGTACACTGCATAATTTTGTACAAAGATGGCTTTTCCCCTGCCCTTGACTTACTAATGTGACTTTTTTATATTTATGTGTATCTAAAAATTCTGTTTCTAATAATTTGAATCTAGAACCAAACACTTCCATAAAATAACACAAAGCATTTTCTCTCCATAGTTTTTATATAGTTGTTTTGGAAGCAACTACTGTGTGAGTTGGTGAAAGATTATTCTTTGTTTTGTTTCAAATGTTCCTGTGAGTTGTTCATCCTTTTGTTCTTTTTTTTTTTTTTTTTTTTTTAAGCAAAAGTGCAGGCAGAAGTGAAGGTGGCAGGCAGGCAGAAAGAGAAAGAGGGAAGAAGCATCCTTATATTTAAAATTTTTATTTAATTGTTCTTAGCTGTTCACACTGGCTGCCCTTCCCCAGCCTTGGGACCCAAACCCAGGGACATGTGGCATGTGCTTTTGGAGGTGATTGACCCATTCGTTGCTCCACTAGGTGCTCCGAGTTGTTCACCTTGTTGGAAAAAGCACATCCTACTGTGATATTTGAGGCACCAACTCCCAGATACTGGGTCTATATTGGTGTTACATTCATAGTGTTTCTAGGAAGAGGTACAGGATCTAACTACTTGATTATGTCATTTAATGCACTATGCCTGATATATGTCAATATATATTTTTAAATTACTCTTTTATTTTTTTTTATATTTTGGTAATGAAATATCCCCCTTTAAAAAACAATGTTTAAAAGTAATACTAAAGTCGTTGTTAATTCAGACACATTGTTTCCATGACTAAAGTTGTATCTGGATGTCTTCCTATTTTTTGTGAAAAACATCTTCTGAAATCCTCAATATCGAGTATGTGTTAGTACTCACAAAAAGTTGTGAGCATAGTATATGAAGGAAACTGCCAAAAAGGGAGTCATAATAATACATCTATGAGATTGCCTTCTTAAACAGAATTTAGAACTCTTCATGCGTTATGAATGCAGAATTTCCCAGAATCCCAGTGAAGCCGGGTCTGCAGACTTTTCAGATGGGGATAATTAAGACTTTTCTGCTCACAGGTTATTTGGTAGGGTTAGATGGGGACTTTCAGTTCTTTCTGTTCCCCTTGGCACTGTCTATATAGCTCATACGGTGAAGATGTGTTTTTTTGTGGGATTGTATTATCTATATAATGAGGTTTTTGTTTAATAGAAACAATTCCTAGAAATCATCCACTTGTGAGTATGACTTAAGCTAGTTTTGATGGATATTAAGCATAAAAAGAATTCTATTTTTTCAGTATTTTTAATTTATATTTTAATTCATGATGATGCTGATGATGGTTGTAAAGAGTACCATAGAGGAATTCCAAGCATCATAAGTCATTGAAAGAACTTTGCCTTCAGACCTAGGAACCTTTGAAATGTATTTAACCTGTTAATCTAGAGGCCCTGAAGATAAACCTAAGGGATGTTTGGATAGGATAAGTGGATTAGAATGAGCTTTCTCTTCTTTGTGGAGGCTAAGTGAATGTTGGGAGTTCTGTTGTGATAGAGGACCGTAGTCCCTCCCTTTCCTGTTTTCTAGCACCAGTAGTCTGCTTTTCCTTGGTTTTGGTTTCACATTTTTTTATGACAAGATAGTTTGTCATTAAGTTATAGAGAAGAGTAGAAAATAGGCTAGCAAGATAGGATAAGGGCCAGAGGGAACTGAAAGTTTCTGAGGAATGTACTGACGTGTAACCATCTAGTATGAGGAAGGTAACTACAGTAGCTGAGTGAATAAGGGGGTGGAAAGTTAAGACCCAATTTAAGAGTACCAAATAATATTGGAGATCACTTCACCTATCTTTTGGTAAACCTGTCTGTTAACTGAATTTAAGAGCAAATCTATTAAAGACCGCATGAGATTAAGTATTTAGCACTTAAGACCCTCAGGTTAAAAATAATTTCTTTCAATTGAGGTTGTTGCACAGATCTACAGAAAGATGAAATGACATGAAACCACTCACGCACACACATTGCACCAACATCATGTATATATATCTTGGTTTAATTGTGCTGCACTTATATAAGATACAGCCATTGAAGGATAGTTGGTAAAGGGCACGTGAATCTCTGTACTATTGTAGCTTTTCATGATGCTGTAATTATTTTGATTAAAGTTTTAAATAAAAAAAGGGAATACCAGATAATAGAATGTGGAGACAGGACAGTTTGTTACAAGAATATTTCCTGTCTCTGAACGAATGTAATGATTATCAGTGATAATTCAATTTAAAAAAAGGTATTACCAATGTCTTTTTATGATAAGGAAAATTACTTGTTGAGTAAATGACAGGCCTTCGAAGGAATGAATGAGGATCTGAACTATAGCAGTGGCTGTGGTAAAGGGAAGATATGGACACTTATGGTAGGCATTATAGAAGTTAACTTGAAGATTTGGTAACTAATAGAATATGAAGTGAGGATACCTCTAAGTTGTTTGGCAGAGAGTTACAAGTATAAGAGTATTAGAACAGTACTCTAGATATAGAGTATAAGAATAGTGTAATGTTAGTGATGGTAAGGAATACAGGAATAAGAGTTTTGCTTTTAACATAGGATAACTACATTTGGTTGTGAAAATATTGCGTGATAGAGCTGGTGAGCCAATGGAGATATGCAGAGGACAACTCGAAATACTAGACTGTGTTCAAGAAGTCATGGTTTAAAAGATATAATCTAAATACCACGCAATATTAGTATTTGAAACTGAAAAAAAAGATTGCTAAGGGAGAAAGTATGAATGAGAAGACCTGGGAAAATTCATCTCAGCAGATTTCTTAGGATGAAAGGCAAGTTACCTAACTTTTCATTATTTCATTTTTCTCTATCATAAAATAGTTAACATAGATATCCCTCATAGGGTTATTGTGAAACTCCATAATTTTATGTAAATTATGTATGGTTGTACTCATTACAGGTTAGCTGTCTTATTATTTATTAAGTACTTTGGTTATGCATATAAAATAGAAATGAATAATACTTCTAACTTGAGAGTTGTATTGAATGTTTAAAATTGAACATCTGATCTTATTAATGATTTTTATTTCTCAAATTAGAACTTTATGGTTGTTGAATATCTGGTTACTTGTAATCTTGGAACTGATTATGACAATTATATAATTCACTTGAAGATATTTTTATATATTACTTCTCTGAGGTAAGCTTTGGTACAATAGTTTCACCTTCACTTTTCTCCTCTGTTTCTTATTCATGTAATTCTGTCACCTTTTGGTACTTAGAGATAAGCTGTTGGTTGAATATGTAATAGTTTCCTTTCATTAGACTGAGAATGAGGTTATGAGGGGTGACAGTAGTGAAACCGAGTCTAGTACTTTATAGGTTTTTTTTTCTGAAGATGGGCTACAAGAAACCTAGTTGTATCTGGCATCTGTTTCATTTCTCTTTGACAGGATTATTGTGCTCTAGAGGTATCATTTGGGGGAGCCAAAGCACTGTACTATAACTTCCAACAGCCCATTCCTTATATAAGGAAAAAATAGTGAAATGAATTGGTGTTTGTGCTTTGCAGGCGTTCATGTTTCTTCTTCCTACTGGTAGATAGTTAAAGGGGTTTGTTAAATAGTAAATGATTAAGACTAAATGTTAGGTATTTATATACCTCAAGTTTTAACTTTTTACATTTTAGTTGTCCCATTGATATTTTAAGGGTTAAGAGAAATGAGTATTTTTAGCTGAATATGTGTCACATCACTTCAGAGCTGTAGTTGCTCCAAATTAGGCTGTCGATTCCTTGTCTAATTTAGTTCCACTATGAAATGCATTAATAAAAAAAAAAAAGCAGCCTTTGGAATGCAGTCTTGATTTTTCCAGTCAGTGAACCAACTAATATTTTCTGAGTGCCTGTAGATGCAAACCACTGTAAATTATATTAAAAATAGTGCCACTTGAGTAAGTCCTTAAAGAAACAATTTTAGTACTGTTTGGTTGATTAGTACATCAGAGCTATTGTTTGGACTCTCTAGATAGAGGTTGTTCAGGGATGTAATAGGATCTGCATACAAATAGCTTGGAATTCAGATTTGGAAAGGATAGTTTCTTATTTATTTTATCCTGTCTTGATTTTAAATTAGTTCATTGTGTACTATTTAGGTGACTTAGAATTCATTTCATTAACCCTTTTTAATATAACTTTGGCATGATTGTTTTACTTTTCTTTTTATTTACTATTACCTCTGACAAATAGGCACATGTGTGCACACGCACGCATGCACATAAAAGAAGAGTTATAGTTTGGGTAGTATTTATAACACGATAAATAAATGGTTTATTTGAAGTTTTTAGTGGGTTGCTATCTGGAGTTATGTGAAAAATACACTTTTGAATTTCACTGCCTCTTTTGGTTTTATAAGAAGATTCTGGAACAGAGAGGTTGTCTCTAACATCATGTTTTCTTCAGAAGTTAGGGTTTAATATATGTTAGAAATGATATATGATTTCCCTACCATCCCTTCAACTCCTGTTATTTATTACCTTACTTTGTATATAAACTTCTAGAGTTGCATACTTTTGTTTTGTTAGCTAGTGAGGTGTTTTGAACACTTAAAAAAAAGTCAGCAATATTCTGAGAGAATGTAGTTACCTTGGAGAAAGCTTTAAGCTTTGCTGCTTTGTCCTCTGGTTTCTCTTTAACAGAATATTGATCTTTTTTTTGAGTGCTTTTCTTTAAAAATGTCTGATTGAATGCCTAGTAAAATTAATCTTGCCATCTGCAGCACTGAAGACAGAGGTGGAAAGAACTTCCTTCCATTCTTCCATCTTCCCTGCCTCCCTCCCTCCCTCCCTCCTCCTGCCCTCCTCCTTCTCCCCCTCCCCCCCTTTCAAAAAATACTATTTGCATCTACTTTGGGTAAAATTGACTTCTGGGGGAGTTGCTGGAGAAAATGGAAATAAAATATTTTTTCTTTTTTCTTCTGAGAATTGTGTTAATTTGCCCCAAATTACAGAACTAGCCTATATGTTGTGATGTATGCTAGGTTTTAGCAAACTAAGCCAAACTTGTTTTGTATTTCTTTTTTACTGTATATGTGGTAAGCTTGGATAATTAATAAAGTATTAAAGGAATATCTGATATATTCACCCTATTTCACCTTCTTAAACCTAAGAAGCATAATTTGCCTAAATTATGCAAAATGCTAATTAAAGGATTTAATTTGCTAATCATCTCAGTTTGATTACAGGCAGATGCTGATTATCTGCACAAGTCTAAATGGACCTTTCAAAGATGGCTTTCATTATTTAAAATCAACTTGTCAAACTAATTAAGACATAAACTTAACTACTGGTATTTGTTATTCCTTATCTATAGACTTTCAGTGTAATGCAGGTCAGGGCAATTCACAAATGCTGTGTACCAAAGACTTGGCATATATACTACTATTATGAATTTCAGTTTACTTTAAGAATTTAAGAGTTGAACTTTGGCTCTTTTACTGAACTCATTAGATACTGTCGTCAGAACTTTGTTGGTCCTTGGTGTCTCTGGCTTTCTTCCTGACTCTTTTTGCCTCCTGCTGTGAGTCAGCCAACATGAGGGAGATGAGACAATTCTGTGCATATGCATTCAGACCATACATAGAGACATGTAAGTCTATCAGACAGTTGTCCCCGGCTCTCTTCACAGGTGAATGAACTTTCCTCTTACAAATCTAAGAGATGTGACAGGAAACAGTCAATGGGTGTTTATCAGTGATAATGGCAGGAAACAGGAGGAGCATCTTAGTTCTATAACTGAGCAGGAATTTGGGTCCATGCTCCAGAGCAAAGACAGAAAAATATTTATGACTGGTCAAGTGTCTACAAATGACTTAAGGTTAAGTCTACAAAACCAAGGCTACGTTACTCTTAATCTGAATCAGGTGCAAATAACCTTTTACAGAAAATGTCTACAATTTTTGCACTGGAGTTGTAGGGTGTTGTGATAGAAATCTTTGACCTGTACCAAAATCAAAGGTAGTAAATGAGGCAGCATGCAATTTAAGTGAGGTGAGGTCCATGGCCTGGACCTGAAGAGCCAGGCTCTGGTACCATGCATCTACCTGGTGTTAAATACTGTCATTGCCTCTTAGTAGTTTTCTTTCTCTCTAGCCTGGTTTCCTCATCTGCAAAATAGAAAATATAATAGTACTACCTCATATCATTGGAAGGCTTCAATAAATGAATAGACATAAAGCACTTACAGAGTGCTTTGTTAGTAAGCACAGAATAAATGTTAACTATTATTGTTTTTTTTTTTGTTATTCTAGCATTTGCATGACATTTGCCAAGCATGGTGTATATGGAGAATATTGATTCTTTCTCCCAGTATACCTTGAAGTCATTTAAAAATGATTTGCAATAACAAAATATAAGCACTTTAATGATGTAGATATGAAAATAGTTTGAAATAGTAGAGTTTCATTAAACTGAATAAGCACAGATTTTGGTCCAATCTTTTTATGTAATGTGAAGGGGGTTAGGCATATTTATGGATGAATGCAAGATTGACAACTGGATGATCTGGATTGTGAGCACCTTTTACATTTGCATTCAGAAGTTTAGAGGGGAAGTTACTTAACATTCTGTTATATTCTAACTACCAGACAATTAAAACAAATTTCTAGGTAAGATGATAAAGGCTAATAGAGTACTGTAGGTCTGTAACTTTTGTGGCCTGTAGAATCTGGTGGAACTGAAGCAGTGCCTAGGTGTAACTCTTAAGAAACAGGCAGCTTCTACTTCTGTGTATTTTCCTTGGGAGTTCTGTAAGTAAGTCTAACTAGGAGTCTAACTATACTTGTGGAGATCTACTTGTTGGAGATATCTGTTCTGAAACATGGCATAAGGTGGCAGCTATCTTGCTGGAGAGACTATGTCTCAGCAGTTCCAGCTGAGGCCAGCCTTTAGCTATCCCCAGCAGGGTGCCAGACTCATGAGTGAGGCCATCTTGAACTCTTCAGATCATTTTCATCAGGTTATTGCACATAGTGACTTCATTTGATGCCACATGGAGCAGATGAGTTGTCAGCTGCATTGATTCCGAATTTCTGGTCAGCAAAATTGGGAGACATAAAATAATATATTTTTTTTTATTGCTAAGTTGGAAAAACTTTATGAAATGTAATGAAAATAATAATTAACTCAAAACTGTGGTTAATAATATGAAAAGTGAAATTCTGATAATTAGGTGAATAGAGAAAATATTTCTGAAGGAGCTTGCATTACTAAAAATGGACAGAATTGGGGAAGTTGTTGGTATAGACTATTGACCTTTTAAAATTTGTCAAAGATGCTTAAAATGAGTTAAGTGAGAAGCTTAAATGATTTTTTAATTTTGAAGAAGAAAGGCTTTCTGCATCTCTAAAATGTGCCAGGAGTCTGAGAATCCTTTGATGTTGTTTTTATTTCCAAAGATATCATTTATCGTTTAGAATCCTAAGGGAGAAAACAAGGTAAGAGGTGGTCCATGTTTTTGTACAGTACTTTTACTCTCTTATAGTTTTCTAAAATTTAGAGTAGACCAGATTAATGAGTTTATTCCAGAGCATAGATTGTTGATTGACCTTTCTGCTTGCTAAAATTCAGCTTAGAAATGGTGAATACTCTATGTTCAGGGCCCTGTGTAGGTGCTATTGTCAATTTAAGAGAGCTTTTTTAAATAGAAAGAGTGTGTAAGTATATGAATAGAAGCAGTTTAAGTTACTATAGAGATCTTATATAAGCTCCTTGATTTTTGTGCATCCTTTTGAAATGGTTGCAGATTTTTACTTTCTTTTTTGTTTTCTGCATGTAATGCTTAGTATTGGCTTTCAATATATGGAGTTTGGAGTGTGGTAGATAAGTGTGAGATTTTATTTGTATGAGAAATCTATGCAAATTAATTCTTCCTGAATAAATAGAGATTAAAAGCTATTTCCTAAGTTCAGTTGATCTAATAATACCTTTTTGTATTGACAAACACATTCTAATATTTTGCTTAAGGAGCAGGAGAATCATGGATAAATGTAAATGCACAGCTGTTTGAATATGCTGTTCAGTTTTCTGATTCCTTTAAAAAGCTGTGTCAGTTTTGGATTGTAATGATCTTACTGGAGGCAAGAGAGAAAGTGAAGAAGATGTAACCAAAATTCTCTAAGTTTTGCAAAACTTCTCATTTATTTCTACAAAATAGAAATGATTTTGCATTTTTGAGTGACTCAAAACTAACAGAAACAAGGAAAATAAAGATAAGGAATGGTGACTGGTATTTTGAGTAAGAGATCAACATCATGTTAATAGAGAATAATAGGATAGATCTAGAATTTATAAATACTGTATCCTTTATTTTTTTCCCAATTTTGAGGACATAGGATTAAAATGGACACATTTAGGTGAGGTAGGATTTAGACTTTGGAAGGAAAAGTTATTATACTACAGTATGGATAAAATAAATATTTGCAGTATTATAAGAATTATGACGATTACAGGGAGATTCACATTAATGCTATAGTTTCCTAAGGCTGAAATGAGTTTTTATCTCATTTCTGAAGTAGACAAGCATTAGCAGGCCTGTGAATTGATAGGCACAGTAGAGAGAACTGGATCTTCCTGAATGACACCAACCCTTCTGAATGGCACCATGTCTTCTTCCTGTAGTTAAATTCATATCTTAGTGCAGCTGAAGCACTTGAACATTTTAGGACTACAATTAGGGAGAGACTGCTGGAGGCTGAGGTGGGTATTACCAAGAGGGAAAGCAATTGATGGACTTTTAAGTGAAATAAATGGGTGAGTAGCTTCTTTCTTCTTCCTTGATATGTAGGATACATGTATGAGATGATGGGGAATACTTAATTTTGAGTCCCTGTCACTGTCAAGTGGCTTGCAGAGTCCGCTCAAGTGGCTAAGATGCAGGTCATATAAAGCCTACAGACTCAAGTTCAAGACCTGGGGCTGGGGTTAAAAAAAAAAAATGACTTGGAGGCACTTGACTCTACCAGTCCTTTCCTTACCAAGATGCCCCCAAAACACAGGTTATAAAAAATGTGAATGCTGGGCAAATGTATCTTTAAGATCAATCCCCTAGCTGCAAAATTATACTCCTAAGTTCATCCTACATAGGCATTCTGGAACCATTGTTGCCTTGCATGTTACTTTAGAGCTAATGTTTACTAAATGCTTTATTTATATGCAGCATTATGTCGTGTGTTATGGAGGCTTCCTGTTAACATGTTTGTAGTTTGGGACAGTAGAAGGGACTGTTTCCATAAAACAGAGAACAAGGTAAAATATTGCTTGCTAGAATGTTTGATGATAGTCTATATATATGAGTCATGAAAAAGTAAAAGAATATTGCTACAGGCTGGATGAATCTTGGGAGACTGACAGTATTTGAACTGAATCTTAAAAGATTAGGCAGAAACACGGTAGGAGATATTCTAATGGTGGAATACTGGGCCAACTGCATCCTCGAATGTCTGAATAATTCTCTGAAGAAGTGAAAATGCCGAATTGGGTCAACAAATAGGACACCTTTGTCAAAGCCATAAACCTGCTTTCTAATATTTTCTGTTACAAATATATGTATTTGAGCGTCTCTTGTATGAACACCTGTTTCCTTCACCCCAGGCACGGAAAATAGCCAGCATTCTATTTTCTGCCTGAATTTGCATTATATAGTGGAAATATAAATTTAGTAACACCTGACTTATTAAAAAATTTAATTTCTAAGGATTTTATTTCCATTACCTTATAAGAGAAAATATAGCAAATCAATTTTTTTCTGACCTTATTTTTAACTACTCTCAATTCATTCTTCATTTGCTTGAATAAGCATGACTACCCCATATTGTTCCATACTGATTCTTAAGCAAATTTCATCCTTTCCTCCCCAGCTGAGTAAAACCGTATTTTGTAATATACTGTTCTTAGCTGCTTACTTTGGAAAGCTTCAGTAATTATAATATCTTTCATGAGTCAGTGTGGCTACCTCTTTTCCAATGATCTTGAAAATGTCCAGAACTCTACTTAGTTGAAAAACTTAGAACCAAGTGAGGTTTAACCTTTTTCTACTGGGCGACTTTGTAAAAATGGGGAAAGAAAATTAGTTTCTTTTGTTTTTTTTTAAGAAGACAATTTGCCAGTTGGAGCCTCAACAGAGATTGAGTTTGGGATGTCTTTAATTGTGCACCAAAAGGTTATTGCAGAAGATAACATAAGGGAGATGTCATAAAGAAGAAAATTTGAAGCTCAGTAATGGAAAGCCATGTGAAGAAATAGGCATTCTGCCAATTAACAGGGTGCTTGAAATAAATAGTTTGGTATTAAAGAAGTAGTTGCAAATTTCAAAACTCGATTAACTTAGTTCTTAGGGAAACTCGGGAAAGTGGGTGGGGAAGACTTCAGATTAGTTTTAAAGCCTACTTGCTATCATTAATGTCTGTCAAAATATTGATTATAAAGTTTAATAATGTAAAGTCAGAGGGATTATTAATCTAATGATTTATGTTTAACCACTGAAATAAAATTCTAAGTACATTTGGGTGAAAATAAATTATGATATGAGTTCTGTCTTGAATTACTAACAGATAACAAATAACTCCCAAACTGGGTACAGTGTGGGTGTGAGTGTATGAGAGGGAGATCCAGTGAACTCTATAAATGGTGGTGGCCTTGCGTCTTTTATTGGTTGAAGAACCGTGGCCTAATTAATACAAGTAACCACTTAATAACATGGAACATGGTTGTATATATAAATAAAATGTACAGGAAAGCATTAACTGTCTTTTCAGAAATATCCAACTTTTTCATGTTGTATTTTTTCGGTCTTATTACTATAATGTTTTTTTTTTTGTTTGGATGAAAATGCTTTTTCATTCAAAAAAAGGCAAGGAGATTGCATTTTTTTATTGAAAGATCTTTTTTGCTGGATGTAGAATTCTTGGTTGGCAGATACTTTCTTTTAGCCCTTGGAAGATAGGTGTCTGGCTTTAACTTTTGCTATTGAGAAGTCAACTGATATTCTAACTGGAGGACCTTTGGTGTAAATGGCCACCCTGCTTTTTATCTCCTTTTAGGATAGTCTGACTTGCTTCTGCTTGATTTAAACATTCTCAGTTTGTCTAGGAGTGGAATTCTTTTTATTTATCCTGCTTGGGTTTCACTGTGGTCCTTGTACCCTGTAGTTTGGTGTCTTAATTCTAGAAAATTCTCAGCCATTATTACTTGAAAGTTTTCCTTTACCCATTCTTTCTCCTCATTATCTGGAATCCATTCAAATGTATTTTAAACCGTATTTAGTCATTCATATCTAATTCTCTTTCTATGTTTTCTGTTTTTGTTTTTTTTCTATCGAATTGCAAATTGTGTCTTCTGATCTATTTCCCTGCTATTTCTTTTTTTCTGTTTTGTCTATTTTACTGCCATTGGATTTTTAGTTCTGATAATTATAATTCCTAGAAATTCTTTGTTGTTCTTTTAAAGATCTGCTTTGTTACTTTGTACAAATTCTTGCTTATTGAAGATATTTTAAAATACGTTTTTCACTTCTTGAAATGTGTGATTTGCCTTTTAGTATGTATATGATAATTCTAAGATTTAAAAATGTCTGTTTCTGCTATAGTTGTGCCTGTTTTACACTCATGCTGCCTTTTTTCCTTGGTTGTTTATGTGCCTGATTATCTTTGATTGATTATTACTCTCATACAGTTTTTCTATGGAGTCTTCAGGATGGATGTGCTATCTTTCTTCTAAGAGGTACTGTTTGCTTTTGCCAGGCTTTGGGGTGGGGATGGGGTGGGGATAGTAAACAGTCAGGGACTTTTTCCAACTCATGTTTCATATTGTGGATTCATGCCTGGGGTTGCCATAGCTTCTCGACTTTGTCTTTGCTACCTTTTCCTTTTCTTGCTTTGCCTAGTGCCAAGAGACCCTGCTCTTCATTCTCATGTGGTTTGGGAGAGATAGTAGTGGGTCAGTTCTAGTTCAGTCTTCCATGTCATCCTTTTAGGCCCTGATTTAATGTAGGGTGTGACTCCTTTAGGATCCTGTGTTTGGCAGGCCTTAATCTTTCTCTTTTTTTTCCCTTTGACTCGAGGCCGAGGATCTGAAGTACAGACTGATAGTTCTGATGCCTGCAAGGAAAAATAGTTTTGGTTCTCCTGGGTTTAGTTTTTCCTCAAAATTTGGCCTTGCTGTTCTCCTTGTCAGTTTCTTACTGTTCTTAAATGAATGTTTTTTACACTTTTTTGAGCATTTTCCATTATTTTCAGTGGTAGAGCTGAATAATTTAAGAAATCAGAAACTGCCAAATGGTCCAAGCCTGGAGCCCAAGAGGCTGCACCTGCTACTCTGCTGTTGGAGGTGTTGCCAAGTATTCCCTCTCTACCCAACACACACTTTTATGAGCATGATTATGATTATGATTATTATAGTATTTTATTGCAGTAATTTTGTTTTATCAATTAAAATAAACTCATATGTGTGGTTTTGCCAAATGTGCAGGTTTGCCATCCCTCAGATACATATCAGCACATCCTGCCCTCCACCAGCTCACCGAATGTTCTTCACTGTTGTCCAGTGGCTCTATAACCACTTGTTCCCCGACCCCTCTCTCGTTCCCTGTTGGTAACCTCAGTTCTATTGCAAGCGTCTGAGTTGTTTTTGTTTTGTTTGTTCCTTTGCTTTGTCTATTCACATTTCACCTATGAGTGAGATCATCTGGTATCGATCTTTTTTTTCACTTATTTTTAACATAATGCCTTCTAGATGCATCTATGTTAATTAAATGACAGGATTTGATTTCTAAGAGCTGTGTAATATTCTACTGTGTGTGTGTGTGTGTGTGTGTGTGTTATATATCACATCTTCTTTATCCATTTATCTGATGTTGGACACTTAGGTAGTTTCTGGTTGTTTACTGTGTGTGTGTGTGTGTTATATATCACATCTTCTTTATCCATTTATCTGATGTTGGACACTTAGGTAGTTTCCGGTTGTTTACTGTTGTGCAATCAACATACATAAATCTCTGCGAGTTACTGTTGTTGTATCTTTCAGTTAAACACAAGAAGTGATATGATGGGGTCATATAGGATTCCCATATTCAACTTTTGAGGACTTTCCATACTGTTTTCCATAGGGGTTACACCAATTGGCACTCCCATCAACAGTGTAAAAGTGTTCCCTTTTCTCCACATCCTCGCCAACATTTGTTATTTTCAGACTTGTGGATAATAGCCAATCTCTCAGGTGTAAGATGGTATCTTATTGTTGTTTTGATTTGCATTTCCCTGATAGCCAGGGAGTAGGAACATCTTTTCTTACCCCTGTTGGCCATCTGTATATCCTTTTTGGAAAAATGTTTCTCTAATTTCTTTTCACAATTTCGATTGGACTGCCTGTTTTTCAGTTATTGAATTTTAAAAGTTCTTTGTATTATTTGGCTATTAAATCCTTGTCAGAAATATGAAATCCAAATATCATCTCCAATTTAGTAGGTTGTCTTCTTGTTTTGGTGATGTTTTCTTTTGCTGTGAAAAGCTTTTTAGTTTGATGTAGTACCTGTTGTTTATTTTTCTTTTTGTTTCCCTTGACGCTGAAGTTGAGTCCCCAAAGACTTCTCTCAGGCTGATGTCATGGAATGTCTTTCCTATGTGTCTTTCAAGAATTTTATGGTTTCTGATCTTATGTTCAAGTCTCTAGTCCATTTTGAGTAAGATTTTGTGAATGGTGTTAAAGAATGATCTAGCTTCAGTCTTTTGCATGTGGCTGTCCAGTTTTCCCAGCACCATTTATTAAAGAGACTTTTCCTTCCCATCATATGCTTTTGGCTCCTTTATCATAGATTGACTGACTGTATGAGTCATTTTCTGGCAATTTAGTTCTATTCCACTGATCTGTGCATCTGTTATTATTCTAATACCATACTGTTTTGACTACTCTACCTTTGTAGTATAACTCAGTGTCTGGGAGTGTAATCCCTCCAGGTGCATTCTTTTTTTTCATAATTGCTTTGACTATTTGGGGTCTTTTGTTGTCCCATATAAATTTTAAGGTTTTTTGTTCTATTTCCTGGAAATAAGCCTGTGGGATATTCATAGGAATTGCATTAAATCTGTATATTGCTTTTGGCAAGGTGACCATTTTAATAATGTTGATTCTTCCCAGCTATGAGCAAGGGATAGACATTTGCCTCCTCTATTTCTTTTAAGAAGGACTTGTAGTTTTCATTGTACAGATCTTTCACCTCCTTTGTTAGGTATACTCCAAGCTATGTGATATTTTTTTACTTCTACTTTAAATGGTGTGATTTTTTTGATTTTGTTTCCTTCTAGCATGTTGTTTGCATATCATAATGCAACATATTTTTGTGCATTGATTTTATAGTCTGCCACTTTACCGTATTCATTGATGAGTTCTAGAAGTTTTTTGATAGTTTCTGAGTTTTTCAGTGTATGTAATTATGTCACCTGCAAATAATGAGAGTTTTACTTCCTCCTTTCTAATATGGAGTCCTTTTCTTTCTTTTTTTTTTGCCTAACTGCTCTGTCTAAGACCTCCAGTATGATCTTAAATAGCAAGAGGAGAGTGGAAAGCCTTGCCGTGTTCCTGACCTTAGAAGAAATGTTTTCAATTTTTTGTCATTGATTATCATGTTGGCTGTGGGTTTCTCGTATATGGCTTTTACCATGTTGAGTTACCTACCTTCTATCTCCATTTTATGCAGGGTGTTTATTGTGAATGTCCACCCAGCATATTCTTTGTAGACTCTGTCAAGATGAATACTGGTTTGGGAGAGGATGGGACTTAAGGATAATATTACTTTAATTTGATTAATGACCCATATGCTTATTTGGAGAAACTAAGTCAGCGAAAATCATTTTTATTGAAGATAACATTCTTATAATCATCTAGGCATGATCCTGTCATTCTTGGTGTTTTCTTTCCACCTTTGTAATTGGTTATGGTTTCCTTCCATTTCTATCACAGTATCCTAATTCTAGAAGTATTTTATTACTGCTTTTAGTCAACTGTAGTAACCCCTTAACTGATCCTTAATTGCTACCAGAATTAGCATAATTTTTATGTATGGATTTTTTGATATTAGGTATTTTTGTGTGAATGGCTTTGTTTATCATTTGATGAATTATTTTATTATATCTTTCATTATGCATTTTTATCTTTTGGAATTTCTTTATACAGAATATTTTTTCTCTTTTTCTGTATTTCTTCAGTTTGAATAGTGTTACCTTTCATAGTTTGTATATTATAGTCTATAAACATTTCACCAGGTATTGTGTTGTGCTGGGGTTGTAATGATAAATGTCACACATTTGTGCTTAGCATTCACATTATAGTGAGAGAAATATACAATAAATGCTGATAATATAGTGCATAAATACTATAATAATTCTTGTTTAAGCATGGAAGAGGGAGTAACTGTTATTGAGGAAATCTGGGAAAAATTTGTAGAGAAAATGTGTTAGCTACCTAGAAATGTTTCAATAGAAGCACTGCTTGGAAGGACATTTCAGAATTGGAAAATATGTATAAAGATAGAGATAAAAGTCATTGTGTACTACAGTAAAATGCGTATAGGTTGGCTTAATTGAAGGATGAAATATTTTGGGGGATGGGAATTGAAATCAGAAGTAATTGGATGGCATGAGATGAAAAAGGACTTTGATAGACCCAAGGAGCCTGTATAGTGGGGATAACAGAGTGGGTGAGCAGAAAGGATAAGAAGGTGTGGTGGCGGAGAGTGCTGTGTTTTGGGGGTTTGAGGGGTTGTTGTGAGCCGTGCTGTGATTGGACTGCTGAGATGGTGTGTGAGTGGGCAGAGTGTGCTTGGTACTGTGAGATTAGTGTTGATTGGATCATCTGTATAGATTTAGCATTCATTTTGGACAGTGGCAAGAAGGTGGATGTTATGATATTGACAAAGTTTGGATTTGGTCTTATGTCTGCCCAAGTTTTAGCACTGAAAGTCTAATGTCCTGAGAAACCTCAAAACCCTTGAAAAACCCTGGCATCATTGGTTAGTCTGGAGAGAAACCAGAGGGCTGCATGAAATTGAGGCATTGAATGTTGGAGAACAATCATCTGTGAGGACGGAGTGTTGGTCAGAGTGGAGGCAAAAAAGAAGGTGATGAGTTTTTGCTAACTTATGCTATGGTGGTGGTCTCAGAGGAGAGCGTGGATATGGAGGAGCATTTAGAAAGCGGTTGAGCATGTGCAGGAGGGGTTAGTGAGCACAGGACAAAGTGGAAAGTATTTTGGAATGGGTTCAGCACCAGGCATACAGATGAATGAAGTGGGTAGATGGGCAACAGGACTGAATTGAATGAGAACAGCTGTAGGAACGATGCTAGGACCCCAGAGGGTTGTACATTTTAGGTGTCCGTTGAGTGTAATGATGAGAGACATGGAAATAATTGAACAAAAGATTTATAAGGAACTTTGAAATAAAGTTCTTTCAGTTCTGACTCCAGGTGTCCACCAGCCTTTTAGCATTTGGTTGAAATAGAATAATACAAATCCTCTATTCTAATATTTATTTCTCTAAGGTTTGATACTTTCACATGTGTAAGCTTAGGAATAGATCTAACTTTTAAATATGTTATATTTTCTTAATGTTTCTGTCTAGATATTGAATATCAGTTAATACATTATTCTTTGTTTACTTATCGTTACTTTATATGTTGCTATATTATTGGCATTATTCTAGGTAACATCAACCTAGGAGTAACATAGCCGATGAACTGGCCACTGTTTGAGTCCTCCTTCTCAATTCAGGGTGTATTTGTTTGGGTGTGCGTGTGTGTGTGCATGTGTGTGTAAGAGAGAGAGATTGATTGAGATTTGTTAATTGGAAGCAAATTACTTCCATCTTATGTGCTCTGTGTGACTCCTAGGTGTCATCAGGCTGTTCTCAGTGAATCTTAATATTTAATGCTGTAAATGCTTCCTGACAACCCTGTTATAGTACTGTTGTGTTAAGCTACTACCCTCGTGGTGCCTTTGGTGACTTTCAGCTTGGTTTATTGACAGTTGTGTGAGCAAATAGTCTGTGAGCTGGGCTCTGAAATTAGGTTCCTAGGACTGATCACCTTGTCATCTCTCCTTTACTTTATGAGTGTGCTTTCTTTTATTCTGTCCATCTCTGACTCATAAACAAGGCTAAACGCCAGGCCGGCTGGCATTCTCACTTGGCCTTGAGCTTTTCTGATAGTTTTCTCTCTTTTTACCCCTGAAATGTGCCTTCTTTCTCTACTTCCATTCTCTCTAGGATTAGTTGACATTCAGGCCTTCAGAGAGCTCTTATTCTCCTTTAGTTGCATGCTGAAAACCAGACTTTCTCCTCTTGTGACTGCCGCTTTCAGGTTTCAATCTTAGTGGAGTCAGCTAATCTATAAAATAGCATCTTTTGATTGTATTATTTGTTGGTACTGTGCTTGATTCATAGAAGATGCTAAAGAAATGTTTGTGGGATGGGATAAGATGGAATGAAACAGAATATGTATCTGATGTGTCTAGTCACATTGTAAGTTTCTAGCATGTACCTGGACCTGTAACGCCCTGCTGAGAATGATTGCTATTTTGATTTATTTAGGAGACTTTTAAGAAGAACTCTTGGATAAATTCCCCATTTAAAAAATGATTTTCCTGTAGAAGAGAAGAAATGTGCTTCAGTATAAGTAACGCATCTTTCTAAAGTAACCTTTTTTTTTTGTATTGATCAGCTGGGTAGCTACTGAGACATCAACATACTAATTAGAACGTCAGGATATTAAGTTATTGTTCATTTTCTAACTTTTAATGTTTTGGATGATTATAAAGTACTATACTATCCTATTAATTTTGGTTAATTAACACAATCACATAGTGGTAATTATTTTCCTCTTTATTTTGTTTTTCTCTTTCTAAAAGATTTACGAATTATTAATAATTTAATTTTGTTCGTTTTTTTTCTAGCGTATGGCTCTTTGTTACTTTTAAATGAAGAAAGTATGTTGTAAGAATTAGATTTTAAATATAAAAATTTTAAACTATCATTTTGAGTTGATATTTTCGTTATTCATTTCCATTTAATAACTATCTTTACACCTAAAAAAGAAATTCTAAAACATAACAAGATGCACCTAATCTTAAAACTTATTTAACCATTTTATTGTATCTTAGAATTTTGAGGGTGAGAGATCCAGACTGGGCTCAACAGGACACTTCTAATGCTGTACCTGGAGTTACATGTGGTTACTTGGCTGGCAGCTAGTCTGGTGGAGGATGTCTAAGATGACTTCACTCACATGCCCAATGTGGAGGTGAGGACTTCCAGAAGACTGGACCGTCCTGAGATCCTCCCCATGTGAGCTTGTAAACAAGGAGTCCTAGTCTTTTTGTTTGGTGACCCAGGACTCCAGGAGAACAGGCAGAAGCTGTCACTCTTTTCAAAGAGTAGGCTGGGACTGGCATGGTGTCATGTGTCCCATAGTCAGTTGGTTAAAGAAATCTTAGACCAGCCCAGATCCAGGGAAAGCCAAGTAGATCTCAACTCTCAGTGGGAGGGGATGACAAATAATTTGCAGCCATCTTAATCCCATCTTAATTTGTGATTGATTCATAGGGCATTTGGGAAAGTGCCTTTTATAGATCATAAATATTGCTTCTGTTTGTTACCAGTGTAGAACCTATGTTGATTAGAAATAGTAATAGCTGTTAAAAATCATGGTAATTGCTTTCAGTACTTGCTTCATCCACAATATTTAAATTTCATTATGAAAGAAGTGATTCCTAATTGTTTCCTTATACATTGGATGTATTAAATAGTCTTAAACGTTAATATTATTGGAATTATCACCTTTTTACCTGCTAGTACAAATGTGTTTCATTTTAAGAAAAACTAGTATTTGGAATCTTTATTACATTTGTTGATACCGTGTTCCTCTGCTCAAAGAATTTAAAGTAATTTGCAAAAAGACAAATATGATAAATATCTAGTAAAATATAATAATATTTATATACTTTATATATTTATGTGAGGATCAAGAAAAACAGTAAATGGCATAATCATTTGTATAGTGACTAAAAACTCAAATATAGGAGTCTTTTTCTCAGTCCCCTTCATTTACAATCATATCAGTTAGCAGCCTCCAATATATATCTGAAATTTGTCCACTTGTGTTTATTCTACCAGTGCATCTCAAGTTCAGGCCACCATTATCTTTCATTTCAATTCCTTCTTCATTCAACACAAGAGCAGTCTTTTAAAAATCACAGTGTAAATCAGCTCTTAACTTTCCTCTGCCTAAAACCTCTGTTAAATGCACTTTCTTACTAAAAGTCTGTCTCACTCAAGTCTGAGCGTCCTGTCTACCACTCTGCCTGCTACTGCTCTCCATGGGCCTTTTTTCTGTTCCTCCAAACTGTCAGCCTTTTTTCTCCTTAGGAAAAAGACCTTTTGGGATCTTCGTGCTACCCTCTGGTTGGGATGCTCTTGCTGCAGGATTTACATGGCTGACTCATTTTTATTCAACTTTCCATTTAAATGTCACCTCCTTCAAAGAGATTTTAATTGACCACACAAACCGAAAATATAAATCTGTCCTCTGTAGCACTTTCCTTTGTTTTATTTTCATCATTGATCATTGCTTGATAGTTTCTTGTTTATTGTCCAGTCACTCCATTAAAATACTAGCTTCCCAAGAGCAGTTTTTTATAGTTGGATCTCATCTGCTAGAAATAATGCTGGTACATAGTAGGTCCTTGGTGCTTTAGAAAGAATGAATGAATTACATAAAAAACTCTGCTACAAATTGATGGTGGTATTTCCAGGGCATAAGTTTATTTTAGAAAAGATTATTTCTTCCCTGAGATTTACTCTTAGATCGGTGATGTGTATCATAACCACTAATGGACCTTTTAAAATAATATACACTGTTGGACTTTAGTCTGTAGGTCTCGGTGGTATCAAGATCTGTAATTTAAAACTGTGAATCTAATGTTAATTCTTGTTTAAGAATCAAGTCCTGAGAGAGAGTACCATGTGGATTCAATTAGAAAATTTCTGGCCAAACTCTCAACAAACATGATTAACTCTTGTTGATTGGAAGTTTATAGAACAAATCTCTGGGAAGCCTTATTTATAACTTTACTTTAGAGATCAGTATAATAGACGAGCGATTCCAAAGTGGTGTGTCCAAGGTAATTATTTAGGAGCTTGAGAAGGAAATAAATAATACAATGTATGTACATGGATATATATCTAGATATCTAGATATACATATATCTAGATATCTAGATATATATTCATCTCATTCCTTTTACATTGGGAAGGTGCGAGGCATGTTTAAAGCTTATAATGTATAGCAACAGATAACAGATGTGTATAATTTGCTAAAAATATACTATATTGGATATACGTGCCCAAATCCTTAATTCTGTTAATAAGACAGCTTGTAAGACAATGAATATAAAATATAGAGATGACAGTTTATAAAAACCCGATTTGATTTTTGCTTGACAAAAGAATTATACTATTATACTCTGTACCATTTGCATCATTCAGGTACTATTTGGTGGATGGACTGGATTGTATGGATTGAAGTGTGGGGAAATAGAGGTTTTGATAGTATAGAAGAACTTCAAAACTCAAATGTTTAGGGTCAGCTGGTGGAAAATTAATCAGAGTGAAGGTCGAGCATCTCTGGAGTAGTAATGTAAGTCACTCAGCTTATGCGATTCTATTTAGAGCAGTTTGTTTTATATACCTCTTTAGGAATGTGTTTATTTTGTGAAGCATAATATACCTTGATTGTAAGATGTTGCAGTCATAACATTAGCTTGCTTTATTAGTTTTTTTGAATACCCCCTGAAGACCAGTCCTATGTTAGTTCAACTAATAAAAAACAAGTTTATAGAAACCACTTTAATTGCAGGACAAATTTTACTTTATTCCTGGGGAAAATCTTCGAAAACAGAGGCTAATAAAAATGAACATTAATGATATTACTTTTATTAAGGGCATGTTATTTGTTGGACTTATTTTAGACTTTTTCGTACTTTAAAAATTTAATTCTGTTGTGAGCTACATGAAATAGATATTCTTTTCAATTTACTGATAAAGAAAATGAGGTCTGAAGAGATTAATTAATTTAAAATTTGAACTCAGTTTTCTGCAGTTCCAAAAACTGCATACTTTCTGGTATTATTATTCTTTTATAATTGTTCTGCTACATATGTTTTTACTGTTAGATGAGAAAACTATTTAATCTTGTCTTGTTGTTTAGAGAATGAGTATTTGCTAGGCATACCATAGGTAATCTCATTAAGGGAACCTAAGAAAATGAAATACACACATTTTCCCTGTAGCAGAAGAGAATACCAAAATTATTTTTGAAATTTGAAATAACGAAGTCAAGGAGTTAACACTAATTAGTAAATTAGTAAAGTTTCAGACAATTTAATCCAACATTTTCAGTGAGAATTCTCTTTGATCATTTAAATTTTGGTTATAATTGAACAGATAAATAAAGATTTATAATGTCTGTGACATGTGGATGAATTTACTTTACCAAGATTTATTGAAAATCAATAGCACAAGAAATGACACAAATTTTAGGTATACTGTGTATGATTTAGAATGCACCCAGTTACTTGGAGTGAATGATTGAGAACCAGTGAATTCTTTATAATTTCATTCATTTCTTCTAATCTAAGCAAGACCAGGTAGTTTGGGGGAGGAAGTGGATTTTAATGAAAGAAAATCTTTATTCTTTAATAACATACTCTAGTTATTATTCAAAGTTTTGATTTTTAAAAATCGATTTTTGACTTTTTTAAGCAGAAGATTATTTGGACAAGTAAAGTTTCTTATAACTGAAGTTTTCTGTTGCATAACAGTTGAACCGCTCTGTGCTTCTGCTTCTCTGATGATTACTTGGAAAGCAGTTACTTGATTATAAATACCTATAGTCCTGAATACAAATAGTTGAATTGAGTTCAGAGAAAGGAGAGATATGCTATTACCCTAGGAAAAATATTTGTTACTTACATATTGTGGGATTTATTTAATTAGAACCCAAAATATTAAATCAAATATCTGTATGTTTAGAGATAACTATTTATTTGTTGCCATAATAGTGTGATTTTAAAAGGGCCATGATGGGTTAACACACTTGGTCTCAGTTTGAATTTGTTGAATTCATTCAGCACAATTTTGGGTAAAAAACCAATACGTATAATCAATTATTACTTTCTTTAATGAGAGGTCGGAGAACAGGCATGTATATTAACATTTTATTTAATCTCAAATGTTCTTTGTGCAAGTTTGAAATGTATTATTTTATATTTATAGTTTTTACATTTCCAATTGGAAATTTACTTAAAAAATAGTGCAAGACCATCGTGAAGATGTTAAGATTTCTTAGTTTCCTTTTACCATTTCTCCCTGATCAACTTTTTATAAGTGCTGTTTGAGAATTAGTTTGGGTCGAAAACTGGTCTAAAAACTTATCTCAAATATTCTCTGCAACATGTATCTGATTTTGAGTTTTGTGTGTCTGCATTTGAGTTTCAAAGAATTTCCCTTATGGAATGCAAAATAAAATGTAGTCAATTAAGTATATATAAAAATAAAGCAAATGCTAAAGCAGAATAAACTGGTTTAGCTCTTAGAGGAATATTTGTTATTGCTAAATATCAATTTAGACCTTCTAGAATGAATGTTGTTATATGTAATTTGTGCTCTGACACCTTTAAATTTTTTTTTTTTTTTACTTTCTCATGATGCCTACTTATCTACAGTTTTAGTTTCTGTTTATCATGAGAAGGAATTGTCAGAATTTTCCACTGATGACTTTCTTCTGCATTGATTTTGATGTTACATTTTTGTTCAACTCTCTTGTGCAGTAATATATATTTTTTTAATTTGGAGACTGTCTGACCTTGGGCTTTAGTGTTAGACTTTAGTTGGAAATGTACTTTTATTTCTATTCCTATTAGCTATAAAACTAAGATAGTATCAACCACGTAGGGTCATTGGTAGGATTAAATGAGATAATATAATAAAAGAGCTTAGCATATTAACTCCAGATAGTATGCATGTTCCTAAATCTTCACTGACTTTTGAATGATCTACAGATTGACACATCTGTTCATGTGCTGTACTTCACCTTTTACACAACTGGAGCAAACATTTGAAGCCATCACAGTGTTGAAGTAGACGTCCCCCATCAGTGATTCTGTTTCAGTAGTGTAGCTGTCATTGTCTTCATGGTGCTCTCAGGGTGGTTACTTAACTATTTTGCAGGACTTTTTTTTTTCTGAGGGCTCTTTGGAAATGGGCCACAGAAGGGAAGGGATAGAGGAATGTGGATTGAATGGGTGGTCCTTTGGGCCCAGCCTTATTTCAACCAGAGTAATTTTTTTTTCCCTAATTTCTGCAGTATATACTTTTAGGTCAGATTTTGTTTTGAAAAAGAGTTTTTAATTGAACATTTGCCTTCTATAGAAATACAAATGCTTAATACTAGTGGTAAGAACAGGTCTTAGACTCAGTTGGAAAGCATTAGACATGCCAAAAATGGTGATTCTTCAGTGTCACTCTAATACTGATAGGACTTAAGCTGCTCAATAGTATCTTTAATTTTGAAATAAAAGAATAAAATTAAAAGGATACAAGAAAGCAATGAACACTTAGAAATTGACATGAAATGGTCATTTATAGTAATATCTAGAGCATGACATATCTAACAATAAATTTAATAAAATATGTGCAAGTGTAAAGAAGAAAATAAAAGTGGTCTGTAAACCCTTTACCAAGAGTTAGTTTATATTCTGGTGTAGACTTTTCCCCACAAATAAAATTCTATACAGACACATACTCAGACTCTCTGAAAAAGTTTTTTAATTTACCTTCACCTTTCATGGATATTTTTTCTGTGACAATAATCATAAAACTCCTTAATTTTAAGAATTTTTGACTAGATAATATTACGTTAGAACAATTCATTTATTTTTATTTTACCTTTCCAACCTTTCGAAAACTTACACATATAACACATACCCAGTAAAAAAACAACAACAAAAACACACAGTTTATTAGGTTATTGTTTTCCAGATAAGAATAAAGCACTGTTATTACTCTTGAAACTCCTATGCCATTTCTCAACCAAATCTTTTCTTTCTCTTCTAGAAGAAACTACTACTGTGACTTAATGCTAATCACGTCATTAATTTTTGTACTTTAGTTGACTGTCTAAATATGCATGCATAAACAATATAGTTTTCCTTGTTGAGACATACCTTTATCTAAATGGAAGAATTGGGTATATTTTATTTTGTGCTTGAAGATTTTTGCTTTCTTTAATTTTTCTGTGAAAAGGAATGTTATTCTTTTAATTTTACTCAACAATTTAAAAATGTAAAAACCAATTTTAGTTCACATTCCATGCAAAAATAGACAGCAGCTAGCGTTTGACATATTTTGTTGAATCCTTACCTGGGGCAATGGAATTCAAGCTATACCGCTCATAAGAATTACTTGGAAGAGTCTTTAAAACACAGATTCCTAGGCTTCACTCCCTTAGGTTTCTGATTCATAAGGTCCTCTGAGATGGAGTGGGGCCTGAGACTTGGTTATTTCTAACACATTTACAAGTGATGGGAATGTTCATTTCTCAGACCAGTATCCTAGAGAAACGTATATACAAGAAAACATGAACAGGCATTATTCAACCATTAGTGCAACATTATTCATAATAGCCAAAGAGTGAATATCCAAATATGCAGCAAAATCAATGAATAAATATGGCAAATTCAGTGTAGAATATAGTAACAATAACAAAATTAAAAAAAAAAAAGTGAACCACAACTTTACAAAATATGCATAATCTTAAAAATATATTAAGCATGGCACATCCTGTGGAATAGTGGTTGGGCACAGTCCACATACAAGGTATCCTGGGTTTGTGTCCCAGGACTGGCAGCAACAACTAAAACAAACAGCTAAATAAAAGAAATAAAATGCTTCTTTCTCCTCTCTCTTCCTGCCTGCCTGCCTACTCATCTTCATTCCCGCCTACACCTTTTCTTTAAAAAAAAGTCAGTATACTTCCCAGCAAATATTACAGCTCAAATTATTAACTAGGGTTCAAGGTTTATTAACAAACATTCCTTTTTATTTAATATAAAATGTATATATCATGCAATGTTCAGTTCTTTACTATTCCTGAATTCTGACAAATGCATAAACTAATGCAACTTTTAACTTTTATCAAGATACAGAATATTGCTGTCACCCTGAAAATTTCCTCATGTTCCATCCCAGTGAATCACTTTCCAGCCCTCCCAGTAGAAACCACTATTCAAATCTTTTTCTACCTCATTAATTTTGCCTGTTCTTGATCTTCATGTAAATGGGATTATAGAAATACTTTTGTGGTCTTATGTTTTCATTTTTTGAGGCAAATACCTCGAAGTTGGTTTGCTCATAGGTGCAGATATCCTTAGTTAAGAAAATATGAGATCTTTTTCCAGAGTAGTTGTGTCATTTATATTCTCACCAACAATATGAGTATTACAATGCCTTTTGCATTTTTTGAGGTTTTCACTATGGTTCTCATTTGTGCTTAACCAAATGGCTGAGGAAGTTGAGCATTTTGTTATACATTTACTTTCTCATTTGTAAAGTGCTTGTTCATGTTTTTTTCTTCATTTTTCTATTGGATTCACTGTCTTTTCTTATTTCTGTCTTGTCCTTGATCATTTGCATGTCCATACGTTTCAGAAGCAACTTGTATATGTACACACACACAAATTATAGTGATTTTGTTTTTTTCACTCCAGCCCTGAGTCTCTAACCTGGGTCTTTGGGTTTTCCATGGCCTGTACCTTAACTGCCTCAGCCTCTGAGCCACAAGGGTACCCCAAATTACAATGGTTTTGATTGAGAGTTTATTAAATCTCTATATCAAATTTGAGGAGAATCGGTATACATTTATGATATTAAGTTGCTGGTCCATGTTTTTAGACTGTATCTGTTATTTAGGTTTACTCTAGTTTCCCCCAGTAAGGTTTTATAGATTATTTCTGTGGCAGATTTGCACATCTCTGAGAGATTTATTCCTAGGTAACTGATAGTTTTAATTCTGTTATAATTGGTAGCTTAAAAAAGTTTCCACCATTGAACTTGACTGCTGACATATAGAAATAATTAGTTTTTCTCTCTTTGACCTTGTATCAAAACACTTTGCTTAATTAGAACACTTGGTCTAATAATTTATCCATGGATTCTTCTGGATTTATTTAAGGATATATATATATATATATATACACACACATACATATATATATGTATGTATCTGTAAAAAATGACAGACTGGTGTCTTTCCCATTCCTTATATTTTCATTTTTTTTGCTATTACCTCTGGTTCTCATTCATTAAGTTTTGTTGCCTGTGTGCATTGTTATCTTGAACTGTGTGCAGTAAATTGTATTTGGAAAATAGTTTGGAAGAATATATTTGAGGCCTAGGAGGATTATATCTCTCCAAAAAGATTTTCTTTTGTTTCTTTCATGGTCCTAGGGGCACTGTTAGTGCAGGATAATTTAATTCAAATGTAGAATATGAAATCCCTTGCCCACTAGACAATTGGAAACTAGGCTGTGGATTCATATGAAGGCTGATAAATTTCTGGTCCACACATTCCCCTCCCACTAAATTTTCCAGGGTCCTAGAGAGTAGGGTATAGTTTATCTCTTTTGGCAAAGTGTCTTAGAAGCTGCTTTCATAGAATTAGCAAATAATTAAAATGGGCTTTAAATAACAAAACTTGCCTGTTGGCCTATAATTCCTATGACCTAGACCTTTGATGGACATGAATTAGTCTAAATTACACACTCCAAAGTTACTGAAACTTAAGGTGTTTATGATTCCTCGGAGTTTTAAATTTTTCCGATATTTTGTCTTTTCGTATATATTTTTTCCTTCCGCCTCCCCTCCTCCTCCCCACCTCCTCCGCTTCTTCTTTCCCTGCTCTTCTTCCTTGCCCTCCTTTTCTTCCTTCCCCTACTCCTCCTCCTTCATTCCTTCCCTCACTCCTTTTCCTTTCTTTTTTCTAAATCACTTTTTATAGTTGCCCATCCATGCAGAAATTACTAAGGTTACCTGTTATTTCTTTATATAATAATATAATTATTTATATACTTGTTGAATATTTTTTGTTTTTAACTTATGAAGTGTTTTATTTTGTGCCTCCCTGTTATATAAAATATGTGCTTGACATTGTATTTAAAAATGTTATAACAATATTTTTAGGCATTCTGTGATGTACTTTTCTTTTGAGAGGATTTGAGTTTGCCTCCAACTATACAGGATATTTGAATGAAGGACCAACTTAAAACAAGTTCAAGGTTTAGAATTTTCCTAATGATCAATGACATTTGAGTAGGAGGGTCTAGTCTCTTACTAGATTACTCACTTTGTATGTACCTGATATTATGTATTATTGTCTATGCATTAAAGAGTGTGCTTTAAATTTTTTATGAATTTTTTTCTTTAAGAGATTCATTTAAATAATATAGCCTGCTTTCCTGAAACATTTGACTGCATTTTAATTTAGCCAAATACTTGTTGGACATTTAGGATTTTTATTATTATTATAAATAACATTGTGATAAAGAAAAATTGTTCCCATTGTATATTCTGCTATTTATGTTTATTGTAATTTAAGTTTAGTTCTAGAGGTAAACTTGTTTGGGTCTATGTGTTTTAAGGTTTTTTGGTATGTTTTGTCTGTGCAAAGATTGTCCCAACACTGTGTATTCTAAATCTTTTTAGCTTTTGACATTTTGATAGACAGGACATAATACCACATTATTATTAAATTTGCTTTTATTATTTTCACTTATATGAATATTGACTGTGTTTTACCTTTGGATTACTAGTAAATATTTCCATCAGTTTCTTCATTTATAGATCTCTTATTTTTCTGTATAGAAATTAAAAAATTTTGTATAGTCAGATCAATCAGTCTTTTCTTTCTAAAGCTGTAATTAGTCTGCTATAAGAGATTTATAATTGTTCCTAGAAATATTATAATTTTTAATTTGGAGTTGTTTATGTGACCAGGAGATTGAAAAGTTAATTGCTCTTAACTGCAAATAGATATTTAAAAAAAATTAACAGAACCTTGAATTGGGATAGTTCTCATTTTTAGTCTGTATTAATCTGAGTTTTTATTGTAATTATTTCCCTTTCATACTATAATACTTTCTGTTTCCCTACTACTGTTCTTTTGGTATGCGTCCTTAGACATGAACAGAGTAGAAGTACATTGTATTTAAATTTTCTTCCATATTTTGGCTTCACTAATGATAGTAATGATTTAAAATAGTATATTTAATCACCATATATTATTTTTATGAATGTATAGAATCTTCACTAGGACAAGAATATATTTAAACTGAATGAAAATCTTAATTTCTTAAATGATATAAAATGTTTCCTTTTAGATAAATGATGAAGAGAAGACTCTCCGAGAAAAGGACATTTTTGTTTCATCACCCCTTTTATCTTTAACTGAGATTAAGCTGGAGTCAGTTTATAAGGTATGTAAACTTTTAAGGACTTTCTATGTTTTATTAAATACGTCACATTGAGCTTTATATATGTGTTAAATTAATCTATTTGCTTAGCTTCTTGTTACCACAGGCTCTCCCTCCCCTGTGAAGATTTCCTCTCTAAGAGTATTCCAACATCCTGTACTGGGCTTTCCTCTGACTGAGACACCTTTCTAACCTGCTTGGGCTCTGACTGCCCCAACACGAGTGCAGGCTATTCTCTTAAAGGAGTACTTTCCTCACAATGTTTAGGCTTCTATACTCCACATTGGACTGCTCCCTGCAAGGATACTCTCATTATTCACTTGACTTCTGCATTTTCTGCATGGAAGCCTTCTTTGCCACCCTTCAGCTCTCTGACACCACACATGGACTTTTTCTACACGTGGATACTTTCATTCCACTGTATGCCTACTTGCTCTCCCTTCTTTAACCTACTCAGTTTCCAATATATGAATCCCCTCATTTCTCTCTACCCCTCATCCCAGATACTTACTTTGCTTGAACCCTTTAAATGACTTTGAAACTGAATAATTCTGGCAGGGGAAGAAAGGAGGGCTAAAAGTCATTTTAAAATTTGATAGCTGTATCACCACAATTCCTCTGGAAAGAATGTACTGAATTATTTTTGGTGAGTGCCACTAGTTTAAAATTCTGCCTCCATATTGGTTACCTATTCTGGCTTCCCTATTTCTACCAGTTAGGGCATCATTCAGTTAGCTTTCCAAACTCTGAGTGTGGGAAACAATATTTATTTCTCCCACACCACACATTTCCCATTACTCTGCCTTCGTATCATCTTTTGCTTCTGTTTGGGCATTTTTGTTTCTACTGTGACCACCCTAATAAGCTAGAATCATGGGATATTAGAGGTAAAGAACTCTAAAGGGTCATTTAGACTGTTTCTTCTTCCCTTTCCCTGCTTTTATAAGTCTGACCACTGAGGTTTAGGAGTATTTATTAAATGTAGTAAAATCCTAAGTCTACTCAGTATCATAGCTTGGACTAGAACTTATTTTTCCAAATTTTTTTCTCCCTTTTTGTGTCTGGATTATTGAAATATGCTTTCTTACCTTCTGTCTAATAGGTACCATTTAGTACAGTACCACACATATGCCATCCTGAGGACCTGTTTGACATTCCACATGTGCCTATCTTGTATTGTCACCTAAGCAATGAACTCTTTCAGGCCAGGACTGCGTTGTAATCCTAGAAATCTATAAATCAAAAGCTATTTGTTGAGAATACATTGGTTACTGTGTTATGTCGCTGGATATATAGAAAAAGTACAGGCTTATAGCTATAATTTCTTAAAATGTGGGTGAGAAGACAATTCTGAGATCGTTTTTTTCACCTTATTTTTAAAAGCGAGAAACACTGTTGAAGAATAAAGATGATTTATCACAATTTACTCATATAATCTGCTTATCTTGTGAAATTTTAGGGCAGTTCATAGGACTTTAAAACATGGAAGTAGCGTAGGACTGGGTTTAAAAGAGAAAATGATGCTTACTTTCATTTCTTAGTTTGAAGAAAGCTTTTTCAATATATTTCTCTAGAGAAAGAATGGAAAAATAGATGAAGAAATTTGAAATCACTTTTCTTACTAGTAATTGTCAGCATGGAACATATCGTGTACACATTAGGGTTCTGCTTGATGCATGATAAGATGTGGAATATGTCATATGAGAGAATGCAAGGTGCTTAGAGGGCTTGAGTTGGGAGTTTCAAATCCTAGTGACTATAGTTTGTACTTTGATGAATTAAGAATAAAAATAAAGCATTCTAACTTGGCTTATTATTTTTGAAACATCTACTCTGAAATGAATACATTATTCGACTGCTATTCCTTCATAATGCTAATTATTTCATTTTAAGGAGTATAAAGTAATCTTTTTGTTGTTGTTATTGTTTGTTTATTCATCTGAGACTAACACATTTTTCAAAGGAAGAATTTTCTTTAGATTAGTACAGTTGAAAACTTTAAAGAGGGGTTTTTTTTTGATGACAGGTACTGACTTATCTTTCCTGTTTTTTCCTGGATTCAGATCCCTTTTGCTGATGCTTTGGATTTATTCCGAGGAAGGAAAGTCTATTTGGAGGATGGCTGTGCTTATGTACCACATAAGGACATTGTGGCAATCATCCTGAATGAATTTAGAGCCAAATTGTCCAAGGCTTTGGCAGTAAGCATTTCACTTTATTTCCACATGTTCACCTTTTTTGATTATATACCCTTGGTACTTTTGTTTTGTTCATCTTAAGAAATAAGTTAATTTAATCTTCATAATTATATTCATATTGCTTATGAGGTTGCACAGGTAATTCTAGAGCCTTAGGTTTTTATATACTACTACCCATGGTTAGTGGATAGAGCGCCTAGATTTCTGCCCTAAATTGGTATTTTCTATCAGTATATGGAAATATAGAAGAAAGTCTTTACATTTAAGTACTAAAAACAGTGGTCTGCTAGTGCTACCTTAAAGAGCCCACTGCTGGGTGAAATCAGAGGTAGCTTTGTTGAATAAATAACATGATTAGTGCTTTTTAAGAGATTTGTTGGGTTGCTCCCTGGTGGAGTAGCTGCTAACTGCTGCCTCTGAAGGAGCGTGGTCCATGTATATCCCAAGGATGTCCTGAGTGGGATTGGAGGTAGTGAACAACTATATAAAAGTAAAATGCTTCTTCCTTCTCTTTCTTCCTGTTTGCCTACTACCCTTCATTCCTGCTCGCCCTTTCCTTTTTTTGTTGAAAGCATAACACTTCAGTGATATCTTAAAAATATATGCGTTTTTCAGTGTTGTAGTTTTTTATCCGAGTCCAGTTTTTTAAATACTTTTTTTTGGTACTTAATGCAGAAGGGATTTTCAAAATTATGTGATACGGTACTTTAGAGCTATACTGATTACAGTGTAAGCATAGGTCAACCTTTCCTTTTCAATTAAATGTTGTAACATTTTCTGGTATAAATACTTTTTTATTACTGACTCTGGTGGGTTATCTGAACATGTACACTTACGTTATATCAGTACTCGGAAAGACTAAAATATTTACTCTGATTTTATTAAATAAAGCAATTTATGAAAACACCTAGCATAAAGGATGTTTAATAGCTGTTAATCTTCCTCACTAATCCTGTTTTTTGTTTTTATTTTTCAAAGGAAAGGTGCAGGCAGGAATGAAGGCAGGCAGGAAGAGAGAGGAAGAAACATTCATGTATTCTTATTTAGTTGTTTATCTTGGTAGTTTCTCTCAGCTCCAGGTCTTGAAAGTAGGTCCTTAGGATCTATGTAGACTATTTCTGGTGGCCTTATCCTCTAGATCACCAGGGTGTCTCCCCTAATCCTATATTTAAAAACATTTTTTAATTCTCAGTAAAATTGATATTTTAAAATATTTTCTTGTCTCACTTATTTTAGAATACAATCTATTTACAAATAAGTATATTGTCCTTTATCACTGTGAATTTCTGTGGTAGATATTGTTTGCCTACTGGCTGGCCATGCCCCTTCTTTATTATTATTGGTTTTATTCCTTATTTTCTTGGTGTTTAGACAGTACTTCCTTGTATGAAAAAGTCACACTCCTTGGTGGAGTAGTGGTTAAATAAAAATGCTGCTTCCTCCTCCCTTCCTTCCTGCTTGCCTACCTACTTTCATTTCTGCTTACATCTTTCCTTTTAAAAAAAAAAGGGAGAGAGAGAAAACAAAAACAGTCTCATACACTTTTCAGGACATTGGCATTTGTAACTCTTATCCCCTAAATGCCAATTGTGGCCCCAGTTCACATGCCAACCAAAAACATCACCATATATTTCAGAAAGCTTCTGTTGTGTTGGTACCACCCTTGCGCTATAATTGTGTCTTCCTTCTCCTTCCTAAATTGTTGGTCTATGCAAATGAAAAATTTAATTCTGAATTTGAAAATATGAGTTGTTTGGGGGCTTCTGTAAAAAGCTTTTATTGCTAATAAAGATGGGCACATGTATGTTTGCTATTCATTTTATCTTCCTAATCACCTAGTACAAAGAAAGGTATCTGGTAGTTTTTTTTCTTTTTATTTCATGAATTTTTTCCACTTTCTGGGCAGAGGATGGACCTAAGTACAGTGAGATTAATGTCAAAACTATGAGTTCCCAAGTTATCAATACATAATTTTCATTATATTATACTTAAATTGATACTTTGTTGGTAAGAAATATAGCATATGAATTTTGAATTCCCTTCTCTCCCCAGCTCCAACGTAATTTAAAAAGGTAATACTTTTTTAGAATTTCGAAATATCACAAATTTAAAAATTACAAGTAAAAACAGTAACTTCCCCCTACAGCTTTTGAGAAAAAGTTCCCAATCTGATAACTCTTTGCCCATTACCCTCACTATTTTGATGAGTAATTACTATAAGTAAGGATGTTCATCTAGATAATGATAGTCAGCTGTCAAAGTAAGGAAATTAGCATCAATACATGACTACCATTTAATCCTCAGACCCCGTTCAATCATGTCTTTTTTCAAAAACATCCAGTTCTGAATCACATGTGTTATTTAGCTGTTATATATTTTTAGTCTCTTTTAGTCTGGAACAGGTTCTTATTTTCTTTTTGACTTCTCTGATTTTATTTCTTTTAAAGATTGCAGGCTAGTTATTTTGTAGTAATCTTGGTTTTTGTGTATCTGATGTTTCTGTATGTTTAGATTCAAGTTATGTATCTTATGTAGGAATGTTGTAAAGTAATGCTATGTACTTTACATTGCATCCTACACCTGATTTTGATTCAACCCTCTTCTGATTGACTTATCATAATTTATTTACCCATTCTGTTGTTGAAAGGCGTTTGGGTTTTGTTTTCTTTATTTTGATTATTACAAATACTGCTGCTCTGAATATTCTAGGACATCTTTTGGCAAACACATTTCCGTTAGTTATATGCCTAGGACTGGAACTGTAAGATACAGGAATATTGTGAATATCCCAGTTTAGTGGATTCAGACTTAGACTTTTAATGAATTTGTCCTTGTGTTGTAGAGAGTTTTGACCTTAATGTTTTTGGATTACTAGAAGAGGGACAGTGATTTTCTACTTTAGGCAGTGCTTGACTTTCCCTCTGGTCATTCAGGGCTAAGTCTAGGTAAGAAGTTTTTCTAGAAAGATCTTTGTGTTATACCTGAGAATGGATTTAGTATATTGCCAAGGAGCCTGTCCTGACTGCTGTGGAAAGAAGCTGGAAGGAATTAAGGAATTGTTTTTAAGGCTATGATGAAAAAGAAAGCTAAACCTTTACTGTCCTGTCCAGTGAGAAAGATTTTGGCTTTGGAGTATATAATTAAAAATTTTCAGCCTTGTTAGTGGAAATATTCTGGTAGGATGAGAAAATTTGCCCTAAGGATTTTTCAAAAAGATATTTTAATTAGCGGTCAAGAATGAAATAAATGGTGCTGGACAAACTTTAAGTTGATAGAAGAATTTTACCCCAGGTGATATCTGAAAGCTTGTTTTTAACCTTTGACCATGGGATTTTTAAGATACTATAACTAATCTGGCTTTTGAAGGATGCTTTGATAAGAGTAAAAGATGGAAATTGCCTTCTCATTTGATAAGAACTCTTTTCTCTTGAACTTTTGAGACTAAACTTTGGCTCTGCTTCCTCCAGGAAGTCTCCCCTAAGCCCCAAGATTGTGCTCAGTGCATATCCTTTGTGTTCAGACTGAACACAAATCAGATTAGCACACTACCAAGCTAGGATAAAATTGTTCTCATTGTGTGTTTTTCTCTTCAGCTTAAATGTAAGCTCTTTAAAAGAAGAAATCTGTCTTAATTAAACTGTTCTATCTAGTATAGCATCTGACACATAGTAAATGTTGTTAAATTTATAGGTAATAATAACTCCCACTTATTTGTAATTTACTATTTAAGCATTATCTCATTTGATCTTACCATAAGCCTCTAGAAGGAAAGTAGTTACAGTCTGCATTATACAGATGAGGAAAACGAAGCTCAGAGAATCTAAGTAATTTGTCCAAGGTTATGTTGACGAGTAATGGCTGGAGTGTGACTGGATCTCAGGCTTTCTAATTGTAATTCTTACAAGGAATTATATTATCAGGGGTTTAGATTTTCAAATGGAGGAAAAATTGGAAGTTAAGTGTACTACGGTCCAGTTATATAGCAGGCAAAAGGGTGAATTTGGAACTGAGCAATAAATTGATGATCAGAGAAAAAATTGAGGGAAAGATAAATTTCTTTGCTTCACGTAGCAATTTTAGAAGCTTTAGTTCTTTCAATTACTGACTTACTTAAAAAAACTTTTCACTCATATATTATCTTGACCACTCAGGACATAGTACTTAACAAGATAAATGAAGTAAGCTCTCTTTTAAAGCTTATATTCATGTAGGAGATAAGATAGTTATAAAAGAAATAATATATATGACATGAAGGAGTCAGCTGAAAAAATGTAGAGGAAAGTGTGTTTTAGGCAGGGAAAGCCTCTAATGCAAAGGCCCCAAGGAGGGAATCATGGCATTTTTGCAAAAGAAAATAGTGCTGTGTAGTTGGAGGATAGTGAACTGAGGGAGAGTGGTACAGATGAGTCTGCAGTGACTATATAGAAAACTTCGAATAAAACAGTTTGATATTTAGCTTTATATGACTATTAGATAGTTTCAAATAAGGAGCAATGTGATCTGATTTATGTTCTAAATAGATTATTGCAACTGCTGCTGGAAACCTCTTTGGAAAGATATAGAAGGAATAGAAAAAGGAATAATACTAGTTTAGAAGTTTATCGGGTTCAGCTCAATGGCGGCTTGAAATAGGGTGGTTGTGGTGGTAATAATTGAGAGAAGTCAGTGGATTTCAGTTATGTTTTTGAAGTCTTGCTGACATGACCGACAGGCTGTGAGAAAAAAGGAATCAGGATAATGATGATGATGATGGCGGTGGTGGTTTAAGCTTAATGCACATTTAATATTTGTCAGTTGCTGTTTTAAATGCTTTACATCAGTTAAAATATTTAATTTTCAAACTAACCCTATCTTATGGATACTATTAATCACTCTCTAGAAGGCTTATAGTATCTACACGGGTAGTATGAAGTAGAGCTAGATTCAAATCCATGCATTATGACTTTAAGGCCTATTCCTGACCACGTGACGCTGCTGTACTTGGCCTGCATAGCTGGTTAGAAGGTGATGTCTTTTAACAAGATGTGGAAAACAATGAGAGATGCACGTAAAATAAAAATCAGGTGTTGTGTTTTGAGCATGTTAGATGGGAAGTGCTAATTACTCTTTGAAATGAAGATGATACGTACAAAGTTGGATTAAGATGGATTTCTGGGAAGGAGAATGTGAAGTCATTAGACTCTATGAAATCACTCAGGAAGAGTATATACGTTTTATCAGTACAGAAGAGTGGAGAACCCACAATTGAGCTTGAGTGTTCACACACTCTACTCCAATAAGCATTGGAACGTGCTTTGTATCAAAAAAAAATGAGATTTAAGTTGCAGCTGAATTTCTAGAAAGCAAATTCTCATTGTTTCTCATAGTATCACTAAATCCATATTTCATTTGTGAGACTCATCATTAGAAGGTGCTGGTAAACTTTAGAAAAAGCCCCAGATATTCAGAATATATATTTATTTATACCCTTCTACTTTAGATATGGGAAGAAAGACTTTGAGACATTCCCAGGGAAATTGACAAGAAAAGTAAACAGCTTTTTCTTGGCGTCACAGAGAAAAGTAAGCATTTTCTTTTTTTGAAAAGGATTTTCTTTTTTACATTTTTAGAATACTAGTTGAGTCTTTGTCTCACCAAGTGTTTGTGGCTGTGGAAAAATATTCTTTGCACACATCTGATCAAATAATTTTTGTTTTCAAAGAATTTGGAATCCTCTTAAATCTTTTTAAAAAGCAGTGTTGTTTAGGTCTCTAACCTGTGATTAAATGCAATTATGAGGATACTAAGTTGAAATTGATTGTTGCTTTATTTGTGAGATATTAAGTCATTCATAATGGTCAGTGTACAATATATTATCCATTCAACAAATATTTCTTTAACGTATATCAAGTTTACTACATAGTGCCTACTTAGTATGGCGTATAGGTCAGGACCCTGTTCCTCAAGAACCCTCTTAAGTTGCACCTTAAAAACCCTCTTTTCTATTATGGGATATAAGATGTACAAAAAGGACTCAATGACTATACTGAAAATGGGTTGTGTCCTGAGAGTTGTATCACCTAAGATCATGTAATTTAAAGCAAAGACAGAGTTGGCATTAGCCTTAAATGATTGGTCATTGAGAAATAATGTGTAGAGCAGTTTAGGTAAATAGTTAGGTGCTGGAAAGCGTGGGCTGTTTGGCAGTGGTTAGTGGTGTGTTTGCTTGTATTTAATATCTGTGAAGAAGAATAGTAGAAGAATTGGAATACTTCTGAATATTACCTGCTAATGAGTTTGTTTTAAATCTGTATGTTAACGGTCCCCAAGCGATTTTGACTGTGCCTGCTTATTTATAGTATCTCTAAGATATATAGATATTATAAATTAGGATTTTAAAAGAAAATAGAAAAAATAGGAGAGATATTTAATAATTTTTTCTTCCAATTCATTAAGCCATCTTGCATACATCAGCTTGGAGGTTATCTTTAAATTGCTGTGTTATCATTGGAGATGTGTTTTAGCAATAGAGATATCAGAGCTCTTTGGGAGAGAAAATGATTTTGTTATTGGGCATTTAATCCAGTGATTTACTAGATTGAAGGACATTCTGATAAATTTGGTTGGAAACTCAAGAGTGTGCTTACAGGTTAACATATAGATTTGGGGGTGACCCACATGGTTGTTAAATTTGAAGTCAGATTAAGTGGTTGCAATCTAGGGAGTAAAGAATAAAGGAGAAAAGGATTAAATACCAAACTGAGGATTTTGTGATTGGGTTGTGGGGATCAGATGGGCAGAATGGATTGGATACCACACATGAAAAAGACATTTCAAGTGAGTCTTGGCATTTTTTCCTCTATGTATTTTATTTTAGAAAATTAGGCTTTTGGCACCATTCTCAGCATGGGACTGAATAAAAACTATTTTCTTTTTTTAGTGAGATACTCTAGGTTTTTGGTAGAAAAGGTTGTATTCATTTAGAAAATGTATATGAAATTGGTTACATTCCTAACTAGGCACTGTATCTGTTTTCAGGTATTCATTTGAAGGGGTTAGTTCAAAAAATTATATTTTAAGAGGTTTTGATTTTTCCTTTTTCTTTCTATAGTATTTAGTACAGTTCTTCATTTTGTGTTTATTGAAATTAGTGAAGACAAGATTTTTATGATTTGCTTATTTTAAGTTTGCTTTTTATTTGCCAGAAATGTTAGCAGAACATAGATATAGAATATTTAGAGCAGGAAAGGATTTTAGAGTTATGTGGTAATTATTTGTGTCTCATCTTGCCCTCATTCATGGCAACTAGAATGCATACTCTAGGTTTATAGTTATCAGTGTACATGCTTACTTGTCCTGTTATGTACAATAGTGCCTAGGCAATGCTTTCTTTAAGAGGCTCTCCATGAAACATACCAGGCAGACCTGCCCATGAAAATTTATTCTCAGAAAAGTTGAATGGTTCACCACAACTCATGTTAATTAGTGAATAAACAGAGTCCTTTAATACGGGCCTCTAGTAGCTTTGTCAGCGCTCTTTTTTTATGTAGTTTGTTGTCTCTCCCCAGGCCAAATCAAAACCTCTATTAGTCTGCTGTTTTTTTCTGAATCAACCCTCCAGCAGGTGTTTCTATTACGTGTTTTAAATGCAGGTTCTCCAGGGTAGAGATAGTGCCACATTCAACTCAAGTTATCTTTGATGCCTTGCTGAGTGCCTTGTGCAGAGTCGGGGCTCAGGATCTGATGAATTACCATACGACAGTGGCATGTTTGACTTCTGCTCCAGTATGCTGAGAAAACTAAAGTTAAGAAATGAAGTTTCACTTTGGTGTATTGTTTATAAACAGTGAAATGCTGTACATGCAGAATTTCTGAAATTTCAATTGCAAATGTTTTATGACTTCAATCTTTCTAAAGAACTATTGCAGTTTGACTATAGTTGTCAAAATTGTCACTCTTTCAGTTTTTCTCTGAAGTATGTAAGTTGTGAGTTTTATATTTTGTTTAGAAATTTAGGATGCAGCATGAACCAGGTTTAAGCTTTGACTACCTTGCGAACAGCAGCTTTATTCTTGTGACTTTTGGTTGAGCTAACTCTCAGTATCATTCTTTAGTTACTGTTTTTGTGGTTACCTTTGTGTCTCTATTTCTGCCCTCACCATAGAGAAGAAAGATTCCTCCCCACTCCTATTTTCTGGGTTATTTATTATAGTGAAGAATTATAATTACTCTTTTTTAAGCTTTAGTCTATCTTGATTAGAAAATATTTAGTATTTTTATAAATTGAAGTTTTTTTTTCCACTGAGCTGTGTTGCTTTTATTGACACCTGAATGTATCAAAACACAGATTTTTATCCCTATTACTTACTTGTGATGAGAAAATATCAGCAGATTCAGTTGCTAGGAAACAATAGAATACTAAAATAGTTTCTTTAGGGGAATACTTGTAAATTCAATTCTTTTGACAGTTCTACTCTCATAGAGCAAAAATTTATTCATTCATTACAAAGAAAGATGCATCACTTGTTAGTTTTTCAATTTAAAAATTTTGCACAGGGGAGCTAGGAATACAAAAAAATGTTACAGGGTTGATTAAGTGTTGAGAGTGTAATTTTTAACAGTGACTAGGCATTGAAAAGTAATGATTATGTATGTGTCTTTGAGATTGTTTTCTTAAAGTTTTCTGACTCATTAACTAAAAGTGAGAACCAAAGAGAGATACACATACAAACATACACACATGACATAGAGGAATTTAAGCCACAGTAAAATACTAATTAAATCATATTTGTTTCATAGAGATAAGATTATTCACATCTTATATTATCACCTAGATTCTTAATGTTCAGAGCTTAATAATTATATTAAGTGAAATAATAAATATTAAAAAGTTTGGTTATAATCAGTTTGACTTTCCTTTAGAAAAATGATTTTTTTGTCATAGTTGTATAATGTTTAGAAAATTTTTTTATTCAAATTTCAGTTTAGTACTTTTCTTGAATATTCACTACATGCCAGGCAAAACCACTAGGGACAACATTTGATTATGTTTTCAGGATGCTGAGAATGTGTGAGAGTGGGGCAGTGATGAAAGAGTGATGTAAACAGTCATCATACATTGCAGTGAAAAAAAAAGAAATGTCTACTGGGAACGTTAGGGTCAGAAAAAGAAAAGTGTATACTGGGTACAGAGGGAGAATAGAAAAGAGAGGTAAACTTAATCTGGGGATTGCAGAGAGTAGCTTCAAAGATGTTAGCTCTGAGCTAGGTCTTGAAGGATTTTTTCTTATATGTGAACCTGACCTTTTTGGGGGAAGGGTAGGGGATGGGGAATAAGACCAGTTAATAAAGTCTTGACTTTTTTTCTCTGCCATTTCTTTCCCATTCAGTCAGGCGAGTGCTACCCATATGCCAGTTTCTAGTTCGGTAACTTCAAATTTCCCTGCTTATCTATTTAATTGTGCTAATATATTTGAGGAACTTGTCATGGAGTACAGAATCCAACTTCTGATTTGCATGCTTTGTGACTCTTGTGCCTCCACTTATGTCTTTATGTGTGCAACACAGAGAGAACCCTGTGAACTCAAGTAGGCAGTGTATATTCTGAAATTGGACTGATGCAAGAAAATGCTATATGAAGTTTTGTGGGAAAGTAGTATGTAAGTCAAGTCAAAAATACAAGCAACAAGTAAGAATTGTCCCAGTCTACGTGATAGTGGAAATAATCAAGGAATGATGGAACTGAAAATAACTAAATGCACCAGTGTTTTTGCCTAATTTTTTAAAAAGCACTAAGAATAAAAGTGATTGTTTTATGAAATTCTTGTTTGTATAAAATCCTTTTTATAATTTTTATAGTTATAGGGTACATCTTAAAGCATATCCGGCAAGTTTCAGTGTTTTCATGCCTGTATTTTAAATTTAAAAATCTATCAGAGTTATGAGACTGCTAATACGGGAGTCACTTAAGTTCTGGTTTAAAAAAAATGTTTCTACTCTATGAAACTATGATTTTATGTGTAGACAAAATTACATTTGTAGAGTTGCCAAAACAGTTAGGTGAACAATGTCAGTGAGTTTTCTAAATTGAGGTATGAATGGGGTAATGATCTAGAAAATAGAGGGCTAAAACTGGAAGAAGATGTAGAAGTAGGTTTCTTGCTCATAAATTTGAAAACAGAAGAATAGCCAGCTAGATTGGTAACCAAATTGTTATCTTCTATAAGCATTCTTTCAGAAATTCCATAGTTACCACATTGAATGTTAAAGGCTAAAATGATAGAAAGAGAATGAAATAATACTCAATCTTTGAGTAAAAAACAAATATAGGTTAAGATTTTGGAAGGGCAGCTATAATCCTGAAGAATGATAATAACAATTTGCATTATAGTCTTTTTCCCAAGTAGTTTAAAGCTTTGTAAATATATTATCCTTAATCCCTCAGACTACTTTTGAGTTTTGTTTAAAATAATAAGAAGGAAATCCTATCTACTTCTTGAGTATGACTGAAGAAAGTTACATACTGAAAGTCATAGAAATTCTTTATCTTGTCGGCTGCAATGATTTATGTGTTTTAACTCCTATTAACACATTGGCTAAGAAATTTTTCCTTAAACAAATGTTTATCAATTGCAGATTGCGGATTAGATTTAAGGTAGCACGCGCATGCACACACACACACACAGAGAGAGAGAGAGAGAGAGAGAAGAGAGAAGAAGAGAGGAGGAGAGAGGAGGAGAGGAGAGAAGAAGAGAAGAGAGAGAGAGAGAATTTGAAACTAGGTTTTCAGTTTCATGTGGTGCTGAATCATTCTTAGGTCAAGAGACTATGAATGCTACTGATTTTTAGCCTAAGAGTTGTCTTGCTGGATGATGGTTGTGGTTGTGATGATGGAGGCAAGTTTCTAATTTTTAAGGTATTTTTATTGAAGTGACATTGCATTAAAACATTATGTTTGAATCAATTGTGCAGCATCATAAATCGCTATCTGTGTATATGTAAGTTCACCACTAAAACTCCAGTTCTGTCAGCACACAGTTTGCCATTTTACTCAATTTACCCACTCCCTCCCCATTTCTCTCCTGCAACCATTCATTTGGTTCTATAGGCTAAAAGTTTATTTTTTCTTGATTCAGTTAATTTTTTTGTTTGTTTCTCTGTATACCATAGAGTGAAATCATATAGTTTTTCTTTTTCCATTTGACTTACTTCACGAAATGTAATCCCCTCTAGTCCCGTCCATGTTGTTGCAAATGGCAGGATTTCATCTTTTATAGTGGTATACATAAACCACATCTCCTTTATCTGTTTGTCTATTGATAGGCACTTAGGTTGTTTCCAGATCTTGGCTGTTGTAACTAATGCTGCAGTAAACTTGGATCACATGGAATTTCCATTTTTATTTTTTTTTGAGGAAATCTCCATGCTGCTTTCCATAATGGCTATACAATTTATACTCCTGCATATGCGCACATAGGCAAAGATTCCCTCCTTTCCATGTACTTGTAAAACCCTGTCTGCCAGACACTGTTAAATTTGTTATATGCATCGTTGATTTAGTTACACAGCAACATTGAGTTGATTATTAGCATGATTTTTCCAGAGGTGGAAACAGATTCAGAAAGGTTAATTAATTTATCTAAGATCTTAGTGCTAGTTATTAGCTATTCCATAATAGAATTGCAGGCCAGTCCATGGTGATTTTGTTCATGAGTCTTGCTGTCTTTTTTTTTTTTTTTTTGGTGAGAAGCAGCACAGCATGATTCATTTCTTTTTCTTTTTGGATTAATGCTGGTGAGACTAAATGTGTCAATCCATACCTTACTTCAGAGCAGTGGTAGAATTTGCACTTTTACTGGTTAGAAATATCTTGAATAAGTAGGTTATTTTTCTCACCCAATCTTAGATGTTCTTTCACCTTACTGCAGTGGCTCAGCAGTGTCTCTTGTTTTTTAAATTTTCTTTGACTTTTCCTCATGATTATTGCCTCTTGGGTATAGGATGCATTGTTGTTTATGTCTTTATTAGGAAAATCAGCTATTCTAATAGCTCATTTCATCATGAGAGCAGTGCTTTCTCAGAATCGTTACGCCTTTTCACTCTTCCCTAGTAAAATTCTGTTTATTTCTCTTTGGCTAGGACTTTGTCTCATGGCCTCCTTTGTTGGGGAGAGAGAATATTTTATTTCTTTAGACATTTTTGGAAGAGGCAGGCCAGGGAATAGGTGATTGAGAGTGAGTCAGCTTGCATGTTTCCCACAAGATCGATCAACTTTACTGAATTTAATTGCGATAAAATGCGGTAATTTATTTTTAAAATTTTTTATTGACGAAACATTTCATCATGACTTTATGTAGGCTTAAGGAATACATCATAATAATCCACATCTATAAATAATACATTAAGTATGCAGATAGATCAGATGATTTCATTAACAGTTACCTGTTGGGCATGAGCTGTATTCTATAATAGATCATAGTATTAGGAGGTGATAGTATTGCTGATGAATTACTGAACAAAACTTTATGGTCAGTTAAATGGGCTGACTATCTTCAGCGAGTTGTGAGAAGAGGAAAGGGCTATGAGGGAAAAAGTAGCTAGCAATTTATTTTTGAGAGAAACTGAATTGAGAGAGAGAATTATCAAGAATGTGTAGAATCCTTAAGTTTTGTGAGCATCAGAGGTTCAGTAATAAATGACTGGTCAGTTCTTTGTTCTATTTTAAGCAGATGTTTTTTGAAATGACTGAATTGACCTTACTCTTACTGCTTGAATCACTAAATTCAGATTGATTACTCTCCTGAGTGATGAAGTGAGTATAATCACATTCTCCTGATAGTCTTGTGAATGAATTGTCTCTGATCCTTCCTGCTCTCTTGTCCCAAGTTACCAACTCTGACTGTAGAAGATAGTGAGGGAAGGTAAAGAAACACCCTCCCTGTTATGACATAGAGCACCGAGTTTGCTTAGGTTCCACCAATATAGCAAAAAGGTCTACAGATAATGGAGTATGTTGTAACAAATGCAAGGCTATTATTGTCATCTACTCTTTGGGACCATGGTGTCTGGCAGGTGACAAGTTAGCTCAAGTCTATACAAGCTACTTGTTTATTAAATCCGTCCTTTAAGAAATAAGGTCCTGGAATTTTGGTGGGAATCAGAAAGACTAGAAACAATTGTTGGAGAGGGTGGAGAAAAAGGAACCTTTCTAATCTATTGGTGGGAGTGTAAATTAGTGCAACATCTTTGGAAAGAAGTATGGAGATTCCTCAAAAAAAAAAAAAAAAAAAGATCTACTATTTGATCCAGCAATCCCACCTCTAGGTATATACCCAGAGAATAAAAAACAGCAGCAACAATGTCCAATTTTTTTTTTAATACTTTTTTCTGTGTAACCCTGCTGGTTTGTCACAATAAACCAGATGAGCAGCTTCTGGGAAGAAGCAACTAGCAAATAACAGGTAGTTTAAAGTAGTTTAGGCTTAATTGATAACCTTTATCTTTAGTTTAGATAAAGTCTGTTTTTATGTTAATGGCATTTTCAAAAACAAATGTTGATTACTCTTGGTAGAAAAGTCTTTAAGAATTAGAAGAAATCTGAATGCCATTATTAAGAATATATACCCCTATTGCTTCTATGATAAGCTTTGTTAATAGAAAATTGTTTCATCTTTATAAATGCATTGCTGGCTTCTCTCTCTTTGTAGGTCATCATCTGAAATTGTTAAGACTCTCTTACTGTGTGTGAGTGTGTGTGTGTGGTGTGGGTGGTGTGTGTTCTTATTTGCTCTTACTATTTTCTTAGGCTGTTTTCTTTAACTCTGCTTAATATTTTTAGTGTTTCCCTTTAAGTCCATCTTTGGTATCTGAGGCATTGAAACTGGCATTTTGTTAAGAAATGCCTCACAATGGGGCCTCTTTTTCAGTAACTGAGCCCTAATTCACTTAAGAATCCTTCATTCTTGGTTTCATAATTTGTTCCTTAAGGAGCAGGTATACTTTTCCCAAGACTATCAGACAGAAGCCATCAAACAAATACAGGTTATCTAAAATAAAAGTATGGGTTTTTTTTACTTGTTGAAGATTTGCAATATATCCTTGGAGAATTAGTATAGTGAAAACTAGAGTAGCATATGGCCACAGTATATCTTAGATTAGTAATATATAAAGGTTATTTTTAATTTTTATGAGTTCTGTTTTTTCTTTTTAATGATTGTCTTTTCACGATATGATTGGGACCATGATTTTATTAGTATTGTGTTAAAATTTTAAAGCAATTAAAACTGACTTTCTTGAGGAATAAATTACATAATAAAATTTTAAGTGTATGGACTTTTGACATACTGTCTATAGCTATGTAATCACCGCAATCAAGATGTTTACATCCATCTCCCCAAATTACTTTATTCTGCAGTAGAATAGTTTGTCATCCGTAGCCCTGGGCAAACACTTAACCTGCTTTTAGTCATGATAATTTTTGTCTATTTTAGAATTTTATATAAATTGAATTTATATAATTTTATAGTATGTAGTAGTCTACCATGTTTAGCTTTTTTTGATTTGCATTGTTTTCAGGATTCACCTATGTTTTATGTATAGGTAGTTCATTGCTGTGTAGTTTTCCATTGCATAAATGTATCATAGTTATTCCATTCTATTTCGTAGAGATTTAGATTGTATTTAATCTTTGTCTATTATGAATAAGACTGCTATGAAAATTTGGATAAATACTTCTGAGTGGGATTATTGGGCTATATGTTGAAAGTATGTTTAAGTATGTTTACTTTTGTAGAAACTTTCAAACTTATCCTTAGTCACTAGGTCCCTTAGCAGTTCCATCATTAGTATATGAATTATAAATAATCTAAAATCTTGTCAAAAGTTGATATTGTCAGTTTTAAATTTTAACCATTCTAGTGGGTGTATAGTGATAACTTATTATTCTTTTAATTTTCCTAATGACTGGTGGTGTTAAACATCTTTTTAGTTCTTATTTGTGAGTCACATATCTTTATTGGTAAAATGTGTATGCTTTTACTTTAATTATTTTTTTGTCTTTTGTTAATTTTTATGAATTATGTATATACATATAGTTTAGATAAGTGTTAATGTATGTGTGTAATGCAGACACATAACCATATACATCCATATATACCAGGCAGTCATCTCAATAAATAAATGCTTAAATTATTAGACAAAATTTAACATCCATTTATAAACACCCCCACCCCCAAAAATCATCAAATTGAGAATGGAAAGAAACTTCCTTCTTTACCTAAAAATATTATACTTCAATAGTGTAAGACTAAATGTGTTTTCCCTAAAATCATGAACAAAGCAAGGATATCCTCTCTCATCACTTCCATTTAATATTGTAATAAAAGTTCTATCTGGTGTAATGATCAAGAAAATACGTAAATAACGTTTAGATTGGAGGCAAAGAAGGAAAACTCTTTATTCACAGACTATATGGGCTTCTAATGTAGAAAATACTAAAGAACCTATCAAGAGGTTACTAAAACTAATAAGTGAGTTTAGCAAAATTGTAAGGGACAAAGTAAATATTTGAAAATCAATTCTGGCACACCCTGATGGAATAGTGGTTGGGTCAAGTGCAAGCCACGTACCCCTTTGTTCGAGTCCCGGGCCCGGATGGAGAGAAAACCAGTGTGAACAGCTAAATAAAAATAAGATAAAATGCTACTTCCTTTTCTCTCTGCCTGCCTGTTTTCCTACTTGCCTTCATTCATTCTTGCCTGTACCTTTCTGTTAAAAAAAATATATTCAGCAGCAACCAAAAATTTGACAATTTACGGCATTAGAAACATAGAATTCACAAAAATATTAAAAAATATGTAAATCTGACACTGAAAACTATAAAACATTGCTAAGCAAAATTTTGAAATACTTTAATAAATTAGATATATACCTTGTTTGTGATTCAAAGATTCAGTATTGTTAAGATATTCTCTCCAGGTTGATGTAAAGATTCAATGCAGTCCCAGTCAAAATTCTGGCAGACATTGTTGAAGTTGACAAGCAAATTCTACAATGTATATGGAAATAGCAAAACTTAGATGAGCCAAAAAAATTTTGAAAAAAGACCAAAGTTGAACATTTATACTACCTAATTTCAAAACTTTTACTATAAAGCTACAGTAATCAAGACAGAGTGGTATTATTATAAGGGCAGACATATGATAAAGTGGGACAGAATAAAGCACAGAAATATATTCACTTTTACATGAACAAATAATTTTCCACAGTGTACCAAGGTAAAATTCTAAGAGAAAAAGGATAGTCTTTTCTATTAGTAATACTGAAACAACTGGAATCAATATGGAAAAAAATGAACATTGACCTTAATACTATGTCTTAAAATTAACTCAGAATGGATGAGAGACAAATAAGAGTTAAAACTATAAACTTTCTAGAAGATAACAAGACATTCTGGATTCTCTTGGGTTGCACAAATATTTCTTAGCTTGAAATTGAGCCAGAAAAAAAATGGCAAAATGGATTTTATCAGACCTTAAAATGTTTGATCTTCAAAAGATATAAAAAAAGATGTAGTACAATAAAAAGGGAAGACTACAATGGGAGAAAAGTTTTGCAAAATACATAGACACCTTCACACACACACACACAAATATACAGAGACACACAGAGAGCACACGCACACACACATCAAGAGCTTTAAAATATTTAGAATGTTTGACCCAATGAATTAATATCTAAGTCTTGGTATTTTTATGGAACAATTTTTATATATACTTCAGTTTGTTCTTCAAGCAGTGCACAAGCATGTCTGATTGAACTCTTCAATGATAAAGAATTTTACTATAAAATTCTTAGCTAATATGATAGGCAAATGGCATTTAGACTAATCTTTCAGAAGAGTTATGCAAAAGAAGTAGTAGGGGGAAGTAACATAGAAAATTAAGTTCCTGAAGTAAAAGAAGCAAATAGAAAAACAAAGGCATAAGACTGTAGAATTTATGTTCTATACGTAAGGGAAGAAAAAGATTTTAGCTTGTATTAAATGATCTCCTTAATTTGCTGTGATAGAGTGATATAAGATCGGAGGCATGAGTTTCATTCTGATTTCTTTAAAATATACCAATACTTCATAAACTTAGTAAAGGAATCTTAGCACAAGTTTTCTTTTTATGACTTACGGCATTGATGAGTTATAGGGGACTAGCTTCTCATTATCTAAAAATAGGTGTCCAGATCCGAGAAAGAGACCACATGCAGCCTTACAACTCTGATATTGATTCACTCAAAAGAAGTAAGATGAAAGAAGTGAAAGAAAATAGCAGTGAAATCCAAACTCTGTCAAAGTATAGGCAGAACATTTAGTCTTTATTGTGAATTTGATAGACAATACAATTTAAGAACATGGGCAACAGACAAAAACTTAGAGAAAGAAAAATGGAGGGGAATAAATTTGAATTAAAGTACATTTTGGTGGGTAAAAGAAAATGTTAACTTTTAAATAGAAACTTGGTATATATATATTTTCATAGTAGGTTAATTCATTTATAACCTGTTTGTCTATAAGTAGACCTATAATTTAAATTCTTATTTATTTATCTTGGATTTATCTATTTATCTTATCTAGTGTTCCTTGAGCAGCTACTGTATACACAGCATTATTGCTGGGGCTTTGAAAAGATATACTTTATATAGTCCCTGTGTAATGAGTGCTTAAGTTCTAAACAGGAAGGCAAATGAACAACAAGAAACACTTAGAGAATTACTAAACATAGGCTCAGAAATACTTGCTATAAATATTTTGATGTGGACTATGCAAATTTCTTGATCTATGTCTAGAAACATTTCATTAAATGGGAAATAAATTGTGAGATAGGAAGAAGTTGGAGATCTTCCAGTTGGTGAGAAGCAACTGGACGTCATCCTTTGAATTTAGTTTAGAGCCCAAATAACATCGGAGTAGACCGTAAGAGACCACTTCCCTATTTAATTTAATATTTACTTAGGTAACTTTGATTTATGAAATAGTATTAGCTGATTTGTGCAATTTCACCACTCCTCAACTATATGACAATGCACCCTGCCCACCACCAAATCACCAAAGGCCCTTCACCACTGTCCCTATGTCTCCTTGCTCCTGCCCCTCACCTTATTCTCCACTGGTAGCTTCTTTTCTGTTTTCAATATTTAATGCTTGGTTTTTCGTTTTGTCTGTTCCTTTGCTTTGTTTCCACATGCGTGATGTCAGGTGATATTTGTCTTCCCCTTTTGACTTACTTCATTTAGCAGAATCCCCTCTAGTTTGATCTGTTATCACAAGTGACAGAATTTCATCTTTTTTTAGGTTGTGTAGTATTCTATTGTGTATGTAGACCACATCTTCTTTATCCATTTTTCTGATGATGTGTGCTTAGGTAGTTTCCAATGCTTGGCTATTGTAAATAATGCTGCAATAAAAATGGGGTACATATATCTCTGCAAATTGGTGTTTTTATGTCTTTTGGGTAATAGTGCAATGATGGGATTTATGGGATTTCCGTTCTTAATATTTTGATGAAATTTCATACTGCTTTCCATAAAGGTTGCACCAGTTTGCACTCTTAACAATGGTGTAAAAGTAAGAACATGAATATTTTTATGACACTTGAGAAACAGATCGAAAAAAATGGTTCTTTCTCGTCTTTGATTTCTCAATGTTTATACTGTTCAACCTACTTGCATACTATAATGGTTTTATAATTGATTTGAATTAATGATTGAATTGAATTAATGATTAAAAAAATGGGAGGAGGTAGTCATAAGAATTTGTAAGAGAAATATAATATTAATCAAGTGAAAATAAGAACTTTTTAAAAAGAATTTTAAAGAAAGGATCGGGTGATGAGAGTTGTCTCTTTTTCTTATTAAATAATGGTGACAACTTGTCAGTATGTATTTTTTATAATCTGTTTATCTTTAGTGGGTAAGTGAAACACTACTAATTTGTAGGAAGTTGTATATCCTTACAAAATAATCCCATATATGAAGTCTTTTAGTCACTAACTTGGTAAAGAAACCACAGATTTTGAATAGTGAAATGTAGTAGATGATGAAGCATTGCTTCTTAATTATTGAGGCTCTTAGATTAACTTATTACTGATAAGCTTCCTAGACCTTTAAATATTTGGTATTTCTGGTACCTAGTATAGTATCCAACACAATATTTGTGGAATGTGTAAACAAATCCTAAGTGCTTTCTACATATGAGATGAGAAGTGGTTTAAGACAGGCTTCTTCATGAGTAGTATATCCTCTCTAGTTGATAAGAACTAAATAAATTGATGGGAAGAGGGAAGAGATCTCTACTTTAAGATTGTGAAAGCAATACTGATTAATCTTTAAAACAAAATTAGAAGTTCATTAATTTATTCAACCACTTTTTATTGGTTAAAAAAAGAAAGAACTATGCATTTCCCTTTTGACAAGTGGGTGTGTTGCCATTTAGTGCCTAGCTAATCTTTTAGAACACAAGATTGTGTATCATTAGTTTAGCAGGAATTTAGCCTCATTGCAAATGTGTGAATATTTTATCGCCAGAAGGTTGCTACAAGGCAGCTCTGAGAAAAATTGTGGAGTAAAATAAATGTTAAAAAAAATGCTTTAACAAAGGAGAATAGGAGGTATTTATAAACAAGAAAACTTAAAAAATGACCAATACAAGTGCCATAAGATTGAATGGATAAAATAACTAGGCTACTTTTATATTAGATAAAATGTAGGGGGAATTTAGGAAGAAAATTTAAGTAGAAAAGTGTCTATCAATCAAAAGGGGTTTTTAGAAAAGTTCAGGGCTAAATTAAAAAGATAGTGGATGAATTTAGGGTGTGAGTAAGGACTAAATTTAGACATAGTAATGGAATAAAGTCATGCTTCTTTTTTTCCTTATTGTGATTGACTTCTTTTATTTAACAAAATGTTTACAAGGTTCACTCACATTGTAGCATGTATTATATATCATATCTTCATTCTTTGTTATGGCAAAGAATATTTCACTATGTGAATATGCCATAGTTTGCTTATCCATTAATCAGCTGATGGACATTTGGGTTGTGTCCACTTTTTTTTACTGTGTGAACAATGCTTCTATGAATGTTTGTGTACACGTTTTTGGATTGACATGTTTTCAATTTTTGAGAAATGGAATTGCTGGGTCTGATCACTTTTAAAACTCTATTATTAAAATATTTTATCTACTATTTTATGCAACAGTTCCTTCAAAAAGATTCAAGCAGAGATTGCAACTGCCTTTTTAATTTGGTTTACACGGTACTTTCTCCCTACCATTCTCTTTGATCCAGGTGTCTTCACCATTTACTTTCACCTGCTCGGCTCCTACAAGCATGTGAGCTTGTGACCTTTGCATTAAGATTTTAATTGTGAATTCTTCAAGGCAAAAGGAAAGTCCAAATTCTCATTAAAGAAACATTAAAACAACAACAACTACCAGAGCTACTTTATACCTTGCTTATCTCCCAAATGCTCTTTTTTCAGAAACCAAAAAGAAAACTTCCCCAAACTACTGTGACAAAATGGATGGGGATGGGGCAGGATGTGGGGGTGGGGCGCTGGCGGGGCATAAAGACTCCCAAACAGGAAACCCTTCAACAACAAAAGAGGAGGATCTCAGCTTTATTCCTAAAATGAAAACAAAACTTTTTCTCAAGGAAAGCAGAAGCAAGTACTTTTAATATGGATAATGGTGAAAAACCAGAAAGGTACTGAAATAAAACAATCACTTCTCTGATGTCCTTCATGCACTGTGAGGTGAGCAACATCTACCATCCACCCAGGTGTTTAAGTCTGAGATATAGATGTCATCCTTGACTCTCCTTTTCCCTTAGTCTCTACATTAACCCGGTAACTGAGCTCCTGTTTAATCCACCCACCCTATTCCTTTTCCACTGCCACTACCCTGGTTCAGGCTACTATCATGTCTCACAGATAGTGGCCCCATATTGCTTCCTATTTTAGCCCTCCCAATTCCAGCTATATTTAATTTCTTTTGCTTCCTGGTGTTGGTCTTCACTTCTGGGTCTTCAAATGCATCCTTCGATGCCTAAAAGCCTTCACAGTTTTTTATGTCATATTTCTTAAGTATTTATGTTCTTATTAAATACTTCAAGATTGCCTCTTTAGTCAACTATATGTAAAGATGAATTTAGGAAGTATTTTTTAATTTACATTCTATCAGGAGGGTTAGAAACAGACATTTCATGATTTTCCTGCTAAAACCTGATATCTTTCATATCTCTACTCATAGTCATGTAAAAATAATGAGGATGATGGAGAACCAGTCATGGATCTCCTTTTTTCTAGGAATATATTTTAGAATACTGAGATTTAACTATTTTTTTCCACAATGCTTTCTGTATTTTTACACAGTTTACTTTCTGAGATGTTCAGTCTTCCAAAGAATTAAATATTTGACATGAATTTTATAAGCATATGTGTTAGTGGTGGTGGTACAAGAGGGGCTTTGAAATAGGAGAATTTCTTAGGACACTATTGTAATATTCAGGTAAGAAATGATGAGAACCCACATTGCCATGGTGATAGAGGGGATAGAAAAATAGATAGAGTGTGAGAGCTGTGCCCTTGGATATGAGTAGGCAGGTGACGGGGAAGGGCTAGCCCAGGAGGGTGGAGTGGAAAGAGTGTTGAGAGTTGTCGTTCACACCATACTGGTGTTCAAAGGGTGTGTTGAACCCAGGCTTGCTCTAGATTTGTTGTCCAAGAAGGCTTACTCAGTTGTATAGTGCTTACTGTGATGACATTGATGTGTTTTTGGGTCATCTCTCTTGTATGGAAGAGGAACTGACTATGACTGGGGAGGGAATGTTGGTCTTAGAAGCAAGGTGTGGGTGTGCGATCTCCCAGGTCATGTGGCTGACGATATTCAGGGCTGGGAATTTGGACATTAGCAAATGATTTGGCCTATAGACTGGGTCCATTTCCAGCAAATCCACTGAAGTATGTTTACTAAACTCTGGCAAGATGGTCAGCAGTCATTATATAGTTGGAAGAAGGGTCATGAAGGAGGGGTGGCACATAGCAGTAGTTGCATTCATATTTAGCTTCATCTTTTGAATAGCCTTTTTTATTTTGGGGAAAATTTTCTCACTATAAGTTTCACTTTGCTAATGTAGGAGTCAATTCTGTCACTATAGGAGGCAGTATACAAATTCTCAATCTCTTAATGTATCCAGATCGTAGGCATCTGACTTAGATTTCTCCAACTGGACTTACTTTCCACAAAACTTTAATTTGGCACTGAGGAAATAGATTCTACATATAAATTCCATTTTGAAGGTAGAGATGATGAAGTTGGGTTGAAGTGGCTTCCCAGTGGTTGCAAGATTAATTTTTATGGTGAGAAGGGCGTTCTTTAGTTTTCTCTAGGGCAACAGTAGTAAGGGCTACTTTCTCCTTCGTCCTGTTTTGTGACATGGTCTGGGTATTGTTCCTGTAAGTTTAACTTTGAGCCTAACTATTCAATCTATTCAGTCTTCCCAGTAATTCCATGAAATGCTCAGTAACCTAATAAACTCTGCTAATCATCTAGGATCAGCCTCTTTTGTATTTCAGTAAGAATTGTGTCTTGATGAAGACACAAGGATTTTAATGCCTGCTAGACTTCAGCAGAGTCCACTGAGTGACTGGTTACAGATGAACCTGCAAGTTTCAGCCAGCCAATGCCTGCTGCTGGGTAGGAGTGAAGGTGGCTAGGGATTGACCCCTTAGGTGTGCATGAGGACTCATTGTAGATTGTCTTTTGGGATACACTGGAGTTAGAAGAGAAATTAAAAATAGCTGGTGATGTTAGGTCTGTTTGGATGTTTGAGGTATGGGGGCGATGAGTTTAGTTTTGGACGTGTTTATTTGAGGTGCCATAGAGGTAGTCACATATAATTGGAAATGCAGTTTTAACATTCAGGCAAGAGATTGGGGATAAAACTGACAGTTACTCAGTGGTCAAAATTGAGGAATGTGAAGGGAAATGACATTGAGGGAGAGAGTAGGGTTGAGTACAGGCCCTTGGGGAATGTTTTTAATTATAGGGCAGTTGTAGGAAGGAGTGAGTAAAGAAGTCTAAACCAAGAGTGTTCTGGAAGGATAGAAGACTGAGAAGAGGCTATTGTATTTTCGTGACTTTGGAGAAAGTCAAGGAAAATAGAACAAAACCTTACAGTCACAGAACAAAGGACTGTGAGGTAATATCTGGAATAAAAGACATTAAGTAGAGGTTCTGGTCAAATTTTGTTAGACAAATTTGGAATCCAAATCATTAAATAAATTTGAAATCAGAGAACAACCTCCTATCTTTTTTCTTAACATATTTATCAGACTAGTTGTTAAGTTTGAGTAACAGTACTGTTACAGCAAATTCTTTTAATGAGGCTACAGCTCTCTAGTGTGGAAAACTTGAGATAATATTTTGCTTTACAATTTCAGTGTTCATTAAGCATTATTATGTCAACCGTAAGCAAGTGTTAGAGAATTTAAATGTTTGCAGGCATCTGGTTTTATGTGAATGTGAGTTTTCTTTTGTATTATAATGATCATTGTTAAGTTTGACTTTGCTTTAACATTTCTGCAATACTATTTAATGATAGCTATTTGCATCCTGTCTTTTCTTCCTCTTATTCTAGCCTTTTCCTCCTTTCTTTATCAACAGTGACTTCATTATCACCGAATGAGCAGCCTGACTGCTGTTGTTAGTTTAGAGCCTCTGCCACTCAAGATTTTCATTTTTCTGTATTTTGAAGTGCTGTCTTTTTGTATTTTCATTTTTCTCTATTTTAAAGAGCTGTCCCTTTACATTTGATATTCTGATAGGATTTATCTGCTCAAAATGAGAGTATGTTCCTTGAATTCTGGCTTCAAAATAATCATGTAGAATAGATAAAAGATACTAGAGCAAGATGAAAGATGCAAAGATGCCACTCTTAATTTACAAAAAATTATTATCAACAAGATTGGATCTTGACATGTACCAGTCTTGAAAAATGTATCTGGTACTGTAATTTCAGCTATGGTACTTTATCAAACATACAGTTTAAATTTATAGAATCCTATTTTTTGCCTCAATTTATGTAGTCAAATAGAAGTCAATAAATTCAAGAAGTGTTTCTTAGAATAAAGATTTATTTGTGTTCTGTCATTTTAAAAAATTAATCACAGTTCACTTTCAATTTATGGAAAATGATCTGAATGTAATAATTACATATCATAGAACTTTAAAGTAAGCATACTCAATGATCATCTAGTTCAGAATCTAAATCCTTCTAGAACATTCCTTTATGTAAACGAAAACTTAAAGAATCTTTCATTTATTGATTTTATTTCTAACACATTCTAGGCAGTTTGCACAGTTAAGTATAATCTTATTTGGTCTTAGTGGTAGAAAGTTACTTTTATTTCTATCACAAAGTTGAAAACGAGGCTCAATAAGGTTGATGGTCAGATAGCTGGTGAAGAATGGATCTATACTAGGTGTTTTGAATTCCTAGCCTGATATTTATTTTCTTTTAATAAAATATTTTGACACAAATACTTATAATTCAGGTAGCCTAAAAATTAAATATTTTTTCATTTTTTTTTCCCTGAGTATTAAAATTTAGAATTTTCCTGACACCATTATACAGAAAACTTTTAAATAACTTTATTAGAATGAATATGTCAGAATTTCATTGGTAATGATACCATTTACATTTTTTCTTTGATGGTCTATTTTCTGTTGTAATGTATTGCCAGTATACAAAGGACAGTGTTTTATTCTAAACAGATTTTTCCTTTAGATATGGCAAAACTCTGTTTACACTGTGACCTTTCAGAATAAATTGGCAAGCATGTCAGATGCTATGAGCTAAGAAGGGATAGCAAAATGTGTTTTTTTGAGGTGAAACTTTGGGGTGCTCTCTTTACTTGTAATGTTAAACAGTGAGCTAAAAGACTTCATGCTGAAGCATGAATATTTCCAAATGATGATTAATGAGGAACTTGTCCCTTGGAATTCTCTTCAGGTACTGTGTTTCCAGTGTTAGCCCAAAGTAATTCCCTGTAATACAAATGGATGATTTTTTGTAATATGCATATACAAGATTAGTATAGTAAGGGAATAATTCATGGCAACACAATAAAAACCTGGTGTCCTTTGCCTTTTGCACTTTGAAGTTGACTTGTTAGCCTGTTAGGAAACTTATTTTCATTTCTTCTTTAGTATTGTACATTAGTATTATATGGTATTTTTCTGACAGTTTATGGTCTTTAAAACATTTGCTTTTATCTGAGAAGTTCTAGGTTTAGGAATATATTTTCAGGGACTTAAATGCTTTCAGATAGTTTACTTTTCCAACACTATTTTAATAAGCATGTATGTAAACTTCATTTTAGGTCAGTGAACTGAGAAATGGCTGCAGTTGACAATAAATAAAATCAATTAGGATCAGTCAGTTCATGGATAACACGAAAGTTATCTCACATTCCCCCAAATAAAATATGAAACAACATAAACTTTTTATTAGGCCCTGTTGACTTGAAGGAATTTGATTAATGAGAATGTTGATATTTGGAGTGATGGCATGTGGTGGATGAAGCTGTGGCGAAGCCAAGAAACTTGGGGGCAGCAGAATTAGCGTCTGGTAAGATGTCGGTAGTTACTAGGCAATAGGATTTACTTTAAAAAGTTAAAAAAAAAGTCATTGAAGGAAAATTGCATCATAACATTTGTGGGTTTAAATTGTACATCATTGTAAATGAATGTCTGTGTTTCCTACATTCACCACCAACAGGCCGAATTTTATCCTCTATCACATAATTGACTCCTCTTATGGACAGTAAGATTTAAAAGCTCAGGGTGTAAAATGTTGGCCTTGGTAAGTCATAATTGTTAATTTTGATGGAGTAGCAAACAAAGCTGGTTATATGCAAAACCAAGAGAAGTTTCATGTTGATTTAGTAAGCATCTCTGACCAATTTAATCATATGTGACCCAGGGCTGTGTGGTGGGAACAGTCCCAGGAGTAGTACTCACTGTGATGAAGGGAACATATTCAATAATTGATCTCTTGAGCCAGTGAATGATTCAGTTTGGACTGGAGCCATAAGTTAGGGTCCATTCCTGGAGGCAGAGTAACATAGCTCTTTCTTATGTGTGCCTACATGGTGTAAGGTGTATGTAGGTCTGTGAGTGCATGTGTGTGTGTGTGTGTGTGTGTGTGTGTGTGTGTGTGTATGTGTATGCTCCATAAGGTTTTAGCTTGATTGAAACTCAGTTAATATCTGAATAATTTTAATGCCTTATTTCTTAGGCATTTTTTACTTTGAGCTAATCAGAGATGTCTGTGAGGCTAGCAGTGGGTAGATGGGTATAGAGGTCAGGATGGGGACAAATTTGGCCAGCATGGGTTGTGAAAAAGTGCATTTATTTCAGTAAATTATGAGAAAAATGAAGCATAGATTTAACTGAAACATCAGGTACTCCCAGAAAGTAGAGAATCTTTCTGTTTATTCATTCTTGGTTAGTTCTCTAAGATTTAACTGAAAGAATAAAACGAATTAAATTCTTGTTTCTATATATAATCTCATCTTATAGTACTTGAAGTAATGTATTTTATTAACTCAACGATAGTCAAATTCTAACCAAATTGGAGAATATAGGAAAAAAGTCCTTTATGTTGCATCTAGGGAGAAATTAAACAAAATTGAGTCTGGGCAAAGAAAAACAACCAGATTTTAAATATTTAGTTAATTATATGAGAACAGATGCAAAGGATATGAGCAATTGCTCAACTCTAGAAGAAAATGTAAGTGCTGAAAATAAGGGTACTTAAACTTGTCAAGTAATTGGTAAACAGCAAGGACAAGAGGACTTTGCAATAGCTTCATTAAAAAGTATCAAATTTGAGAAAACTCATATTAAGGAGATTAGATTACATTAAATCAAAGAAACACTTAATACTGGTTTGTAATTTAAGGGGATCTTGTTTATGTAGAATACTACATTAAAAAGACATTGAATTGGATAATTCAAATGAATGAGATTAGAATGTACTTTTCTGACTTTAGGTATTGCACCTGCTGCTAGAAATCTTTTCTGATCAGCAAAGTATTTTAAAAATGTTATTATTGTTCTCGATACTGTCAGTAAAATTTTGAGACCAGTAAATTGCATTAAATAAATTAGCAAAAATCACTTTAGATCTCTTACACATTTACAAATAATACTATTAGAAAAACTAAAAAGTAATCCTTGATAATGTTCCCTCAGGTAGAGAATAGAGGAATACTGAATGAATGAGCAAATATTCTAACACATAAAATGTTATTTTCTTGGTTAAGTAGGTGGTAATAGATTATTATACTTAGAAAAAGCTTTAACTTTTCAAACTTTCCTACATAAGATATGTATTGTGTCTGTCTAGTTTTTATTGTTCCGTCTTTCAAGTTTATTTTCATTTGCTTTTCTTTTTTTAACAAATAAAGTTTGTTCATTTGATTTGAATTCTAAACACATTTTGTCATAGAATTATCTTAAATTATTGATAGTGTCATCTTGTTTATAAAAACACTAGATATTTGAAATGGTACTCAAAGATTAGAAATATTCAAGTGTGAAACATTTGGTCTGTGTAAGTTTAATGATCTCAAAACAAGATTTAAAACCCTAGAAAATTTTAAAATAAAAATATTTGAGATATACCAAGAGGTCTAGGCTATAGTATAGCACTTATCTCCCACTAGCATTAGGTGAAAGAAAGTTTAATGCTCTTTTGAAACACCAGATAAATAAAAGTCATTAGTGGTCTGAATAATGACGAGGGTTAGTTAGGAATACGACTTCAAGCTGCTTTAGAGGCCAAGGATCTGAGGTACAGAGAGTGGAAGAGACAAAAGTAAATTACACCTTTCAGAAATAGTGTAGCTATTTATTAATTGAGAATGAAAGGATCTTTTATTCAAATATAAACCTGTTTTTATCTGAAAGGGATCCTGAACTTAAAAATCAGAGTCAAATATCTGTAATGAAGGAATTTTGCAGACGATCTCTTTGGTACTTAATTTCCTTCCTGAGTTCATTGAGTTGCTTTTCTGTGTGCACTTTTTTTTTTTTTTTTGTAGTTTTATAAGAGCTATTTTGAAATCTCTGTCCATTATCATAAAATTCCGTGTTTTTAAGTTTTATTTCTGGAGATTTGTCATTCTCTTTTTATAGTGCCACGTTGCTGTGATGGTTCATATTTCATGGTATGATCTGCACGTTGTTTATCTAATAGTAATTAGGTGGCTTTCTTTATTTCCCCCAGTAGGTGGTGCTATCTCTTTACTTTTAGGTTTCTCTCTTCTCTGTAGGGGCTGCTGGTGGGGAGGGTGGAGGGTGTGAATGGAACCAGACTTCTGATAAGGTGGCTGTGGGTAGGTGGCGTTGAGGGAAGACCAGACCTGTGTGTACAGTCACAATGCTGTCCCTTCTCCCAGTGGCCCTGGATCAGGTGTCTCCCTGTGAGTAGAGCCTTTGTTATTGCCTTCTTCCACAGGGCTGCAGGCCTGTGAGGTGGACTGCCTATTTCTCTTGCTGTTCTCACTTCCTTATAGTGGGAGAGGAGAAAAAATGTGTTACTGTAACCCTCCTTACTACTTCTGAAGGCTTCCTGTCTAGATCACACACTGTAGTCAGTCTCTCTGTGAGATTCCTGGAGCTTAGGGCAGGGTGTCCAGAGTCTCTGTTCCTTGCCTGGTATGCAGATAGATGGCCCCACCATCTCTTTTGTCCTCACTCCACCACCTTTGTGAGTTCTAGTCCATCCACCTTCAGACACACACAGACTAGTCTCTTTAGTGTCCTGGGGTGATGAGCAGAGGAGTCCTAGTTGAGTTATAAATGTTCTATTAGTTATATTTTTAAGGACAGAAATGATGGTAGGGCCTTATTCCTCCAGGAAACTGAAGTTGCCTTATGAAGGAGTTTTGATACTTAAATTAAGTATATGTGGATAGCTAATGACTCAGCACTTCATTTCACAGATGAAACATAGTTTAAATATGATATTTGAAGATAATGTAAGCATAATGTAGCTACAATGGTGTTTACTGACGATACAATTTACATGTAACCAACTTCATATGTTTTAAATATACAAGTTTCTAACTTTTGGCAGAAATAACACATTTGTAATCATGACCCTAAACACAGCTGAGAACATTTCTGTCTTCCTAGAAGTATCCTTGTGCTCTTTGTTGTCAGTCTTTTCTAACTTTCTGCCCCGAGATAACCAGTGAGTGATTTTGAATATTATCAGTTAGTTGGACCTATTTTAAAATTTTATGTGAGATCATACAGTATGTACTCTTTTTGTTTTCTTTTGTTCAGCAAGATACCTGTTTGGTTCATTGTTTGTTGTTTTATTCCTGAGTAATTTTATTGTGTGAATATCCCAAGTGGGGAAAATTTTTGAAGACATTTTATAAAGGCATGTATACTAATGAACTATGTGAAGTATGTGAAAAAGATGTTCAACATCATTAGTTATCCAAGGAAATGCAAATCAAGGCCAAAGTAAAATACACCTATACACCCTTTAGAATGAATGAAATTAATAAACTGGAAACACCAAGTGTTGGTGACCTAATCATATTCTCATGTATTATTAATCTTGGGGGTGTGGAATGTTGCAATCACTTTGAAAAATAACTTAGCAGTTTCTTAAAAGTTAAACATACACTTGCAGTATGGGGCAGCAATCCTACTACTAGGTATTTACTCAAAGGAAATCAAAATGTATCTGCACGTACACTTATTCATGAATATTTATAGTAATCTTATACAGTATTGTCCAAAATGTTTACCAACAAGTCAGTAGATACATTCTGATATAGACTTGATTTTTTCTTGTGCTTGAGGTTTATTTTTCACTAATTTAGGAATGTGTAAACTTTTTAAGAATTTTGATATGGAAAGAGTCCTCAGAAAATTGCCAGGTGTTTGGTAAGCACAAATTCAATAATATATGGAATCTTTTCCTTTTTTTCTAGCACATTAAAAAGCAGTGGATTTCTGTGTTGTCTGTAATCTAGAATAAACTATTGGAATTTATTGAAAATGTAGCTTGGCCATATTCTTTCTATCTGAAAATAGCTTCTTCCTGAACAGTCCCTTCTCCTAGGTTAGGACTAAACTGTCTAGAAAATGGGATGGACTCTTCTGTCACCTGGCACAAACTGGCTCAGATAATAAGCTTATTTTAATTTCTTTCAGATTCTCTTCGCATTAATTATTCTAATATACTTTTTTATTTTCCACATTTCATAGTATTAAGATTTTGGAAATGGGTAATGTGTCAAGAGCTGTTAGGTTGTTTTTTAAAACAAAAAGCTTTTCGTAATTACATTTGAACTCTGCCATTTAGTTCTCAGTCTTATTGAATAGTGAATTTATATCAGTGTTTTCTGAATGGCAGACATAATCTTCTTGGTTTGTGAGTTATTTATAAATGACATTAAGCTGTATTGTATGAATTCATTAAGGATGATCATTTAAGATCCTCATCAGGAATAATTACTGAGATAGTAGACAAGCATTAAGATCGAAAGTTAGAATTTCTGAATTCTTTACATATGGATTATGTATTGCAATACTGCTTTTTCTTAAAATAAGAATACTATAAATTTGAACCTTATTCATGTGAATGAAACTTTGAAGATTAACTGCAAACTTCCTGCTGTTCAAATTAATTTATGTTTGTTTGGAAAATTCAGATAGTGATTGTGTCCTAAGGGATGCTAGGAATCCTGTGGCTTCATCTAGAAGCTGGGCTAAAAACTTTTTTTAAAAAAAGAATTGCATTAGGTTTGTGGTTTAATTTTAGGCAATTATATATCTATATCTATATCTATCTATCTATCTATCTATCTATCTATATATATTAAGAGAGGAAGGAGCATTTTTATTTAGTTGTTTATTTTATCTCTCCCCTTCCCACACACCCTGGATCATGAACGCAGGTCCTTGGGCTTTACATGATCCACACCCCAGCCATCTCAGCTGCCTGGACTAAAGGTTATGCCCATAATTGATTTTTTTTTTAAAGTGAAGATTTATTTATACCCTAGAAAATAATTATCTTTAAAAAAAAGATTTATACAAACAAGAAAAACCTATCATTGTCTTATTGCTGAAATGTAAAATCACTTTTGAGGCAACTCCAATAATTGAATATGAATCAATACCAAGATGTAAAGTTGTTTACTTTTTCTCTTCTGTCTTCATTCTTTCCAAAATTAAATCTAGGGAAAATAAAATTAGCAAACAGAAATTAGGGTAAAATTGTTCTTGAACCCCAAACTATATTTTTCAAGGTAAATTCAAATCCTCATGTAAAGATACTTTGAAGAAAGGAACAATAAAACCATTGATAATTATTGCCTAAAATATTGTTCTTAAATATTTTCTACTAGATTTCATTAGCAGGTTTTCTTAGCCTCTTGTCAGCGTAACCATAATATTAAAGTGTGGAGCCTAAGTGTTTGGGATGAGAGATAATTTGGTATCATAGCTTCTTCTTTGGGGTCTTTGAAGAGGGATGACATTGTATGAGCATCACTCTCAGACTTCCCCAGAGATTTCTATGAGTGATATATATATATATGTTATATAATATATAATATTTACTATATATACCAATATATTAACTTTTTATTTAGAAATTATTTTAGACTCATAAATTGCAAAATTAATAGTTTATTTTATACCCTCACTCAGCTTTCCTTAAAGGTAACATTTTTAGATTATCATGGTACTATTATTAACTCAACTACAGATCTTTTTAAGATTTTACCAGTGTTTACATGCAGTGTTTGTGTGTGTGTTCATAAAACTTCATCACATGCTTTCTAACCAGAACCATAAACAGGGTACAGAACTTTTCCATCATGTCACAGAAACTTTCTCATGCTTTATACTAATACCATCCCTCTAGCTCTGGAGGGCCTGACCTATTATTCTCCATCACTATAATTTTGTCATATGGAGAATGTGATATATAAAGAACCATACTGTTATTGGATTTATTATGTCTCCCTAATTCATATGTTGTAACTCAAGCATCTAATACCTTAGAATGTGACAGCATTTGGAAAGGCTTTAAAGAAGTGATTAAGTTAAAATAAGGCTAAAATAGGATGGACCCAGTCTGACTAGTGTCATAGTAACATAAAACTTGGGCACACAGATACCAGGAGTGCATATATACAGAGCAAAGACTGACCATGTGAGTGTTACCAAACCCCAAGGGGCTGGTGGTCTTTATGGGGGTGGGGAGTGTCTTAGACCCCTGAGCAATTGAAATTGTACAGAGTCTGAGGCATCCCTCAGACAAGACATTTTCATAGAGATCATATAAAGGAGAGACAGCATCAGCATATAGGATGGAACCTTGCTTTGCTGTGTGTCCATTGTTTGGGGACTAGGGGTTTTAAGTTAGCGGAGTAGATTAGTTCAGCAGTTTTGATGGATGTGGTGGTTAGCAGTTTCAGAGGAGTGATACAATGTCCAGCAATTCTCTCTGCTTCCTGGTAGGTCCAGTAATATCTAAGAAATGAAAAACTTGGGAAGGTAGTGGGAGGGGGCTAAGTGGGGCCAGAGCCCAGTGGACAGTGATGAAAACCTCTTGGTAATTTGGTAGTGGACAAGTTTGTTGACATATATTTGAGGGATGGGGGAATCAGCATATATGAGAGGTCTGTACATGTGATGTGGGTTTATATTAATTTGTAAAGCAAAGTAACCCCAATAAATATTATTAAAGAAAAAAAAGAAACTGAAAAAAATGCTTGTGTTATACAGTGTTCCCTCCTCATTCTGCTTTCCAACCAAGAGGCTTGCATTTTTTTATTTGGTCAGAAATCATGCGGATATCAGGTTGTGCAGTATGTGCAGTATGTTAAAGATTTAGGCAGCATGTGGTATCCTATGCAATTTTAAGGCATATGACTTGATTATAGTGATGTGGTTGCAGCTAGAAATGTGGACAAGAGTGAGGCACAGTTGGACATGAACTGAGGATGAGAAAAGTAAAGCCCACCATATTTTTCCCTATCTGTCTTATGAGGATGTAGAGAAGGCAGCCATCCGCAAGCCAGTTGGAAGCCTCAGAAAAAGCAGCCCTGTTAACAATTTGATCTTGAACTTCTGGCCTCCAGAACTATAAGAAAATTAATTTCTGTTTTATAAGTCATTCCACCTGGTATTTTGTCATGGTGATTCTAGCAAAAGAATGTGTACATTAAGTTTTTAAGATTAAAATAAACAAAACCAACATCAGCATACTTCTCCATCCAATAATGTATCAATGATTCCTCTTAATTCCTGAGTCGTAGTATATTGCATTACAGTTTGTTTATCCATTAACTCATTAAAGGACATTAATCTTTCTAATTTTTGGAATCTTGGAGGGGGGCAGGGAGGAAGGAGAAATTTATTCTTTCAGTGTGAAGCAGAAATTGTTGAATGAGCTTTATTTTAACTAGCAGTTACATATAACTTGAAATAGCAACCAGAAGTTTTCGTGATTGTATAAAAGTGACAAACTAATGTCTTTTATTTAACAAGTGAATGGTTAAATTATACTGAATTCAAAGACCCATTTTCATATTTTATCTTGTTTGTTCCACAGTCAATAGCAAGTTACCTTATGTTTTATGATAATAAAATCATTTAAAATTCTTTCTCTCAAAGTCTCAGTGACTCTATTATGTGACTTATGCAGAGAGGCCTGGGTTTCAATCCTACTTTTTCCGTTTAGTAGTATGGACAAGTAACTTTTCTCTGCCCTAATTTTCTTAGTTTTCTTATCTGTAAAATCGGGACAAGACTAACCTCATAGGGCTGCTGGGTCACTGTAAAGCATTCAGTACAGTGCCTTGTGTACTGTAAATGCTTAATATTTATTGTTGCTAGTATGGTTTGCTTTTATACTTTGTTGAAATTCCTCTAGTCATATGGTCGCAATGTCTGTTATTGAAAACGGTGTATTTGAATGAAAGTAACAAATTCACAAAATTGAAACCCCAGTTCTTTCTGAAAGAGCAATAACTGTAAAGTGATGTCATTCATGTGAGATACCAGAGTTGAAAACCAGCCAAGGAGCTTTACTTCAGTTGTTTCTGAATGTGGAGGTTACCCATTTATACAATCAATTTTAATTATTGAGTAACGAATTGAGGCAAATGTTTCTTTTAATCCTTTGATTTACTTTTTCATTGCTTGCCTTCTTGCCATTTAAATATTTTTCTTTGGCTTGAAATTTTGAAAGTGTGGGATACACTTTTTAATCTGTCAGATTCCTGGGTTTCTTACTCAGTCAAAATCTCAGAATTTGCTGAGGTTTGACTAGGAATAGTAGGGGAAGAATATTTTGAGGGGACATGATGTCTGAACTGTGTAACCATTCTTGCAGTCCTGTCCTTGGGACTCCCTTCTCTTACAAGGATTATTCCTTTCCATCTTGGCCCCCAGCCTAAACTGTTTACACTAAACTAAGCCTAAGATAGCCTGATAATTCCAAAAGAACTTTAGAGACTTAGGGGGAAACAGGTATTTAAAATGAGACAAGTATTATAAAAATATGCATCTGAAATATAGGCTTCTGCTATGAAGAATCCTATCATGTGGACTTTGCCAGTTTAGTGAATCTTGTATCCCATTCTTCTAGCACCTGATAAGCTGCTATAGCTTGGTTGACTGAATTTTATATCCAGTCTTCATCTCACTTTATCTTATTGCCACATTGAGTCTATCTACCTGATCATTATACTTCAAGACTTAGCCTACTTCCAGTTTCCTTTATAAATTTACTTATTTCCTAGAGCTTCCTAATTTACCTTCAGGACTTCTCAATTCAATATTTTTTTTTTTTGTAGTTCTGATATGTAAAAATCTTAAGTAATAGATTCGCTACACTTTTACTTTTATGGAGTATTCCGTTTATATAATTGCCACAAGATCTGTTTTCCTTTGCCTTTCCTTTATTTAGCTCTTCATACAGGGAAACATCCTAATAGAACATTACTTTATCTGCAGGTTAATTTGTATAATTGTGTTCGGAATTAGACACAAAAGGAGGATAGGCAAAATTGTTCTTTTGACTTCGGTCACCATTATTGTAGATAATTGATTATCAACTATAAAATAAGTCTCTGTAGTAGATGTTACGGGTGTTGCTAGGGTATATGAATGCTAATAGGGCTAGTTTCCTGACTATAGAGAGGCCTATGTTTAAAGTATCCTATCCTGTTTTTGAAAGTCTCTATGAAAGGCAGTTTCTCAATCTCTCATGGTAATCTGTTCTAATGTTTATCCGACATTATGAATTTCAATACATTTCTGTACCATTATCAAGTTGTATTTTACATGAAGTCCTTTTAAATAGTCTCTTACTACTGGTTGATTAGACTTGTGGTCCATTCTGACTTTGTTATCATTCATTGTTCCCACCATTGTATGACTAGATATTGCCCTTGTCAATTTTTGAGCATTTATTCTTTTAATTCATCAATGGGCTTATGATTCTTGATTATAGTGATGGATCACTTTTAATTTAGACTTTTCTGTAGCTGCTGATTGATTCTTCTTGTCAGCACTTGGCAAATTACATTCAGATTGTAGCATAATTATGCCTTTTCCTTTTTTCCTAATAAATTTAGATGTAAGTTTTAAATACTTCTCCCTTTTCTGTGTTTTGTTCTGTCCCTATCTTCTCTTTTTATGTTTATCTCTTCCTTGGCGTCACTCCCTCCTTTTTTATGTATTAGAATGTACAGGTTAATGTTTGATTTCAGGGATTTTGCTGAGTTTGCCAACAGTGGTATTGACTGGGTTGTAATTTTTAAGAACCATGGGGACAGCTTTATTTTGGATGAACAGGATTTGAATGAGTAAAGGCATGAAAAAATTATATCATGTCTTATAAATCCTTATATGGTTCCTAAGTCTTTTATAGAGTATAATGTGATTTGTCAGTTGTCACCCCTTGTGAGCTGCAGATGTCATTAATCATAAGAGAGAAAAATTTCTATTTAAATGTTTGATCATTTGTCTTCAGGAAATGTGCTTTTCAACTTTTTTGGAGTCACAAAACTTATGAGCAATAATGAGTTGGATTCCCATTGGTGGTACTGACCACTGGGGAGTGTTCATGGATGAAATACAGACTGATTTGACTTAGATTGGATGCCGCTTACCCAGACGTTAGGGCCTTTGATGCATTGGGCTTGAATGTTGATGTGCAAAGGACCTGCTGTGAAATATGTTTCTGTGTGGTGCCTTTCATGTGAAAATTTAACCCTTTTTTAATGTTATGATAAACATTTATTTTACTGTTGGCCTAGAAAAATAAAAATAGGACATTTTTGTCATGAATTTTTTCTTTTATTTAATTTAAATTGCACCGTCCTTGAGTCCTGTGGGGTGTGTATATACATTTAACAAAAATTATTTTGTGCATTTGTTTCAAAAGTGGAAGAAAGTGCTACCTACCACTGTTAAGATTCTCTATTTCTTGTTAATGCAGTTTTTGTAGAAAATAATTACATATCTTATAAAGATGAGGCTTTTTTTTTGCTTAAGGGTAAGGTTTTAGAGCGTTATCATTATTTTACCCCACCTTTATGCATTCATTTCTGTTTTCGTCTGGTTACCTTTTATAGGATCTTGCTTAAGCTTTCTTTTATACTGTATGCCTGGCACAGGTATTGAGTGACAGAGGTGCAAGAAGTTTTACAGGGGAGGGCTAAGACCTAGTTTTCATTTTCAGTGTAGAATTTTATGACATAAAGGAATTGAAAGAGAGATGATTTATATATAAGGAAGTAATAAAGATTCCTCAGAAGGATTTTAAAATATATTTTCCCCTCTGTTCCACTCCTAGTTTAAGTAGTATTTCTAGTCACTAAAAGAAGTTAAATGTTTTTCTAACAGCATTTAAAAACTAGGTTTCACAAGTCTGATTTTAACTTTGAAATATTTTAAATGTAGTCTTGCTTCTAGAATCAATTAAAAGCCCTGTTATTTTTCTCAAAATACAATATGTTCTTTAAGATATTTAAAAAAACCCTTGAAGAATGCAAGATTCTCTTTTTAATAATATATCAGTAAATAACGTTTTTCCTGTTGAAATGTTCAGCTTTACATGTTTTGCTGCTCATTGCTTTGATATGGAAGTTCTTCGATTTAATGTTATTGTTTGGGACTGAGTTCAAATACTCTTAAATCTGAGGGCCTTTATGAAGAGAAATGAAGGGAAAACCAAACAGACAACAAAACTGTTGCTCGAATAACATGGGAAATGCTTTACTGGGCTTTTAGAATTCCAATAAAGAGGTGATCACCTCTAAGATTATTCCCCAAACCTTGCTGAACTGTCATAGCTCTTTTGAGCTTGATGAATCTGAGTATATTTTAAAATTAAGATATTCCAGAAATCATCCTAATTTGGAGTATTAGCCATAGAAGTTATGTTACTTCAAGCATGAAGCAAAATGGAATACCTTTATATGTTTATTGAGAGATTTAGTTTAAAACTCTCAATTTCTGATATTTGGGAAAGTTTTTGGAGTCTTTATAAAGGCAGTGTTCATTTACACGAGCAGGTAGTTCTGCTTCTCCGGGGAGGGTCATCCCTGTGTCTCTGGGTTTATGTCCCAAGTTAATTGAACTCTGTATCTCATTTTTGAGCTTTTTAAGGAAATGTTGCATTTTATGTTGGAAATCTTAGTTGCAATTGATTTTTTAAGGGAGTTCAACAGCCATAACTTGGATTTATTGTTTAGATAGACTCTTTTTTATTGTTTTTAAGAAAATTTTAGTCATGATCTCTTTGGATTTGTGTTGAAGCCTTTGTCTTTTCAGTGAAATGGCAATATTGTATGGAAAAATTATGTAAAAACTTTAATTTTTAAAAATTTAATTGAGTTTAAACTAGGCAAACCTTTGTCTTTCTCAAGAGTTCTCCCTAATTGATTCAGTAGTCTGAATTATTTTATTCTCTATATTAAGAGGGTTACACAACTATGAGCTATGAAAACTGCCTTTTTGTTTTCAAATATATGTATATTTTGTCACTTTATGTGCTTTAAGAGTATGTAAAATACATTTAAACAGATGTTAGCATTTTCATTTTTATGCCTCAAACATTGTAGTTAATATCCTGAATTTTTGGAGCATATCTTTAAAGCTAATAGCAAATTATCAATTCAAGATTCAGGCTTATTTCTTAAGTTATTTAAAGTGGAAGACTTTCTTTTGTTATTTTCACTTTTTATTTTATTGAGAGAACATTGTATCATACATTATATAGGTTTAAGTTGTGCATTATTATAAATCGGCATCTCTAATATAATACATAAGTTCACCTCCAAGTGTTCAGTTCTGCCCTTCAGCATTTAATTGACCTCTTTTACTCATTCTGTGCACCCCCTCCCTTCTCCCCTTCAGATAGCCACTAATTTGAATCTATAGACTAAAAGTCTATTTGAAAAAAAAAAAAAAAGTTCACTTGTTTGCTTGATTTCTCTATACCACATATTAGTGAAATCATATAATGTTTGTCTTTTTCTTTCTGGCCTGTCACGGTAAGTATAATTCCTTCTAGTTTCATCCATGTTGTCATAGAAGGCAGGATTTCATTTTTTTTCTAGCGGAGTTCATATTCCATTGTGTATCTATACCAATATTCTTTATCCACTTATCTCTTAATTGGTTTTTAGGTTGTTTCTAGCTCTTGGCTACTATAAATAATGCTATAATAAATATGGGGTGCCTGTGTCTCTGTGAATTAATTTACTGTGTTTTCCAGGTAAATATCCAGAAATGGAATAATGGGATCATAAGGAATTTCTATTTTCAATATTTGGAATCATCTCCATATTGAAATTTGTCATTGGTTTTGGATCATATTCTCCTTTATATTGTAAAAAAAGTAATTGTAGTTGTTTGTAGAAAGCTGATTCACTTTGAAGCGTATTATATCACATACATTCCTCCATGCCCTTGACTCAATTTATCTCTGGGTTACAGGAGGTTCATTACTCTGACTAATCCGTTCTTCCTAAAATTTCTTGTCATTTAGGAAATACCTTTTGACTTTTGACTGACAGCACTTTGAATGATTCCATCAACTAACAAGGTTTGACAGTAACTCTATTTGTTGACCATTAAATTGCTTCCCAGTAACCTTATTTGTTCATTCTCTGAAGCTCACTCTGTCTTAATCTTTTTTCCCGTGGAAAAATCTTGAAGATCTTTCTGCTTGCCATTTGAACAAAATTCAAATAACATCCTTGGTGTAAATAAATACTGCAGAACAGAAATTATGCTTGTTTGGCATTAACAGTATCAGAGCCTCTCATTGAGCCTAAATATCAAGAAATATTTGCCTCTCTTAGCATCTTTATGAAAGATACTGGAACTATAGTTTGCTGGAGCCAAATGCATTGTTTGTCATTTAGTAAGAGTTGGTGATATTGTGCAGATTGTAGTTCACAGGTCCCTTTGCTCATCAGTTATTTTATTTGTATGGGTTTTCCACATTTCTAGGGTCAACTCTTTTATTTTAAGCTCAATTTAAAGGGAAGCTCAGCCAAGAAGAGACATTCCCCTTACCCCTTACTACCAGAGTTGTGGCTCTCTTGTTCATTCTGCTATACTTAATGGTCCACACATTTTTATAACTTTTCTGAGCTTGGCAGAGAAATTATAATAAACTCAATGGAAGAAGATGAACCAGTACTTTCAGTTTTTTTTATCCTGAAAATAATGATTCTTATAATGGGAGGCAATAATGTATGCTAGTTTATAAATTGACTTGATTTTCATAAGTATTTTTTAAGTTAACCAATTAATAACAAATAGTGGTTACATAAATAGACCTACCATGATTTATGTATAGGCATGAGTTTTGCTTTTTACGAGTGTTAAAGAATAATTTTCAAAGTATTTGAAATCACTCCAAATAGCCAAAGCAAATTGTTATACTACAAAATTATAGTGATCAGAACTGTGTGGTACTGGAATAATAACAGTGATGCAGATCAGTGGAATAGAGCTGAATCACCAGAAATAGATTCATTCATATACAACAAAGGAGCCAAGAGCATATGATGGAGAAAGGAAAATCTCTTCAACAAATGGTGTTGGGAAAACTGTACAGCAGCATGTAAAAGAATGAAGCAAGACCACTCTATAGCACCATATGCAAAAATTAATTCAAAATGGGTTAGAGACTTGGATGTAAGATAAGAAACCATAGAATGCTTATTAGATAATATAGAAAAGACATTCCATGATGTCAGCCTTAGAGAGACCTTTGGGGACTTAACACCAGCAGCAAGGAAAATAAAAAGAAAGATAAGCAACTGGGACTATATCAAACTAAAGAACTTCTGCACAGTGAAAGAAAACATCACAAAACAAAAAGACCAATCTACTGACTGGGAGAAGATATTTATTTGCATTTCATATATCTGACAAGGGCTTAATAACCAAAATAAAAAAAAGAACTCATAAAACTCAGCAATAGTAAAGCAGTCAATCCAATAAAAAATGGGCAAGAGAATTAGATAGACATTTCTCTAAAGAAGACATACAAATGGCCAACACACATATAGAAATGTGTTTTTCCTCACTTTTTACTAGGGAAATGCAAGTGAAAACAATGAGATACCACCTTACACCTGTGCAATTTTCTGTTATTCAAAAGAAACAACAAATGTTGAGTATGTAGAGAAAAAGGGATACGTTTACACTCTTGGTGGGAGGGCCAATTGGTGCTACCCTTATAGAAAGTAGTATAGAGAATCCTCAAAAAATTGAAAATGGAAATTCCATACCATCCCATCATCCCACTGTCGGTGTTTACCCAAAAGACATTAAAAACAATAGTTTGAAGAGAGATATGTACTTCCATTTTTATTGCAGCATTATTTGCAATAGCCAAGTTTTGGAAATTACTGAAACACTCATTGTCAGATGAATGGATAAAGAAGAGGGGATATATATACACAATGGAATAGTACACAGCCCTTAGAAAAGATGAAATTCTGTCATTTGTGACAACACAGATGGAACTAGAGGGAATTGTGCTAAGTGAAATAAATCAGAAGAAAAATAAGTACCAGATGATCTCACTAATATGAGGAGTATAAAGAAACAAAGCAAAGGAATAGACGACAAAAAACAAATCTTGGACATTAGCTACAGGACTGAAGCTACCAGGAGTGAACAGGGCTGGGGGTGGGAGCAAGTGGTGAATGGGGTTCAGTGAACAGTGGTGAAGAACTTTTGGTAATTTGGTGGTGGACATTGTGTGTTGTCATGTTTCTGAGGAATGGAGCATGAGCATGTGGGCTTCTTTACAAAAACAAAATTACCTCAATAAACACCAAATTAATTTAGCAACAAAAAATAATATCACAACTCACAGGTAAAATAATGAAACAATAATCTGTTATGACAGGTACAAAGAACATTTGAGAAGTTAGATACAGAGAATTTAACAAAAACTGTAGAAATGGGTTAATACCCAAAAGAGCCATGTAAAAGCTTATCTTTTCCACTGCACAGAAATTATTCTCATCCCAATTGGGTAAAAATCCACAAGTTAGCAAGTGACTTCACTTAGTCTGGAACTTCAATCCAAAGTAAAAAGTGAGTTGCCTTAGGAACAGTCACTAGGCACACCTTTTGCCCCCTCCCTGTGTAATTTAAAAAGATGTGCCCAGATGTTTTCCAAGTTCTGAGTACTTTTTCTGATACCTGCAGAAAAAGAAAAAGAAAAAAAGAAGGAATATGATGTATTTTTTTGTTATTTTTTACAAAGGGAAAGAGATTAAGAAAAAGCATGAATTAGGAAAGAAATTTTTACTTTGGCAACTTTTTTAATGATCAGAGTATTTTTATTAAGTTATTTTTTTTAAATAAAATTCTGATAAAATACACAACATGAGATGTACCATTTGGACCTGTTTTTTCTTTTCTTTTTTTTTTTTTTTAAGGAAAGGTGCAGGCAGGAATGAAGGTGAGCAGGCAGGTAGACAGGAAGAGAGAGGAGGAAGAAGCATCTTTTTTTGTATTTTTATTCAGTTGTTCACACTGGCTTCCCCCTGACTGAGAACTCAAACCCAGGGGTATATGATGCTCCTACAGAGACAATTGACATAACTGCTGCTCCATGAGGTGTGCCATTTGGTCCATTTTCAAGTATACAGTTCAGGGACATTAAATGCACTCATATTGTTGTACAACCATCCCCACCATCCAGCTCCAAAACTTTCTCATCTTCCCTACCTTAAACTCTGCATTAAACACTAATTCTCCTTCTCCCTCCCCCAATACCTGTACTCACCAACATCCTTTCTCTCTCTATGAACTTGACTCCTCTAAAGACCTTGTAAAACAGTCACTGAGATATCTTTTGTTTTCTGACCAACTTCTTTTGCATGGTGTCCTCCAGCATCATCCAGATTGTCACATGTGTCAGAATTTCTTTCCTTTGTAGTTAAATGAGGTTTTGTACAATTTCATGCCAAATTTCAACTGCGTGGGCACGCCATGGTGGAATAGAAGTTAGGTCCACTGCCTCCGGCCAAGGGCAGTCCATGTACATCCCAAGAACCCAGGTTTGCATTTCAGGGCTGGAGGAAGAACCAAGATACACAGCTCATTAAAAATAAAACGCTTCTACCTCCTTTACGCTCCCTCCTGCCTGCCTGCCAGCCTTTACTCTGGCCAGCATCTTTCCTTCAAAAAAATTCCGTATTTGTTACTATTTAATATTAGAAACCAAACACATTTTGTGTTATAGAAGAAACAACTTTTTTGTCTTTTTACCCGTTCCTTACTACATGTGTTTCTCCAAAAGTCCATGGAAAAACGTAACTACTTCTATATTATTCATATTCTATGCCTGTGTTTGTCCTACACTTGAGTAGATGAACTCTTGATAGAACCGTGATCCAGTTAAGACTTGAGAAGCTGACTTAATTAAGTTATTTTATATTTTGATTTATATCTGAGATTTCACTCTGAGAAAAAAAATTTGAAATGTTAAAAATGTGAAGATGTGATCATGTAATTCCACTATATACTACTAAATAAGCTTTTTATTATCTTTATGATATAGAATATTAGACTGTTAGAACTGAGAAGAACTTTGAGGTCATCTGTGTGTAGAGCAAGAAACTGAGGTGAATTGACTCATTGGACTAATTCCAGGCAGAATGAGGACTAATGTCCTTTCTTTTTACTTTTGATCCAGCACTGTAGCCTCTTTAAATGTATGCATAATTGTGAAATCTAGTACTTGAAAATCATAATCCTTATTTAATATTTATTGTATGGCTGTTATTTTATAACTGTTCAAGATACTTTACAAAAAAGATAATACACCATTCCTACTCTTTAAAGGCCTAAGATATCTAGCTAAAGAGACTGAATAGTCTTTTAAAAAGAATTCACAGCATAAGGATATGCAGAGTATTCAGTGAGTGATTAATGGTAAGTGCTGTTGGAATTTAGAAGGGAAAGTGGTCAGAGGTAAAGATACTAAAAATGTTGAAAACAAAACAAAATTTAAAGAAAAAAGCAGCACGTAACAAGCACCCAAAGGACAGAGAATCACGATCTGGAAGCATTTTCACTTTCTCCAGGGAGACCAGTTTGGTGTTGCACTATGTCTACTTTTGTCATCTCATGTAATGAATCCTGGTGGTATTAATTTTGGTTCTGCTTTTGATGTAATAATTTTACTTGTTAGTGCTTTTAAAAATTTACGTTAAATTGAACTTTGACTAAATTATTCATTTGTCGATAAGATTTGGGTGACTCAGGCAACTTATTAAAGTACATTTGTTGATATTTTTGACAGTGGTGACTTTACATAATCCTGCCAAGTCATAGTAGAGGACAGCCACTACTGTTTGACACATATAATCCTGTCTGTACACAATCCTGTCTAATTATATGTAAAAAATGCATTTTCTAAAAAAGAAATCACTGAGTAGAATAAGAATTTTGGTATTATGATGTCTAATGTTTAAATTTGTTTCTGTTATTGTGGGAGCAGCAAGAATGAATAGAATAGAAGAATGAATAGATACACGATTATTTTACAAGGACGTTTTGCACTTCAGCTTAGCAGAAAAGTTAACTCTTAATTTTATTTTTTAAAGGAAAGGTACAGACTAGACTGAAAGCAAATAGGCAGGCAGGCAAGAGAGAGGAGGAAGAATACTTTGTTTTATTTCATTTCTACTTTGTTGTTCACACTGGTTGCCCTTTCCCCTCCGGCGCCTCCTCGTCGCCACAGCCCAGCCTGAGGAGCTGGGATTCAAACCCAGGAGTATGTGGCCTACATCCTTTGGAGGCGATTGATCCAATTTCTCTACCAGGGTTCACCCAAACGTTAACATTTTGATTGATGTATTTATCAAGGTTATAAGAAACAAAAGTAAAATTATCATTTCACAATTCTAATTGCTTTTGCTTGGCTACTCTCTGTGTGTTATGTATTCTGGTGTTTAAATATTTAAAATTTCATTTCTGATGTAAAGTGGAGATGAAATAACTCAGGGTGATAACTCATAGTCCTCCCTGGCCCCTTTTTAAGGCACAATAAAGTTCTTGTTGTGTCTTTCTGGCATTATGAGAAGTTATGTGTGAAGGTGACAATTCCTCTATGTGCTAACAATATCTAGAGATTGAACACTTAGACTATGTGAGTGTATGGTATGGAAGATATAATTGATAATTCTGCTTTCTCCTGTTTAATATCTGATTTCTGCTCATGATATATGTCATTCTGAAATATTATTTTGATAGCCTTAGGCATGTTGCAGAAAGGTGGGTCTCTATGTTTACCAATATTATAATGCTGGAAGGATTCAGGATGATTTTAGGGTATCCTTTTTTAGGGGGGCCTAACTGAGACCCTGTCTGGGGGCAAAATTAGGGGAGACACACACACACACAGAGCCCTCCTCATATTGCACATCTATAGGTATTTCTATATCCCTATGTGTGTGATGAGTAAATACTGACACCTTTGATTTAGTTTTTCTTTTTATTATTTTTTAAATAATATTTATTGAGGCAACTTTGATTTATAAAATAATTTAAGCCCTTATGTGCAGGTTCATCATTCATTAAATATATGACAGCATACCCTGCTCATCACCAAATTACCAAAAGTTCTCCACTGCTGTCCGTTGAATCCTTCCATACTTTCAATTTCAATCCAACATCTAAGAGTTCTTTGAAGTACCGTTTCTGACATTGAGAAATATAGCACCTATTATTCTCAGTATGTTTTCTTGTTTGCTCAATCAAAAATAATTATACATAGATCTCCCCGTTACAGTGCTGTCTCTGCTGCTTTACTGCTCTAGACCAGCACCCTTTCTCCCTCCCCAGTGCCTGATTAGTCTGGATCTTAGCACAAGCCCCCAGCCCTTCCTCACTGTTCCCGGTCCTTAGCCACATCAGCCACTATGCTGATTCCTCTGTGCTGGGATCAGAAGGGAAGGAAAGATGGAAAAGAAAGGACAAGTTATAATTATTTAATACTTCATAGAGATGATCCTTAGCCCTGTCATATTTTCTTGAGGTTTTATTTTATTTTCAAGATTGTTCTCTGTGTAGTGTTTTGAAAATTCCCAGGAGCTTGGTCCTAGTTATTGTTTTCACAGACCAGGAAGTTGAAGATCTTACTGTTTTATTGAAAGGGTTGTGCTCCTGGCAGCCCAGTGCTGTCTTTATTCACTGGAGAGAAGAACATGCTTCTCTTGGTAGCCCAATACCCCACAGTAATGCATGTATGTTTTGCCTACTGGTTTAGTATTTATTTCCAATATTAGAGCTCAGCCATAGCCTTTCCAGCTCTTTAGTTTCAGTGTCAGAATCTTAACAGACACAAAGCTGTTTCTTGGTATTCATTTCCTCAGAATCGGGAGCTGGGTCAGGAGTTGTTGCAGCCCTAGTCAGTATTGAGTCTGAAAATTCCCCTCGTAAAAACTTCAGCATCTTGGCCCTTGAGGTGAGAGGAGTCCTTTCTGTTCTCAAACCAAAGACCTTATTATTTTTGTGCCTCAGGATGATGGTGACATTTCTTTTTAGTTGCAGGTAAGTGAAAACTTGCCTCACAATAGCTTACACAAGAAAAGGAATGTATCTGCTCATATATCTGACAATTTCCAGAGGCAGTGTAGTCTCTAGACCTGGTGGGCTCTGGCTCCATTTCTTTGTGATTTTCTGGGCTGTTCTGTTATCAGCTTTGACCTTGGGTAGCTTCCTTGTGATAGTAAGAGGCTACTTCCCGGCATCACTTCTCTATACCACATGATTCAGAGGGAAAAAGAATTAGCATTTTGGTTTTGTGCTGATTGGACTGGCTCAGGTCTTGTATTTATCCCTGAATCAAAGATTGTAGCAAGGGGAATGAGATTATGCAGACTGGTTCAGACAAGTTCTCATCTACCCCTAAAAACTGAGGATAAAGTCAATTTCATCCAGACAGCGGAGTTGCTGCAAAATAATCCTCAAGGTATAGTGATTACAACTTTTGCTTTCATAGCATTTAGGGCAATGTATTTATTCATTGAAGATCCCTAAGAAACATTTTTTTGCCTTTTAAATATTTGTACAAAAAAGTTGAATTATATATATTTTAAACTCATTTTATTTTGCCAGTATTCTTAATTTTCAGTTCCAGAGTCAATCTTACTTTGGTCGAGTAGTTGTAACTCATAAAATGGGTATTAACCTTTGAAGTTGATGGTTAGATAAATGGAGGTTAAGATCAGATGAACTTTTTTACTCTTTACTTTGACATATAATGCTTTTATAAAGTTATATAGAAAAGTGTGATAACTGAAAGGTAAATAATGGAACATGTTAAGTGGGTAATGAATTGTGTTGGTTCTTAAAGAGGGAAAAATGTTTAGAATACAGTCTCTTACTTTGGTTTATAGAAGTGTTACTTTGTGGACCTAGGCAGTGAAGTATGTGGATGAAAATATCAGAATATCCCTTTAGTGATTTATGGGGACTGGGTCCAGTGCTGTTGGTTAACCCTTAAATTTCAAATTTCTGCACCCTTACGTTTTAGTCCAAAGTTAGCTGTCCACTTCCATTTTTTTATGCTATCTTGGAATATCTACCAGTCTAACTTTGCTTATTCACCACGCTGCACCAAATATTCCATGATGGGAGGGAGTTCAGAAGATGGGAGTACAAAGAGATGCTGGTCTAGATGTGGGAGACATCTACTCTTTCAGTAACTCCAGGGAGCAACAAGATCTAGGCCCTGGAGGTTCACCACTGAGAACTCTTGGAAACTCTCCTTAGCTGAGGCCTCACACATAGCACTTCCATGAGCCATAGGTCAGGGAAGAACTGCTGTTTTGACCCAGGCCACTGGTGGTACCATTACTTCAAATTGTCTTTCCACCAAATTCTGTAACATGTTAAAAGTATATGATATGTGACAGTTCAGAGTGATGTAAGTGGCTTTTTGCTAAAGGACTGGGTCACTTTACCTTTATTCAGCTCTGAAGACACATACTATATTAAGATGCATAAGTGCAGATTTATAGAGAAAATGGTTCTGAATGTGACATGTGGTTCTAAACCATATCCTTGTTGCTTTCAAGTAGCTGCTCACAAAACTGACAGGCATATGAAACAGTTGAAGAACAAAGTAGCATCTTGTGTTTTATATTTCTAGAGTTTCAAAAGAGAATCAGAAATGGTACAGAGCTAAGAGAATTATTAAGTTATGTCCAGAAGATAGGCAGGATTTGGTTAGTTGGAGAAGAAAATAAATAGGCATCCTGAGAAAACGGGCTTTGGGAAATTGACAGGAATGTGATAAATGAAATAACCACTGGTACATACAATCATGTTGATATAACTGAAACAGAGTATCTTAGGAGCCCAGATGGAAGTCAAGGTGACTAAGATAAAATAGGGAGAGACATTCTAAAGCCAAAAAGGTGTGTGCAGAGAAAAATGTACAGATTTAAAACATGCTATTTTAAGAGACTATTCAGCTCCTTAGCAGTAGTTTAAGTATATAAAGAATTTGTTTCATTCAAATGATTTATTTCAATTTGAGGCAATTTTGGGTATTTAGGAAAATATTCTATCACCCTCACGCAATGCTGATGAGAGTGTAAATTGGTGCAAGCATTATGGAAAAAAATACGGAGATTCCTCAAAAAACTAAAAATAGAAATTCTATATCATCTCTTTATCCTATGTCTATTTACCTGAAAGACACAAACACTAATTTATAGGGATATAGGCACCCTCATGTTACATTATTATTTATAGTAGCTGAGAACTGGAAATAACCTAAATGCCTTTAACAGATGAGTGGATAAATAAGATATGTTAAAAATATACAATGGAATACTGATCAGCTATTAAAAAAAGATGAAAATTTACCATTTGCAACAACATTGATGAACCTAGAGAGTATTATGCTTAATGAAATAAGTCAGATGGAGAAGATCATGTGATTTTACTCACGTGGTATATAGAGATACCAAATAAAGGAATGAACCAAATAAAAGAAAATTAAACTTTTAGTCTGTAAAACCATATTAGTGGTTACCAGAATGGTAACTTTACCCAGTTTTGGTAAAGGTGTCATTTATATGGTGAAGGATAGAATTAGACTTTTAGTGATGAACTTACTGTAGTATTTTCAGTTTTTGATTTATGACGATCCATACCTAAACTTATATAATGTTGTAACACAATTTATTTTTACTAAAAATATTTTAAAATTAACAAGCAAAAATAAACTTTTAGAATGTAAGTACAAAATAGTGATTACCAGAGTGGGCTAAAAGATGTTAATTGCATGGTGAAGGATAGAAACTTTTGATGAGTAGAATGTAATATATACAGATGATGATTTATAATGATGCATACTTAAAACATATGTTGTAAACCAATATTAAAACATTGCTTCAATAAAAAATTTATAAAACCCCAAAGACTAGTGTGCCCTAGTGGCTCAGCTGTTAAGTCCGTGGCTCCAGATGGCATAGACCACATATAGCCCCAAGGACCTGTGTTTGCAGCAACTTGGGACTAGGGGGAGCAACCAAAACAAACTCCTAATGGTTGGATAGATGCGTCTTCCTCCTAGCTCTGCCTTCTTCCCTTCATTCCTTCCTGTTTCCTTCCTGTAAATACATACATACATCATGCATATATATACATTATACATACATGCATATATACATAAATAGACATAATTTTTTTTTAAAGAAATGTAAAGAAACTCAAAAAGACATGCACATACAAAAAAAAAAAAAAAAAGCCAGAAACTCAAATGTATGTTTTGACAAATTAATTGTTAAAAAAAATTGCTTAACCTTTTGCTTTTGGTGTTATCTGAAGGGACAGCAGAAATAGTTCTAGGCTTCCACAGTTAACTTGGTATACTTGGAGACTGTTGATTTTAAAGTATCTTTGAGTATCTGTGTTACTTCTGGAAAATGAAATAACCAAATCATTCTAGTTGAATTGGAAAGAATTTAAAAATATTGCCTTCCAATGTATAGAAAGCATTTTCTAAAATATAAAACTCAAACTACTTAGTAGAGTTCTATAGAAATTTTTTTAGGAAAAAATACATTATTAAGATACCTGATCAGAGGTATTGCTAAAAATAGATTAATAAGCCACTTTTATAAGATATCTAAATTTTCAGGTCAACAGAGATTTCACAGTATCATGTAATGAAAACAGAATATTCACTTAAAATTTTTTATTTCTTTGAGGCATCAACATAGTATTTGAGAGTTACTTCTGAAATAGGCTAAGAGTTGGAGGACAAGATTTGAGCGCTCAAAAAAATGTACTTACATACATTCTTCACAAATAACACTCTTGAGGAACTGTTAACATGGAGCTATGTGAAAAAACATTTAAAAGCTATCTTTAAATCAAATTAAGGTTTATGTTTTTTACTTTTATCAACAGGGATTAATTTGGAAAGTAAATACTAATGGGCTGATAGGTATGTAAATTTGTATCCAAGCATTGACAATTTAGCCCTAGGTGCTGGCATTGTATCAAAGAATTATGATCAAATAATTTCTCATTAAATTGGCAAACATTTGCTAGGAAAAGTCTTTAAATAGTTCTCTGGAACAATTGAAATTACTTTATTGTTGTTCTTTTGTATGACTCTAAACTTGAGAAACTAAATCTTCTCATTGCATGGAAATAAAATGACGAAACATGTCAGTTAGGATTGTTCAATTATTTTATGTAAATATAAACCCATTTATTTTAAGGAGCAGCAGCATACCTTTTAAAATGAGATCAATCAACACCTTTCTTAGAATTGCTTTTATTGAGCTAATGAATAGATATTTTTATTCTTGAAATATTGCATTTTTATTCTCCTTATTAATGGCCCTTCCTGCGTATAGTAAATAAATCATGGGGCTGCTAGTAGTTCTAAGTGCTTTTCAAAGAGCATTTAAGTGCTTGTAATCACTAAGCAAAGGAGTACTATAGATTAAATGTGTTGTAAACTACACATGAAAGCAATGTCTTTTTTTTATTATCTGTAACTTTAATGGAAAGAAAATGTTAATTTAGGGTAATGAAATAGACCTCCAAGTATGATCAGTGAATAGACCATTAGGTTAATTAAAATGAGGATATGTATCACTGCTGTGCTGGAGCTATCATTGTGGAAGAGACAGATTCATTTAGTGCTTGAATAGTAAAATTCAGAATATGTCACTCCCAAATAAGATTTACTACACAAAAGACATGATTGATGACAAGGGTAATTCAGTTTTATTTCATTTACTTTTACCTGTCACATTACTTGTCATTCTAGAAAGCCTGCCACTTAAATGTGAAAATTTATCCAATCTTTTAAAAATCAGTTAAGTATAAATTTTGTTACCCATCATCCTGGCTGAATTAAACAAAACAAAACAAAAAACATGATCTGAGAAACAGGCAAATATACAGATTGTATAATGTAGCAACATTAAATGTACCAATTGGTAAAAATGCATTGAAATGACCACTGCAGCTTTTTAGTTATTAGTTGTTCTCAGTGTGTAATACTCAACCTGTTGGAGACCAGTTTTGTGTAGTTTAATATCTACTTGGCAGATTGACTATTTCAGTTTTTTAAACTCAGTGCTTCAGTATTGTATAATAGTTAATATAAGATTTTTTGGAGCGCTTTTTGATTCTTGCCTGTGAGAAGTGTTAACGTTGTGCAAGTATGAAGAATCTTTTCAGTGACTCCCATTTTGATTAAGTAAAAAGCTTGGCATATGTTTGAACATAAATTAAGTTCAATATGTTCTTAAGCTAGTTAGTTTCCCGCTAATATCTAATTTAATGTATTAATGTTATTCAGATCTAAGGTCTAGAATTACAGCATCTGGTCTAATAGCCGACCATCATAGTCATCCCCAATGGCCTTATATCAGGGATCCTAGGTATGAATGTATATACTAAGTGATTTATAAATCAGATTTTTTCCCAATGATTTAGATGATCAATAAATTAGCCGAGTTTATATTGAATTTCAATTCTATGCCCTGTACTATAATTGGCTACCTGTGATATTAATGGGATAAGGAAGTACTGTCCTTCCATGTGCCCTGGAAGAGAACTGTGATTCTATGGGGTTAAACAGTAAAGGTAATGCATTTGGTCTCAAGCTATCAGCTGTTCACTTTACTTTTTTCCCCTTTATTGAATGCATTTCTCTTCCTCGGTGACAATTTAAAATTTTTCTTGTAATTTCTCGTTTTTTTTGTATGGAATTTCTTTTCTTTTTTTGTAATTTCTTGTATTACACATTTACATCCTTAGCCAGATGATTTTTGGTAACTACTAGAAGGCACAGTGTACTTTCTCCCTTCACAGTAAGGCTTGACATGTGACTTGTTTTGGCCAACGGAACACGTGTACATAATGAAATCTGAATAGAATGTAAATATGGTTTTGTGATTTGACCTGAATTATTTCTAGAGAGGGCCTGTTCCTTATGCTTAAATCCCAATATGAAAAGACATGTGTCATTGTCCTACAACATGGACTAGAGTTTGACTCTGCCTTTAGTTCTCATTTAATATAAACAAAAAACTAATGCTTTCTATGGTAGGTAGCGCACTGATATTTTGGATATATTACTACCAGCAAAAGCTGATTCATTGACGATGGAGTTAAAACAAGTTGGGGTTTAATATTAACTCTGCTAACTGAATAATGTGGGGCTAGTTATTTAAGTTTTCTGAGGCTAGATTTCTTGTAAAGTGAAAATAATCACACCTACCTTATAGTTCTGATGTGAGGATTAAATTCAGTGACTTGTAAAATACTTGGAACTCTCCTCATGTTAAGTACTATAATATGTATCATTTTTCTTCCTTTTACCGTCCACCTTGAATCTACTATTAAAGTACAGGATTACTTAAAAGGAATGAATTAATTGGAATGAATCGGTTGTGAAGTTAGGGAATGGATAAAATTCTTTTTTTCAGTGGATGTTATTAGCTCAAATTTAAGAATTTCCTTCTGAAAAGAGTCTAAGATGCTCTTATAATTGATCTTTTCTACAAACAATAGGTTCCTATGCAGTGATTAAGTCAACTAGGTTTTAAACTTAAATAGGCCTCACCACAGCATGCTTACCAGACCTACAACCTTCCTAAAAAAACTCCTCTGCCTATTGAATTGTCAAGTTGTTTAAAAAAGAGAAGCATCGTCTCTAACAACCTCCTCTGTGGTTGACCTGTTGCTCTGGAACTGTTAGTCTGCTAGCTTGCCAGTAATCTTATGATTTATCTTTCTTAGATCAACAAGATGAGGCATCTGTTAAGAGATTATGTACCTAATGAACTTGTACCTGTATAGGAAGAGAGAAAACAAAATAAAATGCCAGGAGTATCTGTATTAAAAGTGAGATGAAGTGTCCACCTCACAATTAGGAATGAAAAGGTATATACAGAGTCTACATATTAGCAAACTTGTAGGATAGGAAGGGGCAAACTACCTAGTCCCAACTGTAAGGATAAAACTGAGAAATAAAGACAAAGAGCAACTGAAGTTCAACCTTGTGTCAAAGACCAGACCAAACCAAGAGTATGATTACTTGCCTTATGGTGAGTCTAAAATGTGTCTAAAAGCTTTTTAATACTGTTCCCTTCAAAAGATGAAGAGCGACTAATGGACAGAATGTGGCAAAAGCGATGGCATTTGACTTCTAAGACTAGCTTGTAATAGACACGGCAACATTCTCCTTGTTCTTGCTCTTGTATTGCTTAACATGGAGAGAAACTGGCTGTCTTGTTGTGAGGACGTTCAGTCAGCCCTGTGGAAAGGTACATGTGTGGAAGAACAGAGGTTTTCTGAAAATAGCTAGGAGGAACTAAAGCCATTGGCCAGCGTGAATCAACCATGTTGGAAACAGTTCTCTGGCCCCGTCAGTTCTAGTTAAGTCTTGAGATGATTGCAGTCATTGCTTGATTGCAACTTAATGAGATATCCTGAGGTAGAAATACCTAAGGTGCATCTGAATTCCTGACCCTCAGAAACTGTGTGAGGTAATGACTTTTACCGTTATTGCAAAGAAGTAGATAGCTAGTGATTAGTGAAACTCTGAATATTTTTAGTAGATTAAAGCTTTACAGTGACAGTAATGCTGTTTGAGTATACAGTATGTCCTTTCGGTGGACAAAAGGATGCAACAAAAAGAGAAAGACTGTTACATCTATAATTTAAGTTTCATTTGTTTTCATTGTTTCATTTCATTTCATTTCATTCAGTTGACATATTTAGTCAACTCTGAAAGGAGTGCGGAGATGAAAAAGGGTAGCCTGTTTTTGGAGAAAAAGTAAGCGTTATTTATTCTTATCTAAAGACTCATTTTTATTGTTGATGTTTCTTTTTATTTGATTTTTGCCCCAATAATTTCCCAAATATTTCCTGAACCCGATACTTAAAACAAATTTTATCGATATGAGTTCTCCAGAAAAACAGAATTATAAGTGATGATATGTTGCAAAAGGAGAGAGATTTTAAGGTATTGGCTCATGAGAATGGGCAAAGCTGTCAAGACAGAGGACCAGTGAGCTGTCCAGTTGGAAACTCAGGCAGAAGAATTCTTTCTTTTCTAGCTACTAGGAAACTTGTTTCTACTCTTAAGGGCTGTAACGGATTGAAAGAGGCCCACTCAAATTAACATGGGTGATTTCATTTACTTAAGATGTTCTGATTGTAAATGTGAATCACAGCTACAAAATACCTTTACAGCACTACTTAGTGTTTGACCAAACAACTGGGCAGCATAACAGAGCTTAGTTAACACATAAAATTAATCACCCTACAGGTCAAAATGGATTTCTTAAGGCAGAAGAGGATGTGAGGGGTTCATGACTTGGAGAAGCCTCTCTCTCACCCATTCATACTGAAGGTTGTTGCAACCTTGTCGTGTGCTTGTCTAGTACATTTGAGGTCATCTGGTGGGGCAGTGATACACAAACCAGTGTGATCAGCATTTGTTTTTTCTTTACACTTGGGGCTCTGTTTCTCAAGCTTACATTTAAAGAAAAAGTAATTTTTGTTCTTGGAGCCAAAAGTGACCTCTTTGATATTAGGGATGATGGATCTTGAAAAAATTTCATATTGTTGGTCAGTTGTTACCAACAGAAAAGTTAGGAACAGGTTAAATTTGTTGAAATGTTTCATCTAATGGCAGCTTTGAGCGATAGTCTTTGTAGAGCTTTCCTAGGTGTTCAGGAATGTACCTGCCTCAGAAAAGTCTCAGTAAGCATCTCCTTGGAGAATTAAACAGTTTGCACTTTCACAGATGACAATACTTCTGAAAACCATCAGGAGGATATTATTCTGTAATGCTTGTTAAGTTCTATCTCCTTTAGAGGTTAAATATGTTATCTACTGGACTTTAAACCTCTGTCGATCTAAAGAGTGTCTATTAAGAGTTTACTGATTTAAGTCTTTTGATAGTCCTGGCTTTCGACTGTCAGTCTGATCTTACTTTTTTAAGAAACATCTTTAAATTGAACTTTAAGGGTGACTTCCAGATATAACTTCTAAAATCTCTCTATGGGTTTGATTTACTGTAAAAGTAATATTATTAATTTTATAAGCCCTGCTTCTAAGCTGTGTTTTCTTTGCTCTTGAATTTTCTCTTTGAAAAATGAAAAAGGACTCCTTAACCAAGTTTTATTGGGGTAAGATCAATTTTATGAAGCCTGACGACTTCTTATTCTGAATTTTATCTCAGTGATGTTCCAGCTCAGTTGAATGGCTCATAATGTTGAGTGACTCTCTCGTCAGCTCCTTTATTGATTAATGACACAGATAAGAAAAATGTACCTTGTTGCAGGGGAATTCGAATCAAGGAAACTGGAAGTCTCTCCTCTCATCTTAAGACAGTTGAAAGTCTGTATTTAAGGATGATATGATCCATGAAAGAGAAGGAAAAGTCAGGTTTAGTTAAGCGATGTGGAGTGGAGAGAAGGGGGTAGAGGAGGCTCAAGCAATGTAATTTTGAAAATACCTTGTGGGAAGGGCTGGAGGAATCCTCTGGGCAGCCAACAAAACATTACATACAAAGGGTAAGTAAGTGGCTTTGCTGACATAGTGGAAAGATGAGCACGGTTAGTGATTGTCTTGTTGTTTAGCTGTCAGAGGAGATTGTGCTGCTTCCTGCATCTGCCCTCACATTCTACCTCACCTGCTCCATCTTACTGAGATGGATAAACCTTGTAGTTCAGGACTGTCAAGGGCACTGTAATTAGTACTAAATCATTCTCGCTCTGACAAGTTCTGGCAGCAGAAGCTTCTGGCAGATGTGCAAGTGCATTTTCAGGGTTTCTAAATGTCTGAATGGTATAGCAGAATGCTATGCTGGGAAGCATAATCTGATAGTGAATTCAGTGTAAATCAGCGTTTAGAAGAGAATGAATATTAGACATCAAAATGACTGTTGTGGTTATCTTTTACTAAACATGATTTACTTTGGTTAATTTTGAGAATATATATCTTTAATGAGATAACAAGGAATTCCTTTTTCTTCTTGACACTCCAAAAAGAATTTGCATGCAGACATGTCAGTATACCCCAGATGCAGTTAATGATTGCTTTTTTCTTTTCTTAGAGTTGATTAGCCCATTCTGGAATAGCCTATATGTAAAAATGAGCAGTGAATGTCAATTTACATACAATAGTACTTGGATAATAACTAAAGGTACCTAAGCAATTAAAACTTTAAGTTTTAAAAAATATCAGTCTAATGAAAGACAGCTGTAGTGCAGTATTTAAAAGTTTGGACTCTGGAACCAGACTATGTAGGAAACATCCCTTCTTTCTAACCTTACATTTCCTTTTCTGCATTGTAAGGATAGTAATAGTAAAGAGGGTTTTAGTGAGATTTTAGTTAAAAGGATGCTTAATTCATATGCCTGCTTCAATGCATGTTGTTTTGATGATGGTGCTAAAATGATGACTTTCATTCTCCTTGTTTAAATGGTTGCATGTGGCATTTCCCTTTCTTGAAAAAGTCAAAACAAGTGCTGTAAGCTTGATATTTTAGTCAGGCTGCCTTAACAAAATGCCATAGTGTGGGGGAGTAGACAAAAAGTATGAATTTTTCTCACCGTTTAGGAGGCTGGGAAGTTGAAGATCAAAGTGTAGGCCAATTTTGGTCCCTGGCTTGGGTGGAGGGTGGGGAGAATGAAAATCTCTCTTATAAGGCCTCTATGGACTTTTTTTAACCCATATTACCTCTTAAAGACCTTTTCTCAGTTATAGTTACCTTGGCATTGGGACTCAAGACCTGAATGGGAGAGACCATTCAACTCATAGCACTGTATAAATATAGATTATGATAATTTTGGCAAAAATGAGATAATAATATGACAAGATTAAAATAAAACCTAAGGAGGTATGAAGAGATGAATGTAATTGAAAATCTATCTCTATGAAAATCAAAGAATAAAGAAAACATTTTGATCATGGACTTTTGAAGCATCTCATTTGTTATCTTTTTCATCTGTATTCATTTGAAGATGATACTTGGATTCACCAAATTAATATCCTGAACCTTGAATTCATATAATTTTATACTGATGTTGTGATCTATTGGACAAAAGGCCAAAGAGATTAATTAGCTTCTTTGCTATCAGTTATCGAAACTATAAATGATTCTTTTGTGTATCTGGCCAACCCTGACGCGGGATTTGTTTAGGGGGTATGTAAAGGTTTAGTTTTTCTCTAACCTGCCTGAGACCCCAGTCTTGTACTTCTTTAGGCCACAGAGGTAGAAGAGCAGCTCACTGTTCTAGGGAGTTCTTCCTTTGCCACTTTAAAAGAACCTTACTTCCCTGAAGTTTTCTTGACCAAGACTTTTTTCCTATAATGGTGTTAATGTAAAAGAGTCGCTCAACATGCTGTAGAGGTTTTAATTGTTATTCTTAACAACAAAAACTTATCTGATGTGAGTTTCTTTGCTTATAATCTGATTCCTCTTGAAAGTGGAATGTTTAACACAAAAAAGAGAAGTTTCCAGTTAATCAAGATTTAACTGCTTTAGAGGGAAGCTGACAGCTGTTAAACAAATGTAGTCTGACATCCCCTGCTACGTGCTACTCTTTAGTTTCTGGCTCATTATGTTGCATGTTAGTATTGTTTATATCAAGGCAGGCTTGTGTTCAAGGCTTGTGTTCAACAGTGATAAGTGAGCTGGCTTTCTCAGGGTGTGAAGACAGCTTTGCCTTATGGGCAGATTAAAGACACGGATTTTCTGAGTGGCAGAGGAATAGTGTGAAGAGCACTAGATTGGAGCTGTAGGACTGAGTTCTAGTCCTGGTTTTATCACTGACAACACCGTGATTTCTTCAACTAGGAAATGAAGGAAATTAAACTAGATAATATCTCCATTCTTTCTGTCTGTGACTTGTTCGTTCATTCTATGAGTCAAAACACTTTGGACACAGGTGGAGGGCAGAAGTGCTAATAAATGCCACCTACAGCATCTTCAGAGATTTCAAACTGTAGGGTGCTCTCAACAATTCACATTCTATTTTGAATATTAGCAATGTCTTACGCCCACATAAGCTCTCTTTCTCACACAGGGTTCTTATCTTTAGGTGTGGTATGTCTAATGCCATTGGAGGGCTTTGACGTTTTTGTCCGATAGGTTAAAACATTAGTACAAAATTATAATATGGAGTCAAGATTCAAGATGTTGGTTTGGTAATTCCAGTATTATTTCAAATGGATAGAAATGAAAATGCTAGCAAATGACTTGTTCTGAAAGTTCAAGATTAAAAATGTTTTCTTCATTCTTTCAATTTTCATAAAGGTTTATTAAGTTTCAACTATATTCGTCTTTCCATACCCCCAGCAATCCAAGAGTGGGCTAATTGTCTGATTAAAAAAAGAGAAGTGTGGTGCTATTAGCCCATTCAAAGGCCTTGGGTTGAGTAAGCATTCCTTCCATGGTTTGGAAGTCTCTTCATGATCTGATCTGTCTCTTCCTCTGTAGTCATACTGGCTGCCTATTAGCTCCTGTAATGCAGTGTGCTTCTCCTGATACAGGGTCATCTTTACTGATGCTGTTCTCTCTGCCAGGAATCTTCTGTACTGTTTCCCCTCTCAGTTAGCTAACTTCTACTCACTTTCCCTCAAGCATCCCTTAAAACGGCCACTTCTCTGACTGACCTGGACTAGGCCACTTTTTTTATGCACAGTCACAGTACCATTTGTCTTTCCTTTGTCGCATTTGCTATCATTAAAATGTCATTTATTTATTTGAGTATTTGATTAGTTTCTTACCCTATATACTTTAAACTCTGTGGGAAAGCAGTTCATGCCTGTTTTTGTTTTCTTATTTCTGGTGCCTGACTAGTGACTAACAAAACAGGTGCTTGGTATGTATTTGTTGAATGAGTATATGAGCTAAAGCTACCAGAAGTTCTTGACTTGGAAAAAATACTGGATATAATAATAATAATACTTCTGGTCTGCCAGGTGTTATTCTACTGCTCTTGTCCCCATTTTCATCATTTTCATTCTCATCATCAATACCATTCAACCCAGGCTTGGACCTAGAATTCACATCTTTGGCAACTCTTCTAGCTTCTGTGTGGACTATTATGGGAAAAGATCAAATGCTTTCTGTAGCATTTGTTACTCAGATAAATCCTATCTTTTGCTCATAAATTTCTTTCCCCTTATTGTATCTGTAACTGCCATCAGATTGTAGTGAATATCTTGTCATTTACTTTGGGTAACATACATCTGATTTCCTGGGAAATTTCTTTGTGGAAATACATGAGGAAAGAACCTGTCTCTTTATACATAAGCGGAAAATTCCAGAAACCTACTTTCCCAGCTTTTCTTGTAACTAGGATATAGGCGTATGATGCATTTGTCCCAGTTTTTGAATTGGAAGCTAGTGACAAAAAGAAAGCAATACCAGGGAGAATCCATTCTGTGGAGGATTAGTCAGGAAGCATAGCTGAACTGGATTTTTAAACTAGCAATGTCAGCCATTCTAGAGAAGGTGTCCAGGGAATATCATGACGTTTGTGATGTCAACTGTGGAGTTTGTTCCCAGAAACAGAGTAGTGGCTTCTTCCTGGGATCAGCATTAAGGCATGATTTTTGACTTTGTTCCTGACTTGGATATCTGTGAAAAACAAACTAGAACTTAGAGACTGGCTGGTTCAAAGCTGATCTTGAACCCCAACTCTTTCACTTACCAGCCTTGTAACCTTGCTTGAGGAGGTTAATCTCTCTGTGCTTCAGTTTTCTCAAATAAAAAAAGGAAGTAATAGCTGATACCTCATCAGGTTGTTATGAAGATGAAATAAAGTAAAACTTTTAGAACAGTGTCTGGCATATTTATTGTGTATTAGTGTGTTCTATCATTATTCTCTGACCTCTGGATATTATCTAAAAGTACATAAAATTTTACCAAATTATCATTAAGTTTTGTTTGTTTACAATTTAATACTCTGATTGATTGTACCACACACACTTACTGAGTGATAACTATGTGTGGGGTATAGTGTAATCGTGGGTTTCTTTTTTTAGAAGGGGCAGTATAGAGTCATTTCCTCCTGCATGTATGTCCAGGGTTCAGGCTTACAGTCTTTTTATTAAAATGCTTAACTCACTTGCTCTCTAGTTTCTTTGGATTGACTTCTTCCTTTGAGACCTCAGGCTTTATTGTTGCAGTACTTGTTTGTAAACTCCGAAACAAAGCTTATACCTGAGGGTGGAATAGTTTTGAGGAAAGCATCAGATGTTAGGATATATGGCTGGTATCAGGCAGTGATTTCATTATCTGCACTATCGCAATTATTCCCACATACATTTATTGTGGATAATTGGTATTCTCTGTGAAGAGCCTATTTAACTCATTTCTCATCCCAGGTAAAGACCATCAGAGCCCAAGTTTCCCTCTGGAACCCTTTTTATGTTGCCGAGAAGCACAGTGCCTCCTGGCACATTAGCTTTCAGTCTGTGAAAGCAGATACTTTCAAATGGGAAAATGTCATGCAAGGTGAACTATTGGTATTTTCACAGCAGGCAAATTCTTACCACCCTCAATATAAAAACACTACTGAATCACATTTATGGTTTTGTCACCATTACAATGATAACAGATAGTGACATTTAAACCTAGGAAAATTCAACCCCTGATATTGACTGTTAATGTGAAAAACTTGAAAAAGCAGGTAGAACACTGTGACCTTAGTGATGTGAATTCTCTAATCAGCATACAGAGCAGTCAAATATTTGACTTATTGATTTTTTTGAGAACCTAGGTGTTTTGCATGCAAGGTATGAAAATAGTATGATTTTTTTGTCCTTGATTCAGAATAAGCAATGAGAGTCAATGTCCTATGTAGTAGTAGATTTGAATTCATGTTGAATAGTACATACTTTTAATATTTTATCTATATTAACAGAAGGGATATTTAATTTTCTCATGTATTTAGAGCTATGCATTTAAAACACAAGGCATTTATATAATAACTTCTGTTTTGAAAATGCTATTAACTTATTAATGAATTTATACTATTATTAAGAACCTAGCATAATATCTGAAATTTTAAAAAGGCCTAGTCACACAGGATTGTTCATTTTCTCTGCCCACATTTGAACATTCTTTTTTCTGCATATGCTCATTCATCCTCCTAAATTTTGATCTTTTGTAACTTACCTATTAGAACTTTGTCAATTTCTAGCACACTGGAAGCTAAAAATACAGTGAGTTGAGTTATCCCGACCTGTTAGAAAAAGTCTTTCCTTTTTAACTAAAATTTACCTTAAGAAACAGATTATCCAGATTATCTGTGGAACAGCTAGTATTCAGTATTATAGGTGGATTTTTATTTGAGCATAGTGGCATTTTATCAGAAGTACTTTCCATTTTCTCTTAATCATTTCAATAATATCTTACAAATATTTAAAAACACTTTTATTTCTGCATGTTGGATAACTCTTTTGTCCTTGCCACTTTTTTTCACTGTGCTCTGTAGCTGACTCTATTGAAATTCTATTATATATTAGTTGGCTTGGGTTTTTAGTGTGCTAGTTGCTTTAAGTAAGATAGGGAACATTTTTTTTTTTTTTGCAAAGGTTAATGTAATTTCCGTCATAGCTTTGGTAGAATAATATATAGAGTAAATATGAGCTATCATGTTTCAGAATAACTTTAGGAAACTTGAAAACTCAGAATTCTGAGTAACATACTTAGAGAATTTATCCTGCAAAAGGTATTAAATAACTGCACATAGCCTCACTGTTAGCAGGCAAGTATTAGTTCTAGTTTGGTAAGACTAATAGACATTGTCATTAAAAATCTTGTGCTGTCATTTTCATGGTTCATATAGCACCTGGATTCCAGATTTTCATGAAAATCATGCTTTCTTCTTAGTTTTGGCATTCCAGTTGTCCCTTCCCACTGACCATCCTCTTCTCATAAGAAATTCAGAAACACTTAGAGGACGCTAGAATGACTTCTGGTAGTAACTTCCAAGAGTGAGTACAAAGATGAATAAAACTACCTACTTAATTCTAGGAGACAGAATCTAATACTCTTAGTCAATTTTTACAACAGTATTCATGGGAAAGTATAATGATAACAGTAATGGAGTTGACCTCATGTGACACAGATTTAAAGTGTCAGATCCTGACATTTTTTCTCTAGAGTCCAGTTTTTCTCATCCCTTGGAATTTTAGATCTCACCTTTCTCCAAGAAACGTCTCTGGTTTGGGAAAGCTTTTCACATGCATAGTGTCAGCTCATGGGAGGGATACCAGGACAGAGCACTAAACAAATAATGGAGAGAAATGACTAAGGCTGAGTGTGAGTAGGAGCACCAAGGGAGGGAGTTAACAGTTAACAAGGGGGAAAATAAAAAGGCAGAGTGGTCAAAAGTTAGTATGGAGAAAAGGAAAATAAAGTTGGAGAGAGAAAATCTACAGAAAAAGTATGTGATGAAAGAGGTAGGCTGGATTCAAAGACTGAAAAATTAGTAATAAAAGAATAATAGCAGCTCTATTAAAAGATAGTAGGATGTATAAAGTTGGTGGAAGTGAGGGAAAAAAATGTTAGAAGGATGGTGAGGAAGGAGATCGACCCTCTACCCAGTATTCTGCTAAAATGGGTGGTTGTCACAACTGCTGACCTGGTCTATTTATGCTGAAGGTGAAATTCTAGAAATGTGAGACAAGTCCAATGTATTCCTGAAGGAGAATGATAGACAAAGAGGGATGTACATTCCTTAGCTTTTGCAAAGAGTCATAAAGAGTCATTGTTAAACTGAACAAGGTGTCATCAAATTACCTTTATTTCTTTGAAACAAAGTTAAGCATAAGCTTTGGTAAGAGAATTTCTTCATGTGATAATATTTTATTATATATATGAATAATTAAGTTTTAAAGACTTTACCCATGATATGAAAGAGTGGAAAACTTAAGCTAAATATTAAAATGCAATAACTTTATAAACCAAAAAAAAAACCTTTTAATTCTATAAGATCAAATTAGTGGTTAACAAAAAGGAAGGGAGATAGGGAGTGGGAAAATCTGATAAAAGGGATAAATTGTATGGTGAATAGAATTGAATTTTCAGTGGTGAACTTACTGTATTACATACAGATGCTGACTTAGGATGATATACTCCTGAATCTTACATAATGTTATAATGCAATGTTACTTCAATAAAATTTATTTTTTAAAATAGAAGTTATTTAAAAACAGCTTTTGGCTAGTATTTATCCTGGAGTACTTGTTTTAAGATGTGATGTTGGAGAACTGTCATTATTGATCAGGTAATTTATTTTATTTAAATATTACTTATGTACAATAAAATCTCTATGTACATATACATACATATGCATACACACAATCATTGAGTACACATATACATGCATGTATGTATATATGTGTGCATAAAATATACATGTAAATATTTGCATGTATTAGAATGTTTAAATGTAATATACGTGTATGTGTGTATGTAAATATGTATGTATGCATTCCATTGAGTGAATTTTGAGTAATTCATATAACCATGTAATCACAACATGATTGGAATATAGAAGAATTTCCTTACTAGAAAAAATTTCATCTTTTATTCAGATTCTTTCCTGATCTCAACCCATTGCCACTACTACTGTTTTCCTTTCTGATAAGTTTGACTTTTCCAGAATGCCATATAAAATAAATCATACTTATGATATAGTGTGTAACCTTTTGGTTTTGGCTTCATTTAAGAAATATAATGCATTTGAGACTCACATTGCTGCATGTAACTATTTTTCTTCTTTTTATTGCTCAGTAGTGCTCACACCCTCACATGCTAACACCTTCACAATTCTGCCACAAAAGATTTATGATATTATAATTTATACATGAGTATAGAAGGCATTACAATAATGTCAGATTGGGAATAAAACTCAGTGGAAAGAGGGAAACTGAAAATGTTGAATATAAACCAGTCTTTTGATGTGCAAAAAAGAATCAAAACTGTAAACAAGGCCTGCCTTAAAATGGAGCTGATTGCCTATTTAGATGACTTTGATTTGGGATAGAGGGAGAGTTTGGGGATAGGCCTGGAGCTGTAGGTGTGAGTTTGCCAAACAGGGAGCAGGGCAGACAGCGTCCTTTAACAGACTTTTATGTATTAAAGCAAAATTCTGCTTAGGGTTGACCTTTTCTTTCTAAATGAAGGCCATGTATTGAGTAAAGATTTCCAGTCTTTATCTTTTGGTGGATTCCTAGCGAAATATTTATATTCTTCATGCTTGTTATATCCTAAGACTAGTGTCTTTCAAATACTTCTTGATGTTGACTTTTTGTTGGGACATTTTTACCATTCCGTTGGAGGAATAGAAGGATTTAATCAGAAGGAAATCTTGGAATAGTCAGGTCTCAGAATAATTAAGTATCTAATTGGCAAACTTGAAAATTTGACCTAACTAGTCTATTAAATTGAATATAAAAAGAATAGTGGAAGAAAAATTATTTTGCTTAAAATAAAAGCATACTTTTAGAAGTTTACTTTGAGGAGCAGGAAGCAATTGTATTTGTAAGTATGTGTAATTATCTGCATTCCTTTCCAACCTCTTTGGGATCAAATTGGTTTTCTCCAAGAAAGGCAATTATATGCGGGAGGCCACTTTTTGTTGAATTACTCTGTTGCATGCAGTGCATCCCACAAACCTGAAATCATAGATGCACTGCTATGATTTATAATACCCATTAATTACAGCTTTGTATTAAAGGCTTTTAGTTTTCTGCTTCAGTAAACTTAAATTCTCCTTTTGAAGAAGAATTGCTTACATTAGGTCTTTGCTAAATAGCGAATTCTGTCTTTTAGAATCTCATCAGAGGTACTTGATGCAATGAGAACTTCTCATTTGGCTTTAAATGTGCATTGCCGAAGCTGTTTAACTTTGTAGGGTGATGTGATAACTGGAAGAGATACTGGTCTTGTGATGAGGAGGCAGCCTACAAAATAGTTCAAAGAGTGTATCTGCAGAGCATTAATCAAAAGTATTTATCCACCAGATGTTTATTCTTCTATAGCGCCATGCCAGACTTTGTATTGTACCTGGCGTACATTTTTTTCAGCTTGCTCAGTGATTCTCAAGTCCGCCTGTTCTTTAGATTCTGTTGAGGAACTTGTTTAAAAAAACTCCAAAACTCTCACCCCAACAATTAAGTGCTGGGCATGGGTGTATTTAAATAAAGGACTTCTTGTTGAATCTGATGGGTAACCAAAACTGAAAATATGAATCTGTTCAGTCCTATTTGGTGACTTTTTATTTGAAAAATTAGATTTCCTCACTCCTTTGTTTTTGGTGTTATATTTCCATATTCCTTCTAGAAATAGAAAATCTGATCAAGCAAACAAGCAAACAAAACTAGGTTGCATTATTTTCTTCTGGGCTTCTGCCAAAGTAATTCTATTCAGGGACAAACATTTCCTGGCAACTCCTTTAAGTTTTATAACTTCATCTTTTTTTTTCTCCTATGCAAAGAATGTCTTAAGATTTCTTTGCTAAATTCAACTGTTTTATAACCTCATCAGGGACCTGCTTTGACAATTTTTTTTCTCTGTGAATATTTAAAGTTACATTTTGACCTAGAAAAGTTTTAAAATGAGAATTTGTAGTGTTTTCATTATGTCTTTCTTGCAATTTATTCATTAAACTTCATTTTATTTACATTTCTCACAATGGGGAATTTAGAAGTTATTATCCATCCTTTTGTTATATTTTTTTTAAAGAAAAGGTGCAGGCTCCAGGGATGAAGGCAGGGAGAGAGAGGAGGAAGAAACATTTATTTGTTTTTGTTTAGTTGTTCATCCTGATGGTTCCCCCAGCCCTGTGACATGAATCTGGTTCCTTGGGTGTATGTGGACTGTGCCAGTAGGTGGTGGTGGAACTAATTGCCATTCTACCAGAGCATGCTTATCCATCCTTTTTTTTTTCCTTCTTTTTTTAAGGAAAGGAAGCACAAAATGTATAAATTTATCTTGCAAAGCACTAGGTTGTCCATTTGAAAAATGGGAGTTAGCATTTATTATCTACTAATACTAAGATGCTATCTCTCATTTGAATATATTTGGAAATAATAAAGTAGTTGTTGCAGGTGTTCCTAAATGATGTTGTGAGATGTTCTGAGGAAAAATGTTAATAATGGTAGTAGCAGCTGTGGGTTTTTGAAAGCTTCCTTAGTGTTACATAGTGCTAAGTGCCTCATATACATTGACCAATTGCAGCTTCACACAAACCTTCTAAAGTTAGTACTGTTATTATCCCCATATTAGATATGTGAAAAAAAATGGAGACTAGTGTGTGTGTTGCAGAGCCTAGATTTGCCTCCGCCATAGTCCACCTTTTAACCTACACTGTTCTGCCTTTTGTCCTACATTTGTATATTTTATGGTTGACACTTTCTGGCATAGATATCCTGCTCACATCTGCTCCCTTCCAGAGGAACCCCTTAGTTTGACATGCCTTAGCCTCTTCTGTTTTCTTCACTCTTTTAGCATCAATCCAACCTTGAGCATTAGGCAAATATCTACTCTTACATCCTTTGTTAACATGTAGTGAGTTAGGTCCTGGGGAATGCAGGCAGACTTTGGGGCTTGGCAGAGCGAAGAAGCTAGAAAGCCCTATGGAGAGCATTTAATAACCTTTTCAAGCACAAATAGGCTTTTACTGGTGACTTTTGAGGAGGGGATTTAATAACCTTTTCAGGCACAAATAGGCTTTTACTGGTGACTTTTGAGGAGGGGTTGGGCAGTTGGGAATGACTCCAATTGCTTTATTGAGGTGTAACTCACATACCATGCAGCTCACCCATTTAAAGTGTACAGTGGCTTTAGTAAATTCATAAAGTTGTACAACCATCATTTCATTCAATTTTAGAACATTTTTAACCTCCAAAAGAAGCCCTGCAATCTTCAGTTTTCAGCCTCAGTCCACTCATCTCCTTACTCTCTAGATATGCCTATCCTAATTGTTTTATTGTCATGCAATGACTTGTGACTGACTTGTTTCACTTAGTATAATATTTTCAGAGTTGACCCATGTTGGAGCATGTATCTGAACTTCATGCCTCTTTCTTGCCTGTCAATACTTCATTGTATATAGCAGATTGATGACTGTGTTCTGGCTTCTACATCATAGTCCTTTGACTCTCAGTATTGTTTGATTACTACAACCAAGGCATGCCTCTCATGATACAACAGGCCTGGTTGTACAGCTAGGGAGGGGTAAAAAAAGAACCATTTGTTCTTTGGTGCTGTGGCTATATTTTTATTGAGTACGTATTGTGTGTATAGTACTATGCTAGATTATATAATATACATAAATAAATAAAAGAGAGCATAATATGTGATCATTGCTGTATGTTATAAGCAAAATTCATTTCAAAAGAAGGAAAAAATTATTTCTGTTTGAGATTTGTGGCTGCCATTTCTCCTGGGTGTGTGGTCAGTGGTTATTATCATTACTTTACATCTCACTGAAGAGGCTTTGAGTCTCCTAGATATGAATTATATTCAACAAATTTATCCACCATCCATCCCACTCCTTGCCAATGAATTTAAATGTTAAAACTTGGGTCTGAGTCACTTTGGAATTTTTCCAGTTTAAAACTAATGAACATTAAATTTGTGTTAGATTCTTGAAAGTCATGGGTCATAATGAACCTAAAAACTTAACAGTTAATTTCAGGTTACAAAGAAATGTTCAGAAATAGTAAAATACATTCAGCTACTAAAATTGCATGGTGATAATATTCTATTTGATTCAGCTGGAATTCAAGTAAAGGCAGGTTTAATGGATGAGAACTCTTGTAGCTTCTGCATGCCTTGATAAGCATTGCATGTATAACCAGTTGTAGCCACTTGAGTGAAGTACTGATCCACAAGAGACACTTTCTTTAGGATATTTTGAAATGCCATTCATTTGCTTCAGTTAGATTTTATAGCTAGCATGTCATCTGTTCCTGTTTAGTGTTATTTACTATTATACTGTATAAGTATATTCACATCGTATTTGTATTACAATATAATTAGCTGTGAAAGATTAGCTGCGTTCTTACCTTGCTCTTTGTTAAAAGCTCTGTAGACCATTTGATTCAATGATCTAAATATCATATAGTGTAAGTAATATGATTATGTTATTTAAAACTTTATAGCAGACTCTGAGAAACCAGAAAAAGGTTTTACTTACTTAATTTTGTGAATGAATTGGCTTTTTATGTAAAATTTAATTCATATTTTTTGACGATATTAGTTACAAATAGATTTTGATAGTTATAGTGTAAAGCATATGTATTCATTTAAGAGTAGTATAACGGTGTCTTTATGATTAATAGCATCAAAGAGCAAAAATATTTCTTTAAAACTTGAAATCCATAGAAAACAACCCTCTTCATTCATCAAAGTAAATCAAAATGCCTTCTATTTGTGTGGCATTTGTTGTTTGAACTTTTAAAAATTGAGTGTCTTTTATACTAATCACTTGTTTTTTCATATTCACATGTCTGAAAATTGGATACTATTACCACTATCATTACCAGCAACAAAACAGTAATAGAGGTTTTAGTTAAATTGTAATAGATTGTAGATTTTAAGAGTTAGAAAAATAGACTGGAGATCTAATAATTAGAGTAAGTGGTAATAGGGAATTGGAAATTCAAGTGAGAAAAAGCAATATTTGTTTAAAATCCAGATAATAATTTCTGTGGAAGATGTCAGCTTAAAACATGTAGTCTTTATAGGTGAATATAAGCAGTGTTTTAAAAAGTACAATAACCTCTACTTGTGTTGTAAACTGTTTACATCTTAGATAACATCATTGCCATAACTGATATTCAGTGTGTGGGTGATACTTCAGAATCATCCAGTGCACTGCAATATAAGTAATAAGAAATAATAAAATGACACTGATGACTAATATTGTTTGCTATAAGCCAGATAATGTGCATATATATGTTTGACACCAGACGTCCTATGATGTCTAATCTCTTTGTGTTCTTAACTACCTTTGTATTGCTTTGTTTTGTTACTTTCTATTGGAATTTTTTTCTAAATTATGAAATACTGTAATTTGTTGTAACAAGTCGGGCAAATAATAGGTATAGTGCTCCTTACTTGTTCATTTCTTGATGTGTACAAACACACAAAAGAGAGATTTAGAAATTAATATGCTCTACTAATATTTAACGTTGCCTTTGTTTGACTGTGTCTTTGGTTTAACGGGAAATTTGCAAATGAATTTCAGTTGGTATGGGTACTAGGATTTGTCTCTGCTTTGGAATCAGACAGACCTGGTTTTGAAGCTTAGCAATGCCAGTCTAACTGTTCCCTTGAGCAACCTCTGTAACGTCACTGAGACTGAGTTTCCTCATCCGTGAAGAGGTCATCATTGTTTCCTAGAGAGTAAAGAGAATTCTAGATTAAACATTATTATAGTCATTCCATATAATATTCAGTAACTGGTCTAAAAGTAGAAAGAAATCCTATTACTCTATTAAGAATAGATCATCTAAGTTGATTTATTTGGGTGTTAATTGATGATTCTGAGCATTTGAGTAATTGTTTTTTCTTGTACAGTAAAATACTTGAAATTGCTTGATTAGACAGTTACTTGTTTAATATATTTTTAGACTGCTCAAAGAAGTACATAAAAACTTAGAGTGTTTCTTTCGAGAACAGGAATTACTATTATAACAGATGTGATGGAGTTTTATTCATATCCTATTTGTGATTCATCTTGTTTCCCTTTATAGCTACACTCTGTCTTAACTTACCACTTCCACCCCCTCCCTGGCAAAACCTAGTCTGTTCATTTCTACAATTTTTGTATTTCAAGAATGTTATGTAAATGTAATCATATGGTATATACCGTTTTTTTTTTTTTAAAGAAAAGCTTTTATTTTGAAATCTTATAGATCCATACGAAGTTGCAGATACAGTACAAAGAGGTCCAGCACTTTGTTTGCCTCAGTGGTTATACTGTCAAAACCAGGCATATTGGCATTGGCGCAGATGTATGTATAGTTCTCTGCTGTTGTGTCATGTGTAGCTTTGTGTAACCACCATCAAAATCAAGATACAGAAATAGTGAATCATCACAAAGATCTTCCTCATTCTATTCTTTATAGTTAACACCCAATACCTCCTATGTCCCCCACCACATCTCTAGCTACCACCAATCTGTTTTCCATATAATTTTGTCATTTCAAGGATGTTTTATATTTATATATAGATTTATATAATATGTGACCTTTATATAATATATACATATACATATATATATATTTTTTACCTTGGACTCCAGGTTCTAGCCATCTGAGCCACAGGAGTGTGCCCAGTATGTCACTTTTTAAGATTGACCTTTTCCTCACCTCAGCATAATGCCCTGGAGATCCATCCAAGTTGTTACATGTATCAATAGTTTGATCTTTTTAATCACTGCATAGACTTAGTTTGCCATTCATTTCTTGAAGCAATTTTGGATTGCTTCCAGTTTTGAACTATTATAAATAAAGTTGCCATGAACATTTATGTGCAGGTTTTACGTGAACATTTCCCCCCTTTTTTTGATAAATGCCCAAGAATACGATTACTGGATCACATGATAATTGCATGTTTGGTTTTTAAAGGAAGTTGCCAACCTGTTTCTGACAGTGACTGTAATCATTTTATATTTCTATCAGCAATGTATGAATGATCCAGGTTTTCTGCATTTTGCCTAGCTTTTGATATCATCGGTATTTTTTATTTTCTCCGTGATTGTAGCTATGGAGAGGTAACTCATCAGAATTTTAAGTTGCTTTTCCCTGATGGCTAGTGATAGTGAACAATTATTTTTTCCTTTGAAGACTTTCTGAGTTAGAACCTGACTGGTCTCATGAAGCTTTTTTCTGCCTTAGCACTGTGAGGAGAGACATGAGACAGAAAGATTAATTTGGAAGCTGTTGAATTAGTGGCCACGGTGGACATAGGAAAGAATGGTGGGAATGTCTGTATGGAAGTGGACAGAGAAGAATGAAAGAGAGAGAAAGCGAAAATTTTGATATTGATGTTTGATGATTAAAAGGCTGGGGTGCTATTTATAAGATAAATTCAAATTTTTCTTTTTAATTTGGTAAAAATGATGAATTTAGTTTCAATATATTCATTTTGAGAGCAGATGGAGTATTTGGGTAGAGTTGTTAAGTTCTAAATATGAATCTAGTTTAGTAAGGTTAGAGCTAGAATTTTTTGAAAAATCAAATATAGAAAGAGGATGCTTTATATTTTAGTTGGAGATGGGCAATAGCAAACAAAAGAAATATATAAATCAGATTTAGAAGGAAACCTTGGAGAGACCAATTTAATAGACGTTGGTGTTTAGCAGAGTCACATCCCATAGAAGAATGAGGAAGAAAGGACAGATAAGGTGTTGAAGGCAGTTTCATTGACAGGTACATGCAAATGCCAAATCTGAAGAGATTGAGGCATAAATGTTAGCAATGAGTTAGGGGATATCTGAAACATAAGAGAAAAGAAGAGAAAAGAGGAAACACTAGGACCATAAAAAATTTAAGATGCATGCAAGAGATTATCTCAAAGCTGCAGAGTAAAGGTATTTGACAGAAAAAAGCAAAGATGTGCATGGCATGTTGGAGATGACATCAGGAGACCAGAGAAGGTATTATCTTTGTAAAGGAAATTAAATATATCTTTCATGGACCCAAGAGGGAAGGAAGAGAAGAATGTGCTAAATACAGAGATTTTTTTTTTTTTTTAGGAAGGAGATTAATGCCCTCCTTGATCCTCTTAGGAAGGTAGATTGCTTTCTATAAGACATTTTGGATGATTCCAGATTATCTATTTTTAAAACTGTGCCTTCTATTAAGGCCTCAGGATATGAGCACAATACAATCTTTCATTAAAATGTTTTAAACAGCAGCAACAGCCAAGAGAAATGCCAGTAGTATAAATAATATATCTTAAAATCCTATTAGTGGGCCTGCCAGAAAGAAATTTTATTTAAAAAAATATGATGGAAAACATGAAAATACACTAATCACATATGATATATAGCTTAAAGAAACAAAGCAATTTATGACTCTCAAGTCACCAGAAGCTAGAATTTTTTAGTAATACAGGGTAGATCCTGTAGTAATAAAGGATCACTGGGCAAGGCATTGTTAATATTAACTGTTAATTCAGTGACGACTATGACATTTTCTTAGCTTAGGTACCAAAAAGGAAAAGACTCATACAGCAGGAGGAGGATGGGCATAATGAACGCAATGCCATTTGTAGTACTGCATGTAGAATTTTTGACTGGGAGAGGCAGTGGTGTTTTTGTTATTCTGCCATTAATCACTGAGATTTGGCATTTCATCCAACAGAAGTACTTTTGTTGTAAAGTGAAATGTTTTCTTTGAAATTTAAGCTTTCGAGAGATATAACTTGCTATGAAATGTCAGCCAATAATTGGTCTAAACCAAAGGTACAAGAAGACAATTTAATTGTGATGTAGAAGTAGTAAAAAAGTAAAGTAATAAAGTAGCCTGAATTTAGTACTAAAATGACTAAGACATGAAGTAGTTCTGAGATCAATAAAATAGTACCAGTTTTTTTTATCATTTGATTCATTGATGATTGAACAAAATCTTTTCATAACAGATTCTAAAACCGGGTGCATGACAGTATTTACACATGTTCAGAAAGTAAATGCTAGGAATAGGTATTATTGTAGGGATGATGTTATCATTAACTGTTGTAGTTGATTGTTTTTTTTCCCTCCCAGAAGAGAATAAGAAAGCATAGACATTAGTGACAATGGAAACAATTTTCCAAGAATGAGAAGAAATTCGCATGTTTCTTGTCACATTCAGAATAAAAACTCCTAACTCATAACCACAGTCCAAAGGCATGATCTGGTTCCTGCTTGTCTGTTCAGTTTCATTTTATAAAACTGCTCTTTTCTCACTTTTCTCTAGCTGAACCATTTTGTATTTGTTTCAAGGCTTTTGTATTTCTTTTTTGTTTACCATGTGCCACTCTTTTTCTAGTTTTCCTGTTGCCCCTTGAACACTGTCACTTTAGACCCATAGCATTTGTTTGCCTCTCATTCTAGAATGCCACAACCTCCTACCTCCCATGTTGTACAGGTCTCTTTCCTCTCCTCTCTTCTGAGAGTTTTCCTGTGTAAAAATAACTGTGCTCTTCCAGACTTCCAGCATCACTTTCTAACCCCTGACCACCATTGTTTCCTTTATGACATTAAATTTTGTGTTTGTGGGTACGCTCTGGTAGCCGATTGGTCTAGTACACCCTGGGAGCAGTCCCACATTCATCCCGAAGCCCTGGGTTCAAGACCTGGTGCTGGGTCAACAGCCAATATGAGCAACTAAATAAATAAAGTGTTTTCTCCCATCTCTCTCTTCTTGTCTGACTACTTGCCTTCATTTTTGCCCACACCTTTTCTTTAACAAAAAGAAAAAGAAAAAATCTTTAAAAACAAAAGTTTTGTGTTTGTTTACTGTCTCTACTTATAGAGGGCAGGGATTTTGCCTTGTTTGCATGCCTGCTGTTTGCATCTAGAACAGTAACTTATTAGGCAGTAGGTACTTCATGAATTACTGATGAAAGGATGAATAGTAGCCTAATTAATTTATAAAGACAAGTATGGAGCTAGTATTTGGGGATATTTGAATAGTGGGTTAGCGATATGGGATGATTAGTAGAGGGATAAATAGATTCTGTGAATATGTGACATAATCTGAGAAATCATAGTGTTACATCTTTCTGATCACAGTGATTAGTCTAGGACATTTCTACCCAAACTGAGCAGATGGGCTGAGTATTTGACTCTATGACTTCCTGCCATCAGGCACCTTAATATAACTCTTACTCAGGTTCTGTGAGCTAATCCAGCCTGGAATCTTCTTAACAAAAATACTGTTTTCATCCTGGAGTGATTTGAATTTGTTGTCTATTTCTTATCACTAAGAGTTTGCCTGGGCAGACAGGTCATATTAATTAACTTACTGTTAGTTGTTTATGACTATTAGCTTTAGATCTGTATGGGTATTGGTCTCTGGAAAGACAGGTGGCTATAGTGCTTCATTTTCTTGTTCTTTGGGTTTTGGGTCTCCAAAATAAAGTATAAGATAGGGAAAACTATTTTTTTTTAAACAATTGTATCTTGATGACTCTAAAGTTATAGGAAATATGAGTATCCTTAGTCGTTGCACATTTTTACCAGTGGCTAGAAAATTATTCATCCATTCACTTATTCAGTAGATATTTAGTGAGCGTTACCTTGTGTAGAACATTTTCCTTGCATACAAAGGTTAATTAATTAATTTGACAGAGTCCACTACTGAGTGAAAACTCTTTGCTGTGCTTTTGGCGGCAAAGATGAACAAGCCTTGCCCTCTACCCTAAATGAGCTTATAGTCCAGGAGAGGGAGAGTGACAAGCCAAATAGGTGCGTGCTGAGCAGTGGAAGTGCTTGCTGTTGGGGTGCCAATGAGGGAGTCATAAGCTTTAATACAGGTTATACAAGTTTCTAGGAAGACTCTGTAATGGGGAAGATGAATAGGTGTTTGTCAGGGAAGAGTCATGGACTATGGAAGATAACTGAAATTCCAAAGAGCAGAGGCATGGAACTACTGGACCTTGGGAAGAGCTGTAGTTCAGAATGACTGAAGCATATACCTTTGGGAATGGTGGGGTGAGGGATGGGGCTGAAAAGGAGGCAGAATTAGCTAACAGGCTGAGACTGTATCTTAAAGGCAGTGAGGAATCACTTAAAAGATTTATTTAAGAGAATAGCAAAGCAGATTTATATTTTAGCAAGATTCTAATATGACAGTGGAGTACAGGCTAGAGGTATGTTTACAAGACAAGGCAGTAAGACCACAGAGAACAACTTTCTGAAGTCTCTTGTTTGGAGACATAGACTCATCCTTAGGGAAGGAAAGAAGTCAGAAACCATACCTGAGTTGAGACTCTGCTGGCTTGGTTCAGTCACTGGGCACAGTGACACATTTCTTCTGTGTCCAGTATTTATATGACAAGTTCACCGTTCTCATTAGTTGTATTATCTCTATAACTCAGCTAATCATATTTTGCATTAAATGACAAACCTGGGGAATAGAAAATGAGATCTTGGAAAATGTCTAGACAACCAGCATGGTATTTATTTTAAAACAACTTGGCCTGATGAGATGGATAGCTGAAGAAAATGGATCAAAATTGAGTAGACACTCAATTTATATTTCTGTCGTTGGTTATTTGTAGAAAAGTTGTAGCTATAATATAACATCTTTTCCGCTCCGCCCCTCAACCCCACACAAGCGATTTCTTCCAGTGTGGGGTATTAGGAATTTGCTAATATGTTAAAAAAAAGTTGTTTAGAAAAGCTTGTGTGCTTAGTCACAAACATGTTTAATGTTTTGTGTGTGTGTGTGTGTGTGTGTGTGTGTGTGTGTGTGTGTGTGAGAGAGACATTTACTGAACCCTTGAATTTTTACATTCACTGTTGCATCAAGAAAAACAATGTAAAAGTTCACTAGTCAGTTTCTAACAAATCCCTTGGAAAGTTTCAGCAAAGAAATGTCTTCTAATAAGCTTGTTTAATATTAAATTTTAATTGGAACAAGCACTCAACTTGGTTTTGAATCAGTGTCCTTAAGTCTACCCTTGTCTATGAAATATTCATATAAGTAAAGTTAGACAAGAAGGCAGAAACCAGGGTAAAAGAGACATATCTAACCTGTGTTTTAAGGTTATATATATCTAAATGTATATGCGTATTTTTCCTTTTTAAAGAATTATCTATTTGGGGATAATATTGTGAGAAAAATGCAATATATGTCATGTTTGGGGTGAGGTTATTTGATCAATAAAATTTGGAATCTAAAGCCATTATTTTTATGTTACCACAGTAGTATATTTAGAAAATTTTTTTAAAAAGCAAACACATTCACTAACTTTGCAGAGGTGGCATTTTACTAAAAAACATATAGTAGTAAATAATGTTATTTTTTAAAGAAACAGATTGGATCCATTGAAAATTGAAATAATTTGAGGAATCAGTCAAATGTGCTCCAGGGTAATTGCTTCAGTGTAAGAATATGAATTCTTAGTAAACTCAGTGTTTTTGAAATAATAGAAGTAATGGTGATGGTAGTTTTAGTATGGTTAGTATTAGCAGCAGCTAGTAGATCTTAGCAAAGAGTCTATTGTTTTGTACAGTACATTTTTCTTGAATAAATAAGTGAGGCATATTATGCTGTAAGTTTTTTCATTTATTATTTTTAGTTCTCCAGTGCTCATGTAAAATAGAAACTAGTCCCATCAATTCACAGATGAGGAAATTGAGGCATTAAGGAATTAAATACTTCCAGGTCATATAGCTTTAGAAGGTCTAGGATTTGAATCTAGTCTGACTTTAAGATCAGATTGACATCATTCATTATTGTATTTGTACCTGATTTCTGACTTTTCCTTTCAGTTTTACATATTAAAATTATGTTATTTAGCCCTGACTACAGTTAGAGCATACACGGTATTGACTTTGTATTAAAATCAGTTAGAAAAGGAGAATCCCGCTAGATTGAATGACTAATAATGAAGTGTAGAGTTGATGGTATTGGTTGGAATACTGGTAGAGTAGAATTCCTGAGTTATTGATGCCTCAGCATTTCCTGCCTATCCTCTCCCTTTATTTGCCATGTAATGTGAACTGGAGACAGTTGTTCCGGGAAAACTCTAGAGTTCATGCAGTAGCATTAAAAATTATACCTTTGAACAATAGTAGTAAGCTATGTGACTAGGAAACAAGTTAAACACTCAATTTCAAGGATAAATCTGTGACTCTGAGAATGTTTTTGTATTTGCCGAGCAAGTGACACTGGTCACCAACTCCAGAGGAGAAGTCCACTGTGTGGGGGATAGCAAAGGGCTTAACCATACCGTCCATCCAGCAGGCCCAGGATGTTAGCCACTGTTTGGTTCACAGATCTCGAATCACAAAGATACAACCCAGACTGACCCTGGCTGGAAAAGAAAAATAGCACTTTACCAACATAGAGAAGAAGCAGAGCAAGATCAACTTCAGTAAGTGAACCTCAGTCCATGACCAGTGTGTCTCATTCCACTGCTCTATCAACCCACAGTGCGCAGGCAAAGGATGCTAATTCCTCCATTGCTGGGAAGAAAGAGCTGCAGGATTGGCGAGGTGCCACTTGACACACAGGCTTAAGCAGAAAAAAGAAGTTCTGGAACAGGAAGATATATTCCCAAAGAGATATGCCCAGCACAGACTGTGAGAGCTCTCTATCTCTTTGTGAAGAAATGTGCCTGGCTCCAGACATACTCTTAAGTGACTATGCCGGGAGTAACAAGCTCCCTGTGACCGTCTGTCTTAGAGGTACTTGTGTTTTACCAGAAACATCTCACGGCTAGGAGTTGTGTGAGAAAGTTCAACTTTATTTTAGAATTCTTTTTTCTTGTTTATTGGTATTGGGTAATTGGATTAGAAGTTTATGTTTTAAGTGTGTTGCTTTTGAAGTCTTAAATTATTTACATTTATTTTCTATCCTTATAGGTAAATACTTTCTAATACATTACTGGTTTCCTAAACCATGACACAGGGAGCTTACTCCTTTGTTAATGTGGAGTGTTGTCATGATGGAGAGTTAATGTGAGCTCTTGACTCCCATTTTTCAAGCATGAATCTGAGAAATAATTAAAATAACTGTGAAAAACTGTAGGGGTGACAGAGGCTGTTGTGAATTTGGTGTGCATGTGTGAGAGGTTTATCCTAGTTATAGGGTGACTTGAGGGTTGAGAAGATAAATTATTTTCAGTTTTTTGACCTGCCTTATTCCAATTATCTCGAAACTTATCTCCAATTGCCTGTCTTGCTATAGAAATTGATGCCAATAGGGTCTTTCCTAGGCAGCATAAAAAGCCTGCTGCCGTGAGGAGCTGATGAAAACAGGTACAGTCTCACCAGCAGCCCCAGGGCACTCATTCCTCTGAGGGATTGTGGATTAGACTTCTCTAGTGTTGCTGGGGCTTCTATTAGTTTTCAAGGCTAATCCCTTCCAAACAAATTACTTGATGGTAAGCAGCACAGAAGTGGTCAATATCGTTCATTTGGTGTCTGTGGTTCATCCCTTACGCCTTTTCAGGTTCACCCAAAGGGATCTTATTAGGACTTGGGTTTTGACTATTTCACACATTTTCATGTTTAATAGTCATAACTTTTGATGAATATGACCACATAGACCAAAATAGTTAGAGACATGAAGAGTAGGTCAACCATGACTGAAAACAAAAATAACAAACTGAATAGTATATATCTCTGAAGCAGAATTGTTAGAACAAAGAGGGCATTGATTTAAAATAAACATAGTAAAAAAGTTTAGTGTTGGGGATAGTAGTGCTAAGAAGGAAGAAGGAGCCATAAAAAGAAGAAAGTGAAAATATTAGACATGACAAATGTAGCAGTTGAAGAACTTAATAAATCAGACCATAGAAGTGATAAAAAATGAATTATTAAACTGAAAGGTCATATTAAAGAATTCTGAAGGCAGAGGGAAAATAGTGATAGAAAATACCAAGAAAGCTAAGAAATATGGGTGACAGAGGTATTAGTGCCAACATTCAAAAAATAAGATTCTCTGCAAGAAGAAAGGAAAATGAAGGAGAGGAACATTTAAAAAAACAAAGATGGTAAATTACTCAGAATTAAAAAGAATAAAGACTAAAGACTAAAAGAATAGAAAAACAAGCAGGAGAGATAAGAAGCACTTACTTTTTGGTAATCTAGTAAAATTTAAGACTGTCATCGCTAAAGAAATCTAATGCATTATTTTGAAAGGTGTTTTTGTAGTAATTGATGTAAAGGGGATGGTTTTCTGCTTCTAATAATTACACATGACAGAGGTGATTTTCAGTTACTTTTCTTCATGAGTCTAGAATTTAATTCAGTTTAAAAGTTTGTTATTGCTTGTATATCAGAAGTCATATTCATCTTTTGTTTGCAGTTATCCGCCCAGTAGAAATAGAATGTGAGCCACATATGTCATTTAAAATGTCCTGGTGCCCACATTTGACAAATTTTAAAAGATTGAAATTAGTTTTGCTATACTTTATTTAACCAGTATATACAAAATGTTGAACATGCAGTCAATATAGAAAATTATTAATGAGGTGTTTTACATTCTTTTCTGCATACAAATCTTCAAAATTTGATATATATGTTACAGCGTATCTCAATGAGGAGTAGCCACATTTCAGCAACTCAAGAGGCTAGTAGTGACCATATTATCAAAATGCCTCTAAAGTAAATGATTGTTAAATATTCTGAGAATGTTGGGGGTGGCTTGAGAGCATCTTATGAAGACTTCAGTGTTTATTAAGGGGGTCTTAGAATTGATGGTACTGTAGCAAGTAATACTTCTGTCCATTAATAGTAGCTACTAATAAAAAGGAATACAAAGATTATAGACAGTGTTTCATTGCTCTAGTTTCCAGGGCAGAAATTATGTTAAAACACATAGATCTGGTTTTACAGTTTCATTTCTTAAGTCTAGCTCGTCCTACATAGATGTGTAATGGGCACCTTAACACGGACAAAACTGAATTTCTGATCTTTCTTTCTAGATCTACTCTTCGCATATTAGTAAATGGCATCTCCATCTTTTCCTGGCACAAGGAACAAAAATTCTTTCTTTGACTTCCACCTAAACATTGGTGAAAAGTCACAGTCGTAAATGTGCAGTTCCTTTAAGTCTAGTTTCCCATGCTTGTATGATGTATTTTTAGAGCAAAAAAATCTATTGAGTTCTTAGGTAATGTTAACGTCAATTTTTGAAAGTCAGTAGAGATTTAGGACAAATATATGTGTTTTTCAGATGTTTACTGTTCTGTCAGCTGTGTGATAGTTCACCTACCAATACTGTTGAAGGATCTTGGTAGGAATGGCTTTAGCTCATGCTGACATTCATTTACATTTGAATAAACCGGGAAATATAAGTCAGGCACAAATAGAGCAGGAATAATAAAATTTTGCATTTGTTGTATTATGCTTTATCCATAGGATCTTGTGGTCATTCATTCAGAACGTTAGAGAAAGTAAACTTTGAGAAATGCAAGGTGCAAATCTCTTCCTCTCCTGGTGATGATTACTTAGTTGCAACAAAATACATTTTTATTTAAAGATTGGCTGCTTCAAAATTTTAATGATATGGGCCTTTCTGTGTATAGCACCATCTTTTGAAACTAACATTGCCCATGGATTCTCCCTCCACCCCCTTCCCTTTTCCTAAGATATGTAATAAAACTTGAAGATGTCAGATATAAAAAATGGCTATTGCTCAGACTTGTCCTTTGCTTGTCTGGTTATCCATCAAACACTCTCAGCCCAGTTGCGCTAGAAAGTATGAAATAATGACATTGGAAAGCAATCAGTCAAATGTATGTCAAGGTCTTTAAAAAGTCTCAACCAGATGTTCTGATATCAAAGGATGTTTTACAAATATGGTATGATATTATACACTAAAAGATTTCTCTTAGGAAACGTATCTTTAAACATGCTTACTTTACCCGCCTCTCTTGAGTTCATACTTTAGTGCTTTAAGCCAAATGGGTAGGTACATTATTATGACATGATAGTATGCCATAGCAGTCTAGAAGCCACAACCTTGATGGCTTGTGGAGAGATATTAGCTAAGTTTTATTCCATCACTAAAATGCAGGTCATAATTTGGGGCAATCAGAACAATAGGCATTTGTTATAATAGCCATAGTATTATTATTTTTTAAAACCTTTTCACTAAGCAATCAGGCTAGCTAAGGATTTTTTTCAGTTTTCAAACCTGCCTTTTTTCCTTACCAAAAAATCTAATTATTGTCCCTCAATTTTAAAAATCACAAAATAGCATACCTAAAAGGAAATAAGGAGTAAAAAAATCTACTTTTCTTAGGAAAATAGATTTTTGGCATGCAGCTTAAGTTAACTTTACTAGGTGATCTAAAAATGATCTGATTAAATGTTGATAAATTAGATTTAGAACTTGCATCTGTTCTTAAACGGATTTTATGTTATTGGAACATCTATGCGTTTAGAAATGAGAAAACCTCAGTAATCCAGGTTTTAATTGTGATAGTTCATAATCTCCCATCCCACACCAAAAAAAAAAAAAAAAAAAAATTAGGACATGGGAGTCCTGCTGTGTTTGCTGCAACATTTAAAAATAAATTTATTATCTTTTCCTTCATAAATTTTTAATCATATTAAAGAGTACTATCTCTAGATTTATGATGAATTAAACCTTTTGGAAAATGCTTACCTGATGTTAGATCAGAATCCTAAGGTGAAAAGTTCAATAGGCATGGTTTAAATGTTCAAATTACAGTAAATATATTATACTCATTAATTTCCTTTTCATAATGAATGGTTAATGGTTTTTAGGTCCTACTAATGAAAATTATTTACTTTTCCTGTTTTGATTTTTATAATAGTATACAGGTTAAGGTCCACATCATCATAAATATCTGTATATAATATGTTAAGTTTACCACCAAGAGTCCAGTGTTCTGATTTTTTAATAATATACTCAGAAGTTTCATGATTAATCACACGGCTTTAATTTTAGCAAACAAAACATGCTTCTGTTTGTATAATTGAAAAATTCAAGTATTTTAAGAAAATCTTCAGAAGGACGTACGTATAGAAATTCTTTGGTAGGGGAACATAGTTGTGTAATAGTTTACATTTAAAGGAAAACTGGCATGCCCTGATAGCTCAGACATTAAACCTGTGCCTGTGGTACAGTCCATGTACAATCCAAGGACCCAGGTTCAAGGATCGGGACTGGGGTGGAGGGCGGACTAAAAAATGAACAAATAAATAAAAATAAAATGATTCTCCCTCTTCTTTCTTCTTGACTGTCTCTTGCCTGCCTTCCTTCCTTCCTACTTGCCTTTCTTCCTCTTAAGAAAATAAAATAAACATTAAAAGAAAGCTGTAGGTTTGCTTCCTGAATAGAGAAAATAGTTTGGATTTCGACTAAGTTGAGTCAAAAGTAGTACAGTATCTGATTATTTCAGGTTAGGAAAGTAAAGGAACACTGGAATGTTTTACACTTAACAAGAAACATTTTCTACTTCTCCAAAGGCAGGGTTTCTATCAAGGAAGAAATCAAAGTGCTTTGAGACAGCAAGGAAAATTAAGTCACAGAGGCAAGGAAAAGTAGCAGAAGTACTAATCAAATGGACACTTTTTGCAGCATCTGCATTAGAGGGATGGTGTTAGTCATTTGAGGTTACTATCCTTGAATTATATTTTTGGACTAGTGGTTTGAAGATCATCTTTAGAGGGAAATGGAATTCTCTCTGCATTCCTCCAGGTCAGTTGATTTTAATCACCTAATGCCCTCCAGTTTTTTTTTTTAGCACTTTTTTCAAGGTCTTTATTTTGTCACATAACAGGTCAGTAAGACTTTAATAAAAATCCTGTGCACTCCATTCACTTGTTCTACCTTCACTTCCAAGTGTTAATAAAAGTTCAAATCAAGGGGAAGAATTCTTGTAGAATAGTGAAAGTACACATTTAAACATAACATATCTTTTCTGTTTCTCTTCACTTTGATAATTAAATGTAATGTGGATCCTTTGACATTAATTTCAGATTATCTAATAAACTATGTAAGTATAGTTCAGAATAGATTGCTTAAAGTTTTCACTGTTAGAAGTTGTATACTGTAATATTTAGAGAGGAGGTAAGATTATCAAAGTAATGGACAGTTTAAGTCTGATGTAACAGGAAATACTCAGCAGGAAGTTAAAGATTCATGATTTATACTACTCAAAGAAGATAGACAACATGTATACAGAGAGCACTATTCTGTCTAGGCAATCTTTTAAACATTTATTAGAAGCCTGTAGATGGCAATTCCAATGCATATAGTGGAATTGATGTGCATATTTAGGAAGCTTTTTGAGACACTTCCACATAATAAGATTTTGCTCAAGATTCATGCTTATAACAGTGAAGAGCAGTTTGATTCTGAAAAATCCAGGTAAGTATATTTTGTACATTAAATAAGGAATCAATGTAAATTTATGTAAGTAGAGCACAGATGCTTGAGAGAACAAAAATAATGAGAAACTTTAGAAGGCCAGTTATTACCTCCAAATGTTTTAAATGAATGAAAAATCTAGGAATGCAAATGAACTTTTATCTTTGCGTGTAAAGATTGATGAATGAAGCAAATGTCAGATCTGTCTCTTTGTAATTGTGGTTATCATATGATCCGACACAGGGCATGGCCAATGAAATGTGGCTAGACCCAGAATCGTGGTAGCCAACTCTCCAAACCAGATTGTACACCCAGAGACTTCTCTGGGGTTAGGGGTGGACTGTAAGAAATAAAAATGTGATAATATGTTTTCTGAAGCTATAGGATGTCCAAATATTTGGGACTAAATATACTAGGAAAATAGACGAACAATTTATAGGCCAAAACTGGGATGCTATTTTACTCAATGGTAGAATAATTACACATTATTTGTATAGTTAAATTAAGAAGGACATGTTCCAGAATCAAATACAAATTCTGTATGAATGTTTTAAGACAAATACATCGGACTAAAATAAGTTGGTGTGTAGGGCATAAAGGTCACTTACTCATTCTCCTTGAATGTTCCAGGTACTTTTGACTGAATATTTTACAGAGTCCTGGGATACTTCAGTAAGAACATCACTTTAGGGATATTGTGAGGTTAGAGTCTATAAAGAGCTCTTAATAGAATGCCCCGAATGTAGTTGAATTGTGAGGAATGCTAGCTGTGCTGCCGCTGCACTTATTCCCACTCCACAGAGCAATCTTTTAAGAGGACAAATAAAAAGTTGATAGTTCAGTCTTTTAAATACCAGCATGAAAATGAAAACATGCTGAATTCTACTTGCCAGATCTGTGCTTTGCTTATGAAAAGTCTAATTGCAAAACTGCTTGCTCGATAGTAGCTTCAGAATTTTCAACCCAAATTATCAGGATATCTTGAAGTAAAATGATTTTATGACTGTTTCACTCTAAGGGAGGAACTTCAGTGATCCGTGTGCATTTATCACTGCATATCTCTTAATATCTATTTTCTCCCTTGCTCAGGCAGTCATCTCACATTTCTAAATGATGTAGCGCGTCAGTAAGGTGCTTAGGTTAGCCTTTGAATAACAAGCTCTTTTCACGCCATAGGTTTCATGATAAAAAATCACTGGGATGTCTGCTTGCACTATATACAGGTTTACTCTCTCAGTTCTTCATATCATCCAGACCCCTGAACTGGAAATATCTTGTTAACTCTGCACTGTTTAATATTCTTTGGAAATTAAACTACTTGGGCATCTTTAGAGCGCAATGGAATCTATGTTTTGGTTGACAAGGTCCTTGGTTGGTTTTTAGAGCCTACATATTGAAATTATGTTTGTGGCCAGCTGATAGGGAAATTTCCATGTGCCAAAGCATTGAACTGATGAAACCGCCTCTGTTATGAAGATCAAGTGAGATAATGTGTGCAAGAGCCCTATGAAAACCCAAAGTACTGTGGGCATCGAAGCGCTAGGCTGTTATTTTAGTGAGGAGTAGCATCTCTGTTAGCCCAGGGAGAACATGAACTGGAGAACAAATTTGGTTCTAGGAGCAAAGGAGAATATAATGTGGAATCTCACAGTTTGGGACTTGTAATTGGGATCTGTTGCTATTATAAGAAAACGTAGTTAAAAAAGACACAGGATTTTCCGTTGTTAAAATCAATGAAGTTAAAAGAGCAGCTGCTTGTAAAAGTTAATTTTACTTGACATCTGCCTTGGTCCCAGTAATAAAAGTGATAGTTCTGTTGAACAACCTGTTCAGCTCTAAAGCTGTATCTTTTTGTTACTTTGAGGTCTCTGGTTAAGTAGATAGTTGCCTTTTGATTTCAAAAAGTATTTTCTTGACCTATAAATTGTGTATTTCTTAGAATATACAAGTGTAATCTACGTATCTTCAATTTGGTAAACATAAAAAGAGGGAGTTCACATTCTGGGTTTGAGTTGATATTTGGGGGGAGTGATAACGAGCAGTAGGAGCTGTCTCAAATCTGTATGAAAGGAGGAGAATGTAAAGACATTTTGAAAAAACATACCCTGTTTATATTTCATTAAAAAAAAAAAAGCATATTGGAATGGTGTCCATAAAAAGAAAAACAAACCTGCACACAGACATTTGTAATAGCTTTATTCATAATGAAATTTGGAAGTAACAAAAATGTCCATCAGGTGGTGAATGGGCAAATCAACGGTGGTCCATCCAGATGATGGAATGTTATTCAGCACTTAAAAGAAGTGAACTTCCGTGCCATGAAAAGACATGAAGAAACCTTAAATGCATACTGCCAGTCAAAGATGCCAATTTGAAAGGCTACATACTGTGTGATTCCAGTCATATGTATTATATGACATTGCGGAAAAGGCAAAACTATGGAGAAGGTAAGATCGGTGGTTGTCAAGTGCTAGGAAGGAGAAAGGGAGGAAAAGGCAGAGCACAGAAGATTGTGAGGGCAGTAAAACTTTTCTGTATCATACTATAATGGTGGATACATACAATTTTGTCAACACCCATTGAATGTACAACATCGAGTAAACCCTGATGTAAGCTATGGACTTTGGATGATAATACGATGTTAGTGTAGATTCATCAGTTTTAATAAACTTAAGCACTCTGTTGGGAGATGTTGATAATGGGGGAGGCAATCCATGTGTGGAACAGAAGATACTTGGGAAATCTCTGTGCCTTCCTCTTCCTTTTGCTGTGAACCCAAAGCTGCTTTAAAAAACAGTCTATTAAAAATTTAAGCCAAACCGGAACAAAAAATAGCTAAATTTGGTCTCTTTGCCATTTGCAAATGTACATAAATACCATTGTCCTAATATTACTAATATTGCTGGAGAGAGTACCGTTATGCTTTTTAGAGTAGAACAAGATTATATGCAAAGATGGGTCTAGATTGTGCTGTTTATCTCAGATTTCTCTTAAAGCACAACTTTGATATTAGTGTATATTGTCATGCTTTTTGGCATTTGTAAGGAAGCTGAAGTGAGTGGTAGAGGGTACAAACACCAGAGAACGAAATTGAGCAATATTTTCCAAGTGAGCATTGTTTTCCTGTCATTTTTATGTGTTTTAATTTAGCCAGTGTTGGGCGAGCAGTTCAAGAGAGGGGATTTATTATTTTAAAATGAAGCCACCCTCTTGTTCTTCATTTTCCAATGATTGAGTCACCTTTGTTTTCCAAATGTCTGTTGACTCTTTAAGAACCTCTTACCATACTTACTCATGTAGTTACCTCCTTGTATATTATTGTTCTCTCTATAATGCCCATCCTTTGCAGAAAACCATGATATTCTTTTTCCTTTCTACAGATCTCTTAAAAGAAAACTCTCTTCAGGGTAGTCACCAGCTGACAGCACAGTTTCCTTTAGGGTTTCAAGAGCAGCAGTGAGCTCCACAGCTAGAAAACAGTGTTTTCTTAGGGAACATTTTTCACAAAGTGAAATTCATTTATTCTAAAAGTGTAGCAAGAGTTAAAAGAGCTGCTGGCTGACTCTTGAATAAATATGTAATTGCTTAATAAAATTAGTGTTTGAAAACTTTCAAATCTATTGACAAAATTCTTGGTTTCTCTTATTATGTCACTCCCACTAGGGACAGCATTCACCTGGCAGACAGCTCAGCTCCCATTCTGTATCCAGCAAACACTGGTTGTCAGTCCTGTACTCTTTCCTGAATACACCTGGGAGCAAATCCTCAGCACACTGCTCTAATAAGTTACTATTGTCAGTGTCAATTGGATATCCCTGCTTATACATAGTTCTGGAGACTTTTCGTTACCTAGGGCTTTACCTGGACTTGATTGCTGGTAACACTTAAGTTTAAATCATTAACTCCATATCCTCTCCTGCGCTCTAGATCCATATATATTCATTTGCGTTGTAGAATGTTCAGAAACACCTCAAATTCAACATACCTATGACTAATGATTTCCATTCCTTTTTTTCCCACCCTTCTCTTCCTATAGCTACTATAGTTAAATGAACACAGTTACCCACCCACCTAAATGGCCTCTGTTTTATGTATAAGGAAAGTTCTGTAGAATATGCCTCCTTCACATCTCTCAAATTTATGTCTTTCTCTTACTGCTGCATCTGCCATAGTTTTAATCTTCAACTTGGATCCCTGGATCACTCTTCTTCAAGCCATTCTTCACACTGCTAGAAAATCAGGTAGCCCTTCCTCAGCCCTCTCGAATTATTTCAAAACTTAAACGTATGCAAGACTCCCAGGATCATACTTCTCAAAACGATTTTTTCCCAAGATGGTCTAATTGAAAATTGTTATTGAAAATGTATTAGAACCAAGGTGATCTTGCATTCATGGTAATTTTCTAATGGCTATCTCGATTTCAGTTTTTCTTGAAACTTTATGTCCCTTTAAGGTAGAAGTGTTCTAGGACAATTATTTTGGGCTCCCTTTCAAAATAACTTACCTTCCAGAAAGTGACATTTATTTAACAATAGTATCTGAAAAGTATTTAACACAATCTTTTATTTTTGGCATTTTTGTCTCAATGAAAGGGGAAGTTTCCTTATATCTATGTGAGTCTTATTTAGTTACATTTGCACACTGTTCCTTATTGACTTTATATACACTTTTGAAGCAATTTTAGTCTTGCTAGATTTTTGTGTGTGTGTGTGTGGGTGTTTACTTTAAATGCTTTGAACTTTGATGCGTACTTAAAGTTTTTAGTGATGCTGGAAAATACATTTAATCAATATTTCTGCTTTATTAGTAGCTGTTATTTAATGACAAAGTAGAAAGAAACCTGCACAGGAAACAAAAAGACATAGGTTAAAAGGAAGGAACTATGTGTAATTAGTTATTTGGTATTGCCTGTTACAGTGTATTGGTAATTTGATTTTTGGACTGATAGTCTGGGATTACTTATTTTCTCTGAAAAGGGAACCATGGCTTTAATATTACATGGTGGAGCATTTGCGCCCCCTCCCCCCGCCCCCTTTAAAAGGAAGAACTTAAGATATTGCATTTAGCTGGAGATGAAAAGAAAAATATGGCCTCTCTTGTTGATAGGTGATAGTACAAATTAGCATTAGTGCTAGATACATTTCTAATAATAAGAGGACATCTTAACAGCTCACGTCCAGCCTATCACCTATAAGAAGAAATAAGCTATACTTTATGCCAACTTGTATTACAGTTGCCATGAAATAGACCTAACTCAAACCCCATTTAGACTTCATAGATATAAACTGATAGACCTTTCTCTTTCATTTTTGGTGATTCATATGTCAAGGACATTGTTGCATTTTCTTTTAAAAAGCCAAGCAAACAAGTAAAATGTGGAAAGCAACATTATGTAAACTAGACAAATATTCACTTTTGGTTATAGAGGAAAGTCTTTGATGCCAGAAATCTTCTATGATAGTGTATTGCTTTATTAGAAGAAGAATTGTGATTTAGTTTAGTTTTGATTTGGATTTAGATCGGCTTAAAGCAGCAATTTAAAGAGCTTTAACTATGAAATGTAGGCATAGATACATTTTTAATCAATTAATTGAATTACATAGTTTGGGGATTTGTCACATATTTAATAAATATTAGACGACTGTAATGTTGCAAATGTTAGGGATGCAGTGCCTCCCCATATTCCAGTGCGTGTAAATAGTGATTTCTTGGGCTCAGCGAGTAAATTCCAAAGATATGATGGTGCCCGATGTCCCTAAAATGAAGCTTACATCCTGTTTTCCAAAGGCCAACAAGGGACTTTGACACTTTAAAGAGCTTTGGAATAGTTTATTATCTCATCATTGTGAAGCAATACATACTCTTTTTTTTGAAAATGCTGATTGTTTCAAAAGTTGAAAGCAAAACCTTTGGAAAAATCAGAATCTTCCTTGGAGTAATTTTATTCAGGGCATTGATCTATGGTTTAGGAGTCATTCTTTGACTTAATTAATTGATTTAATTCAAATTTGAAAATAATTTGTAGGGTGGGCAAGGATTGGAGAGGGAATTAAATCCTGTTCCAGTAACTGGAGCTGTGACAAATTTCTACCTGGTCTGTCCCATTTTCTTTTGGAATTGGCATAAGCTGTGTATTCAGTCACATTCATCCTATGCCCACTTTTAAGCACTGGGCCCCAAAGGAGAATTTTTCAGGAAATATATGATGGAGGAGCAGTTGTAATAATCTTTGCCTAACAATCAAAGGGAATTATTAAGTGGTTTTAGTTAGTGGAGTGGATACTTATTATTTAAAAATTTTTATTCTGACCTTGGTATGAAGAATAAGTCAGGGAAGAGGCAGCAATGGAGGTGGAAACAGCAGTGAATCGAGATTTTGTGTTAATAGTTTAGGAAACGAAAATAAAGACCAAGATTAAGATAAGAGTGAATGGAGAAATATTTCCTGTATTGAATGAATAGACTGAGTTACTGTGGTGATTCTTTTTGTTTGCTTTCATTTACAAGAGACATTCTGATTAGAAAGCAGGTAATGTAGATTGGTAGAGACAACTGAAAAAGTCCAGTCTCTGCTCTATTTTCAGAAAATTGACTTAAAATATTTAGATAAATTATTTTAATCTTTTTATAGCTAAGCTTTGGTTCTGAGACATGAAATCTCTTGAATAATGAAAATGACATTTGTAAAGGACTTTGCCATTAGCAGGTAGAGGCTGTATTAAAGTATTACAGTTTGTTTATAAAACCTTGATAACAACTAGACTTAACGTTTCTTAGGGATACTGAGAGCCTTTGGTTGTGCTAAAATTGCAGCAGCCTGTTTCACTTTATTGTATTTTAAATTAATCAGTAACTTTGTTGACATGTATCGACTCACAAAATTGGGACTGTTTCTCTATTATTAGATATGATATACATTATTTTGCTCAAGATTTTTTACAAATCTAGTTTCTTAGATATTAAAATTAGTTTTGATGAATTAAATGTTTTCCAATTTCAGAAACTTTTAATTGACATGCAGTAATTAAAGAGAGTTGATACTCTATAAAACTAGAAGGTATATTTATTTCAGTTTGTTATTTGTCTTAAGGAAGTTTCTCTTTTGTGACATGTCATGTGATGTATTAGTAAAATATAGAAACTATTTTGAAATACTTAAGTCTAGAAGAAATCTATTTTTATATTTGTTTTAGTGTTTTGTTAAGGTTACTTTAAGCTTTATGATTACTTTGGATGATTTTTTAAATTTCTTTGGGTCAAATTCTTGCAGCAGTAAGAAGACTTTCTCTTATGAGCAGAGAAAAATAGAAATTATAGAGACAAAGAACTTATCAGTATTCATATTTCTGTGATAGGTTATTTAAGAATAAGATTTTGGCTCTTACATTTTGTTTCCTAGATCAGTGTGAGCTCAAGTTTCAATATTAAGCACTTAGTGTTTCTATATGTTTAAAAGATATTTTTGATTTGAGTAGTAACAAAGTTGTCAAAATGAAGGAATGCATAATAGTGTGTGTTGTGATTCTTCTGCATGTAACCAATTTCACACTGAGTTAGCTCTAAATGAAAGTCCTTCTCCCCAATTTCTCATCATCCTAGGATTTAGTGCTACAAGGTTGGTTGCTGCAAATTTAGAAAAAAATCCATTTTTATTTACAAAGTTAGTATTTTTCATGACTACATGTTTCAAGAACTCAGATGGATACTCCCTTCTTATTCTTTGTTTTGCCTCCTTTTTCTTTACTTCTAAGCAGTGATACAACTCTACAAAGCTTAGACCATATGATTTAATCCCATAATGTATCAACTTTCTATACAATTATTTTAAAAAGAGAAAAAATTATTTACATTTTAAGTACTTCATCTAATTCTGCTCCCCTGTCCCATTTTGTGTTTAGTATTCAAATGTGTTCAGTGTTTGGCCTTTGCTGTTTTTACTGATGCTGTTCTTTGCTTTTAGTTAACAGCCAGGTCCTTGCCTGCTGTGCAGTCTGATGAGAGACTTCAGCCGCTGCTTAACCACCTCAGGTAATTCAAAGGCACAGTCTTGTTATGCTTATAAATGCAAGCACATTTAAGTGGATAAAGTATATTAAAGCACTTAAAACTCAATTACTGAAAACTTAACACATTTTCTTGCTTTAAGTTGAAGTCCTTAATATATTTGTTACCCTTGACTTTGGAGTACTATAGAATGCTTTTAATTCAGTAAAAGTGTATAGAGTGAGTTATAAGTTTCAGTTAAAATGGAGATGATTGACTACAGAAAGATCTTAAAGGAATGAGCTATTTACTTAAATACAAGTCTCAGGCAAACGTGTTTTATTGGGGATAGATAAAGTAGGTGGCATTCCTTTTCTAAATACAAAAATAATATATCTTCGTTATCTAAAAAGAAAATTTAGAAAATACAGGAAAGGAAATGAAAAACCCATTATCACTACTCAGAAGTAGTACTTTGCACTGTTTTAAAGCCAGGTGTTGAAATTATACTTATGTATAATTTGCTTTTTTTTTTTTTTTTTTTACTTAGAAGGATGCTTTGTATCCTTATTAAAATCTATTAAATTTTATTAAAATCTCTCCAAAAGCACAAAATATATGATTTTCTTGTATGACTTTACTACAGTATATTTATCACCTCCTGGAGAACCATTTAGGTCTCCTCCAGTTCTTTCCACTAGCATGAAAGATGCTGTATGTAAACTTTTCTCTGTATTCTTGATTTCCTTCACATAGGTTTTCTAAAGAAAATTGCTTTATCAAAGCATTTGAGCTATTTTAAAGATTTAAGCATTTGTATTACATTGTCAAAAAAGTTATTCTTCTTATACTTTCATATCATACAAAATTTTCCATGTACAGATTTTCTGTGCTACTGTACCCTGAACGAGATTGGCAGCCCAAACACTTGCTAATTTAATAGGTTAATCATAGAGCTATTATTTGTGACCAGGTGCATATTATTGATTAATATTAAGAATCATTTCATAACATTTTCTTAAATTATTGTATTTTGGCCTATTTGTTGATAGCATCTCCTGATTTTATGCATTTTAGATATAAAGGACTATAACTTTGTTGTATTCAAATATGTTTTTCCTGAATGTTTTTTTATTACCGTGCATTATCCAAGGTACCTACGTTTTAATGCTTTATGTAACCAGTCACCAGTAGTATTTTCCCTGCCTTCCCTTCTCCTCCCCTTCGCTCCAATAAATTTTCCTTCCCACGCAGATAGTTTTCTTCTCTTAAAACCATTCTTTGTCTCCCCAACTTCATCCTGAATGAAGCCTGAATGGTACATGAAGCTGACCTGTCTCTTTAGAGTCTTCTTTCAGTACCGCTACCGTAACTTCTGGTCCCCCAAATACCTTGAAGTTCTTCTAATATAGTAAGCCCTGTTCACCTCTGTGCCCTTGTAAATATTTTTCCTTCTGCCTATAATGTCCTTTTCCCTGTTCTCCTCTTCTATAACTTGACTAACTTTTGTTTTTCCTTTAAGACTTAGCTTATGTTACCTACTCAGATGAGTTTTCCCTGACCATTTAGATCCCATTTTTCCCATACCAGCCTTAAGAGAATGTTTTCTGTATGTGTTGTCATAATATCTCATAAGTACCTCTGTATTACAGAACATGTAGTATTGTATTCTTTTGTTTACTTACTAATTTCTCTCTTGGTATGAACTTCTTTACAGCTTGTAAAATGACTTTCATATTTATAATTATGTATTTTCAAATATGTGGTGGTCTAGACAATATCTGGCACATAGTAGGTATTCATTATGTATTCTGTTGAATGAGTGAATGCATATTCTAGTAGTGATTATTTTTCTGCATAAAGTTTTTACAATTTATAAATCATATTATTACAGTTCTTTTCTGTGAAAACACTAGTTCACAAACCTAAGGGGCTGAATCTCACCTCTAGTTAATGCTTGATTTTTTGCAATAATGATGGATTCTCCTTTCTCCACCTCAGTATGGTAATTGTCAACTAGAATTTAGATTAACTACTGACACGTCTCTTTGAGACCTTGAAACTTGCACAAACTGTACATTCGTTTAGGACTTTCATTCTCTGTGGAGTTCACTCAGGACTGGTTGCTAGGCAACCAGGGCTAGATGCTACATGTAATATGCACCAACTGATGTTGCTTTTTTATTATTATTAAACCAAATGGTTTCTCATTTTATTACCATGTCAGAGACATCTGTATGTAGGATGGCAACTGATGTGCATAGTTTGACACTCCTCCTGTTCTTCAAAGAAACCTTGTGATATGCCTTTCAAGCATAATGAAATGTCTCTTTTGGCTGTCTAAATGTAGAGTTTTTTTCTTTTACATTTTTTGCTTAGATCAAAATAGGAAAGAAAACTACTTGGTCTGAGAAATTCTCATGATAATCTTGTTAGGAAAAAGTACTCATTGATTTGCATGAACTGTGTTATTTAAATGTTACCTAAAAGGGATGGTCATTAGGAGGTTGAGATCATTATTTGGACTAATTTTGTTCAGTGCCTCTAATAATCAAAGAAGATTGATGAATAGCATTTTAATTTGATTCATCAATAAAACTAATTTGGGAAATTATACAAAATACCTGTAAAAATTGAAGTAGCAATACAGAGAAATTCTCCAATCATTTTATAGGATTCAAAGAAAATTAGAGCGATACTTTGCCAGCCTAATAATCTAGGATATTACCTGACAATATATATTTTGATGAAGATGTAGAATCAATATGTCCAGGTTTTCTTAGGTGAACCCAATTCTCTATTTACAAGTTAGAATAAGCACAAAAACGTTTTGCTTCAATTTCTTATGGAAGTAAAAGCTTTTTAGATTCACTAGTCTTATCCATGCATTCATCAGTTACTGAGTACCTATTACATGCTTGGAATAAAGAGGAAGATATAATCTTTGTTGTCAAGGAATTTATAGTTTGAGTTTATTGGAGAGATAAGCACTTAAACATGTTACAAAATGTATAAATATTTCTAATAATATTAAACACAAAGTACATAATTTTATTCACTGAACTGTGTCCTTCACTGAATTATTTTGAGTCCTGGGGCCACGACTTGTTTTGGATTCTGTATTCCTAAGCACAGTAGTGACTCAGAGTGAATACTCTGATTAGACTGAGCTTTGATCTCATGTGGGGGATGATGTTGTTAACTATGAAGGAGAATAAAGGAAGGCAAGGGGATTAAGGAATGAATATGGTTACTGAAATCACAGGCTCAGTAGTTTCAGTTATTTTAAACTTGAGAATGCAGGGGTATTTTTAGTAAGTAGCTAAATGTAGACTCACAGTTTAACAGTGAGATTTATGTCAGAGAGAGACGACATCACTGTGGTTAAAATCAAGTGAATATTTGAGAGCACTCAGGGAGAGAGAGTAGAGCTACAAGGAAAGGGGAAATGGTTCTGAATAGAATATCATTGTTTAAGTGAATTGTGATGGGCAGCAGTGAAAGTGGGAGATGAATTAAAAGAGAAATCAGTAAAAATGCTAGGAATCTTGCATGAAGCAGGGATACAATAATGGATAAGTAGTATCAAAGAGTCTAAACACAAGATTTTAGAAAAGAGTAATAAACACTAATAAATGCCATAGGGAAGCCAGGTCAGAAATACATAATGTCACTTGGCCTAGGCACTTGTGAACCACTGTGGTTTAGCTACAGCTTTAGAATGGTACAGGAACAAATTTGATTCCTTTGAGGAGTAAGTGAAAAATGAGATTGCGAGTTGCAGGGAGTAGAAGCTGCTCTTGGTAGAGCTTAATTCTGAAGACAATGAAGGAAAGGGGGCTATATCTATGAACTTCATGGTTGAAGAAATGCTTCTTGCTTGTTTCATTTTTCCTTTAAGATATGTAAGATGAGCCTTTTACAGGTTAAAATTAGAAATGAGGACTATGAGAGCAAGAGGAAATAATTGAAGGGGCAAGTTTTTGTAAGGCATAGGAGGAGATGGGACTATGAAATCAGTCTGGGTACGTTGGAAAGTGCTTTCTAACCTGGCTTTTAATTTTATACTCAGGACAACCCAGTGAAGATGGTAAATAGTCATTTATCAAACTATCTCTATTTTCAAGTTTGGTGACGGAACCTCAGGGTGTTCACATTAAGAAAAAATGGTTTTTCTAAGGAAACGTATTGAACTTCCCTTCCCTCAAAAGAGATAAATGAATTCTTTCAAAACACCTTACCTGTTTTCAAAACTGATACCAGAAAGTCTTCAATAAGTTTTCTTAGCCGTAACAAAAAGATATTAAATTGTTCGAGATATCAAAGAATTTCTGTAAATTATCATCTTTGCTTTCCCCAAATCACATGTCATTAAATATGTCTTTACTGAATCTACATCTCAGTGTGACTTTACTGTTATCCTCCATATGTCATTGCATTTTGTAGGGTAAATTAGGTAGTATAATGATTTTTTTAAACAGTATGTAAAGAAGTTTTTGTAATATGTTCTTGTCGAGTATAGACATTGATTATAAATGAATATTTGTTACCTTAATAATGGTACTTATTTGGTAACATAAAATGATATTAGACTATAAGGGGTATATGCTAAAAATTATTTTTATTTATTATGTCACAGATGTCAGATATAAACAGGTGAGACTTGGGACAAAAACTTGCAGCCCATGTTCTAAACATGATGATTGTAGTTGCACTGAGGTTTATTTTTCCTTAAAAATAACACCTTTTCCCCACAGTATATATTGCCTTCCTCTTTCACTCCTCTACCTCAAGGTAGAAAATGAATGGGAGGCAGCATATAATAAATCACTTTAATAATTGCTATTATTTAATGCTTTTTCCTTAATTAAAGAATAAGTTATTTCAAAAATATGCATTTTGCTACACTATTTCTCCTATTTTTATTCGCATGTTTTAGTCCAACAATGAAATAGAAATCAAACAAGATAAAAACATGCTAGCAAAGAGAATTACTACCTATACTTGTAATGTATTACATGGATTAACTTATAATGCATCTTGTATTGTAAACAGATATTTATATTGACTTTTAAAGTCATTTGAAATAATCAAAGCCTCTTTCTTCAGTTGATATTGCTATGGGCTACTTTTGTAAGTTTTATTTCTTCCTGATGCAGTACATTTGGTTACTGTGTATACATGTTCCTATTTTTTCCTCTGAAGAATGTACTCTCATAGATTTTATATCAGAAATGCAGTCTCTGTAAGAAAGCTTTTCCCAGTATCCACACTGGTACAATTCTCAGTGTTTCTTTTTGAATTAGTTCTCATTTTGAAATCAGAAAATTGGGCATTCATGTGCTAGAGAAAGGTGTAGTAGATAAGCGTTTCCACCAATTGAGGACTGAAATGAAAGCCTCATTAACATGGTCCACAGGCTTCAGCTGTCTGTCAGCTTTCTCATCCTGATTCCAGCTTCTGGCAATACCTTGAATGATTTATTTCCTTTTCTACGTGGCAGCGACACAAGCTTTTAGCTCAGTGATTATTATGAAGTTATTCCAAGTGCCTTGTAAGATATTAATAAATTAGAAAGAATATCTTCTTTTCCATTATTTATTGTTTTTGAATTATTTTTCACATCTTTAAGGAATATGTCCATGTCTTCTTAGAGATGTGCTTGTAAACAGTCAATACTTTATTAAAATCAGCCTGTTGTGTTAAAGGCACTGTAATGGATTGTCTGATTATGTACAGAGGACCTAATAGAAATGATCTCTTAACTCAAGAAGTTTATAATCCAACAGGGAAAGAAGTTTAGTGTGTATACACACACACACACACACACACACACACACACAGTACTGAAATAATTTCTCCAGCTTAAGTAAAGAGAGGTTGAAGATGTTGTTTGTAAGAGATGGTGTCTGAATGTGGATTATGTTAGGTTTTTTTTTTTACTTAACCATTTCCATTTAAATAAACATTTGGACTTTTTTTGATTCAATGAAACTGTGAGGAAGAATTGCAGAATGTTAGCTGTTTCTGCATGGCCAGGTGGTGTAAACTAGGGAGAAGAAACACTGCACTGACTTCACGAAGAATTGTAGCATGGGTGTTTTCCAGCAGATGATGATTAGAGCAAAAAGCAGCAGCAAACTAGGTGGTATATAGCTTTGAAGATATGAGAGTTCATTATTCTAAGTGTGTCATGTTACCCAGTCGAGAAAGTAGCAGAGTACTTAACAAACCAATCAACGACTTGAAAAACAGAATTCAACAAGCTGAATTTTAAACCTTATTCATTTGTCTAGATAAAACAACACATTTATTATCGTACAATTCTATTGGTTAGAAATCTGACATGGGTTTTACTGAACTGTTATCAAGATGTCAGGGGTCTTTGATCCTTACTGGAGGCTCTGGGGAAGAATCTGTTTCCAAGCTTCATTATGTTGTTGGCCCATTTTAGTTGCTTACAGTTAAAGGATGGAGGTCTCCGTTTCCTGCGACAGTCAGCCGGGGCCACTCTTTACCACTAGAGATTGCCCATCTTCCTCCTCATTCTTTCCCCTTGTCCGCCTCTAGAGACTTTTTGCTGGTCCTTGCAAGTTGATATTATTTTAGGTTCAGCAGTGATGCAACAAATTCTTTACATATGTCAGATCTCTGTTTTATTTAACACATATTAAGAAAACTACTGGGTGCCAAACATGGTGTTAGGTTCTAGGAATGCATATTTATTTCTGCTTTTATAGGAAGTAATGTTATCAGAAAAGAAAATTTTAGCTACAATAGTTACACTAAATTCTGATGACTGTAAAAATAGTACAGGTACATGGTTCTGTGAGATCACAAAGCATCATTGAAATAATGAAAAGTTGCATGTCACAGTATTCTTGCAGTATATCCCCAACTAGATATTTTAGATTTCTGTTAGTCATCTTTCTCTGGTTTCTTAGGGATTTCTGGATTATGAATGTTGGTAGTCTTCCTGGAAAACAAAAATTTATGAATTATTATTCATTCAAGTAGTTTAATTATCATCTGTAGTTATTAAATTTCTTATTCTTCATTCATTAGATTTCTTTAAAGCATTGTCCTCTAGTTGAGAATTAAAAAAAATTAGTTATTTTATACTATGTTATGCATAAAGTGCCAAACAAAATACAAAATCATGTTAATACTATGGGAAAAAACTTAAAAGACCAGGGAAAACATTGTGGGTAGTTACTGTGATATAGTAACAGCTAGAGACTAATTTGTTTAGTGCTATGCAATAGAATTTTCTGTGATGGTGGAAATGTTCTATACCTGGAGACTATTCAATCCTATAGCCAGTAACCACACATGGCTTTGAAAGCTTGAAATATGGCTAATGTGGTTGAAGAACTGAATTTTAAATTTTATTTAACTTTAACTAGTTAAAATTAAAATTTCTACAGCCACTTGTAGCCAGTGACCATTGAATTGGACAGTACAATTCTATATTGTATTTGAAATGCATTTAGATAAATCATCATTTTTAAAAGATCTTAATAATTGGTTCCAAATCTGAGGTAGGCCTGGAAGCTATACCTATGGTGATGTTTTAAGCAATAGTAGCTACTGAGGGTCATGAGGCATCTAAGCCAGGGTATCTCCTGATCTGGTGTGGATTTTGCTTTTTTGTGCCTGAGCTGTCCACCTGTGTAGGATTGTAGCAAGAAATCCCATAGAAGAGAAATGCTGGAAGCTATCCAACTAGTAAGCTTTGATTCCTGTCCTGGGTCTTTCCCAGTTGACTCTTGCCATGTGTGGCCTACAGTGACCCTGTGAGTCTAACTACTCTGACATTCCAAACATACTTAACCCCTATTTACTCAGAGTAAAACCAAAACAAAATGTGATCAGTTAGGTTTTGGAAAGAAACTACCAATATTTACCAAAATTTTGATGCTCTCTCAGTTGTTTCCAATAATTGTTTAGAAAAAAAATGCTAAAAAAGATAATACAAACTGAATTTAAAAGCCCCCTTTTGATAGAACTACCTATGTTTTTTTTGTTGTTGTTGCTGTTCATCAAGCCTTTCAGTCATAGACTTTATTGACATGCAAGTTATCATTTGTAAGATATACAGGATTCCTGATCTTTATTTCAGGTCTATTTCAAAGTTTTAAGCTTAAGGTTACTTTTGGATTGTGCACATAAAGTAACCTGAAATTGGTCAGTTAACCTGTATTGTCAGTCATCACCTTGATCTTTTAATATCCTTATTCAAGTTCATAATTGGCATAATTTGTCACCAGGTAGCAGAATATAGTTCTTGCACTTGATAATTTTCTATACTAAAATATGGACTAAAATGTGTTATTTGCAAAAAAAAAAATAGATACTTACTGTTTATATTTAACTGCTTCCAGTAACCTGGGAAATACATAAGGTCTTCTAAAGAGGAAACATTGCTTTTCTAGATCTTGGTTATTTATAGTTTTGCATTTTCCAGAAAAACTAGTCCGTATACAGCCAGTCTGGAAGAAATAAGCCAAAGACTTTAATTTATAGATCTTATAAAGATACTTTGTTTTATTACTTCTTTTCCCAAGTCTAAGCAGAAATGCTATACATAGCTTTTCGTCTGCTTAGTATAAAACCTGAATGACTGACTTATAAATTTAATTTCAGAAGACCCACAGATTATGCATACCAAATTTATTGGAACATATTTTATTAGAAGGTATTCCTGTACACTATCACACTGAATTATGAGATTCACACTGTGTACTTCCATGTGTTTTTCACAAATATTTCAACTGGATGGAGGACGACTAGAATAGTTCAGAAAGTCTAGCTTTTAAGATCTGGATAAAGTGAGTCTTTAAAACATTTAAATAAGAAATGTAATCACAACAAGGGACTATATAGGAAGAATTACACATTGCAAAAGAAACTTTATAGTTGAAAGTACATACTGTGAATTGACCAAAATGCACAATGCACATGAAATCAAAGTCATGCTGACTTGCTGACCATCCGGTTATAGTTTAGAAAGTTACTGTTTCAAAAGCTGTACTTAATCTTCCAAAATTGCTTTCAAGTAAAGTTCTTAAGCAAAAAGACAAAAGTATCATTAAACAATACTGAAGTTTGTTAAAAGACAATTCTACTTCATTTCTACAGGAACTCTGGTTACACCCTGGTGAGGCCAGAACTGTCCGCGTTTGTCACCCGCTTTGGTCCCGAGGAAGCTGAGCTGCCTGTTTTTGATGGGCTGCGTGCAGTGTAGAGTGGGAACGTCTTCAGATGACTGTGATAGTATGTTTTCTCACATCAGTAGAGATCTGCCCCTAATCACCCAATTTAAAGTCAACTCCGAATCCTTTATCATAGTCTCTGTTTTCTTCACACCACCACCACTAACTGAAATGATTATTTTTATTTATTTGTATATAGGTTCCATGAGAGCAAGGAATTTCACTGTCTTGTTTACCACTAGTTCCCCATTCTTCTAATAATGACTACCAAAATAGGGCCTTAGTAAACAAATGAATGCATGAATTGAATGCATTAATGGGAGAAAACTTTCAGGTTTAAAATTTTGTGTCATTCAAATTTTTTTTTTTTTTCAGCTGCTAAATGTTGAGACCACATAGATGGTATTAGGCAAAAGACTCGTGGATTTTGTTTCATTTCTAAGGCAAAAATTTGGTAGAGAAATGCTCTTTACCTTCACAGAAATTCATTGCTAATTTGTCTTTTGCTTTGGAACTTGGGGCTCTTTTTCATCATCAGAAAATAAGTATGGAAGACAGAGTACTTTCTGTTTCTCTATGTGAAGCGGAAAGAAAAGTCCCACTTTTTTATCTTTTCCCAATTCAAATGTTAAAGACATATAAGAAACAAAACCTAAATTGTTAGGCACCTTAGTATTTTGTTCTGTGAAATGAAAGCTTTAAACATTATGAGCCAACAACGGTGACTTCCTAAGGAGTGCAGGAAAGTATGTAATGTGACTTCTGGATTGTGGATTTCAGTAACAGTCCTTATTACCTGTCACTTTGTCATCCCTCCCCCTGCAGCAGCACTAGCAGCAACAACAGACTCCACTATGATGCCTAAAACGTTGTTCTTGGTCTGCACTGATATTGGGGAACAAATGTGGGAATGCCATAAGCCTTTATTAGCCAATGTCAGAAGCATTCCAGACCGTTATTTTTAGGGGAAGGAGATTTATTCATCAGTTTAATTTTTTTCAAATTTATTTTTTATTGTAGTAATTATTTTACACATTAAGATAATTTCCTATAATAGGTTCTCCATTTCTTAGCTATAGCTCAACATCATCAGTTTAATTTTTAAATTCTGCTGCATGTTAGAGCTTTGTTTCTCCTCGTATCCTTTGATTTTTATTACTACACTCTCAGGCATCCTTTGTTGGAATCTTTTGATTATCTGAGTTGAAACTAAATAAAAATGGCTCTATTTAAGGAATATTTATGCCACTGTAATAGACACAAAAAATCTAAAAGAAGGTAATGTTTTGCTCATAAAAATAGAGCTATTTGTTGGGAGCTTTAAATGAGTACAGTGAAAATACTTATTTAGGACTTTAGTTTGAAGACAGATATATGTGTTTCACTTTTTTAATCAGTTTTATGGTGAGTAATTTATATGTAATGAAATGCACTCATTTTAAGGATACAGCCTAATAACTTTGGACTAATAAAGGTACAGATGTTTTTGATAGGAGAACAATATTCATCTTTCAGCTCTCTTGCAGTTCATTGAAATGTTGCACCCTAGAAGTTGAAAGGAAAATATGGACCACATGGGGAAAGATGAGGCCAACCTGAAATAAAGAAAAGTAGCAATTGTACCATTTATAGTTCTTCCTGATATGGAAAACTATATGATCCTGGTTTTTTATTGGATATATGAACCTCTTGGAGTCATATAATTTCTCCCAGTTACAGGGAAATATGGATCACTATACTATATATTGTTTCATGGTAGTTTGGGGGGAGATATTTTTAAATTTAAAATTGAGTACATTTCATACTTGTGGAAAAACAATTTGCATTCAATTTATAACAGAATTTTATTGATTGTGTTCTCATTTGAAATAACTGCAGGGAAAATCACCTGGGCTAACGCGAGTTAGATACCATTTACTAGGGATTTAGCTGTAAAAAGAAACTCATTTCACTTTCAGTGGTGACAGCTGTTGAGTGAATTTTCCTGTGATACCCTTCACAGCAGGAAATGATATATTGTAATTTTGCCTCTCTTGATTTCCTACCCACCCAGCAAATCCACACTGCAGGATTGTACTTTCTAAAAGTCTGTATAGCCTAGGTTTGTGGACAGAAGATTTTTTTTTTTTTTTAGCATCCAAGGTGGGTAAAAGTGTGATTGCAAAAGTGGATATATGGATAATATACAAAACCTTTGTTTCCTCTTCCTGAAATTGTTTTTTCCATTTATGCCATGATTACCCCTGGCTTTATGTGAAATGGTTTCTTGGAGCTTGGTATGCTTTTATAGAACGGTGTAGGGGAGATTGAAGTTCATTTTAAAAGATGTGTTAGCTTACTTTTTAATGGTCCAAATAAATATGTTTCCTTGATACAGAGATCAGTTTTGATTACTTGTGATGGTTTCTTCACTGCTGTTTTTATTTTATGCCAGTTTTTAAAATATGAAAAACTACAGCTTGCTACATAGAAAGGAGTAAATAGTGTTAACCTCTTTAGGTTCAAGAATACTGGGAAATGCTTGACTAAGCTAGGAAATGTGTTTTATATGTTTTTGTTTTATGAGCCTGAGAATATATGTTAGCGAGCAAGGGAGGACAGAAGGGACACTCTCCATGGATGGGAGAGAAATTCCTTCCGGTCTGGCCGAGCATCTTGTCATCCATTCATTATTATAGCATGACTTCCTATATTTTAGTCCTGGATGATGGTGATGATTACAATTTGAATGAAAAATACTGTGCTAATTTTTTTTGCAGACTTACTATTTGATCCTCAAAATACCCTTTGAAGGGAGGTTCTGTTGTGATCTCTTTTATACCTGTTTACCTATCAGGAAATGGAAAGAGAATAAGTCTTTTGCAAAGTTACTGGTTGACGAGTGAATTCTAAAATCTGTGCTCTTTATCCCTTTGTTCTGCTTTCTCCCTTTTTTCTGTTTTGCCTCCATGATTGCCTTGGGCTAATTGGACTTGGAAAAATCATGCAAATGTAGAGAAGTTGCCTTGACATCCTGCACTGTTGCAACTACTCCACTATTCCTTGTTTGCACCCTCAAATTTGCATCAGTAGTTGGACACGGAGAAGATGATTGGAGATGTAATCGCCCTTGAAAAGCTGACTTTTGCCCTCTCATTTTGTCATAAATGCCTATGGCATTTATATCACAGTAGTGGAGCTTGTGAATACCACTCTAGAGCCAAGGTGTGATGATCAATCTTCTGCTAACAATCAGTGTCACAGCTTGAAAAGATTCTTTTTCCTTAACCAGTTAATCTTGCAGTGAGACCAACAAATCCACTTCTATATAATTTATCCTTTTTGTTTCCAACTCTTCAGTTTCAGCTCTCAAAAACAATTCCCTATTGAGTACCTGAGAGCTCATACTGATATTTGTGGTCATTGAACAAGACTTAAATTTCTGTTGTTTCTACAAAGACCAGGAGTAGTTTTGTACCTCTCTTGTAACTCACAGATCAGATATGTCTTCAATTTATCTTTTTTATGTGTATGCCATATTTTTATTCTGTAAATTAGATGTGTATGTGTGGTAGTGTTTTGGGAAAACTTGAATTCTGTGTGATGTGATTATGCCTGTCTTCTCAGGTTCCCTCAATACTCTTCTCTCTTCATTGGATTGATTTACCTGGATCTAAAATAGGATCATTTTTAATTACATAAAATGTTATAGATATTTTGAAAATCTTGGCTTCTCTTTTCAGCTTTTAAGTTTTTGAAATTGTTAACTTTAACAGTTCTATTTGCTGCAGTTTTTTAGTTATGTTGGAAAACTTGCTGTGCTTACCTCTTACTGTGTATTGAGCAAGATAATAGGGAGGAAAAAGTTCCTCAGATATGACTGAGTTTTAATTAAGTTTCATGTAAGTTTATTGAACAAATGCTGCAATAAGAAAATACTTTTATATATTTTGTTTACCATTAGTTCTCTTACAGGAGATTAGATAATTTAGGACTGCCATCTTAAAACAAAACAAAATAAACATGACAAGCACTAAATTACTACTTTGTAAGCAATGGGAATGTTTTATACATTTGCAAATTCTGGTTTATTAGAAAAACACTATTATGCATACATTTATTAAAAGTTTTAAATGTAAAAGCCTGAAATTTTCATTATAATGATATCTTACCACTATTATTGAAAAAGCAGATAGGATTTGAAGCTTGCTTTTTAATTTTAATGGTTTTTATTTAGAGACCTGCATTTCAGGGGTCCCCTATCCACTCAATTTCAGTTCTTTTTCACCCCTTTCTCTGCTTGCCTTTTTTGCCACCTAACCCAACCTCTTCATCTATAAACTGGTTTAGAAATTTCCTTGCTGTTGCTTATCTCCTTCTGCCTGTCCATCTGATAATGCGCTAACTCTCTAGATTCTGAGAAAAATAGACTTCATTATTTGCAAATGCCACTTACTTATCACATACTTCCTTTAAAGCCTTAATAAACTTAAATCACATACTTTTATGAACCTGGTCAAAATTTAAGTTTTAATGCATATAAGCTTGTTAAACTACAAATGATAAAAATACTTCACCAACTAAACTTTTGACTTTCATGCAATCATCATATCCTACTTCTAAGGCTTTGAACTCAAATTATTTTCTGACTATACTCTTACTTTTCCACTTTGCTTCCTAGGACCTCATTCTCTGATTACTATCTTCCTCTCAACTCAACCTTGCTTGCTAGTCCCTCAAGTCATCTCTCCCTCTATCTAGCTTAATGGTTTTCTGTAATCAGTCTTTATATATATGTTCTCTATTGTCAGTCATTCTAACAACATTCTAGGAGTATTCTGGAGTCCTGTAATCTTTGTTTCCAAAGCATGTAACTCTCTTTTCAGTGCTATTTAATTGCTCAAGATCCTTCACTGTCACACATTGCTTTCTGTTCTCTTCTCACCCTTCTTTTGGAAATTCTTTTTTTCTGTGTACTTGCGGACCATTACTTTCCCATATTAAAATTAATTTATTCTGTTTACATTTTTATATAAATTAGGTAATATTGAAAAAAATGTAGAAAAGTTCAGAAGAAAAAACCAACACCTGTTTATAATCAAGGTATAATATAATCCATATTTTGAAGTTCAAAATATTTAACCTTTTGCTATAGTGCAATATCTTTTTTTAATTAAAAAAATTAAATATAATTAAGACATCTCATTTTTCATCCTCTATAGAGGTAACTGTTTTCCTAAAATTGGTGTTTAATATTCCCACCCATTATTTTAAATATTTCACATATTCAAAAATAATATATCATCATTGTATGTTTGAAGTTTACATAAATTTTTCCTACAGTGTCCATCACCAACTGATTTTTATCATGCAATAGCGTACTTTTGAAATTGAATCAAGTTGCAGCATGTTTATATACTAAACAAATTACATTGTGTATTTCTTACACTTGTTTTGCGAGATATTACCTTTTTATATCCTCCCTAGTTGAAAGAATAGTGCAGTTAGAATTATTATAAAATTATACTAATCATACAGAACGTATTCATGCTTGAATTGTTCAAATGGAATATAAGAAAACAAAAAAGGAACCTATAAATAGACCCAGGTAAATAAGGAAACTTAAATTACAGAAGATCTTTGAGAATATGATAAGCGGGTCAATGATTCTGAAACCATGTGGAGAAAAAGCATGAAAGTTGATTTGTACATGCCTCACATGCAAAAGTTAGTATTAGTTTTCAGCGACGCAATTTTAGATTGGTTGTGGATTTAGAATAGAGTGAAATTTCTTTAATAACAAAAAAAGAGTAGAAATAAATAAAAAGCTTGATTAAGTTAGACTCTTAAAATCAGCACTTTTATTCTTTAAGACACATAATAAAAGCACATTGTAAAAAAAGAATAAAGAAGGTATTTTATAAGACATGTAATTTACAAAGAATTCAAAATATGTGAAGAACTCCCAAAAATAAGAAATGGCCTATAATTCAAAGGAAAAATATGCAAAAGTAAGAGTGTTAAAAAATAAACATATCAGAATTGTGAAAGGTCACTAGTGATTACAAAAATAAAAATAAAACAATTGATACTTCCACATGATCAGAGAAAAATATCAAAGTGATGTTAGTAAATGATCAGTATATGTGATAATGGGAGTCACAAATCCTGGTTGGTTTTAAAGTTCAGAAACCGCTTTCTACACATAAAGCTGGCTATACTTATTAAAGTTTTACACAGTCAGACAAATTTCTAAAATTACGTGTGGAAGCATTTATAAAAATGATTTGCCCAGCAGCATTAAAAGCAAAATGATCATCAATAGAAAACTGGTAAATTTTTGGTTTTCTAAAAATAGAATAGTAAACACCAGTGAGAAATAGGTGAACTAAAGTTACATGCATCAACATAAAGATATCTAAACAATGTATTAGAAGATTCTTGGTTAAGAAGTATAAATATAGTGTATCAAGTATGAATTAATGCCATTGTTTAGGATTATATACTCATGTAGTAGCACTTTAAGGATATAGTGAAAGTGATAAATACCCAAAGCAGTAATTACTTTTGGCAAAGAGGGAGTAGAAGGTGCTCCGGGATTAATGCAAAGGAATCTAAATAGTTTGCAGTTATTCTAAATTTTCAGAATATATTAATGGGGAACTTTATTGTGAATCATTATTGTGGCACTTGTCACCTGGATTTTCTCTGGGTTTTTCACTGCTAGTGACTCTCCCTTGGTAATAAATTTGCTTAATAAGTGAATGCTTTTTGAAGGCTCTACAGGGACTCAGGAAATTTTTCTTTTATTTCCCTTTTTTATATTGATTTTTGTTATAACCAAATAAGCTCTCAACTGGGATGTAAAAAATCTTGTTATGGAGAATCAGATACTTTAATGGCATTAAAAACAGCAGAAAAAAAAGGTGCATCCTGGGTTTTATGCATTTTGCTAGTAGAGTATATTACATTTTCACAGAAGTACACTATATCCTTTTACAACACAATATCTTCAGATAATATTCTAATGTAATTGAATACTTGCTGAACCACATCTTTATTATTTTTGCTACTTTTTGTACTTGTGGGTAACTTGAGAAAACTCTAATATTTCACCCTTAGTACCTTTAATCTTATACCCTAGATAATAACAGATAAATTATGCATAAAGAGTACAGAAAGCACTGCCAGTCCTAATTCCTTACTATCCATACTTATGGATGACAAATTTACGCAGTTTGACTTGTCTTTTTTCTTTTTAACTAATGACAGATTAGTGGCTCCACGAAAATTAAATAAATCAAATCTCTGTTTTTCAGAATTCTGTGGTTAATTTAATAGTCCTCTTTATATTTGGCAAAATAGTAATTAATGACTTTGAATTTTGTGGTCCATTAAAATACTTTTTGGTTTACTATATTAAAAATGACTTGTGCAGTACATCTCAATTTATTCTTTTATGAAAGGCAAGAAACAGGAAAGCTTTTATGCCTACTGAATCTCTCTTGTAGGGATTGTACATAAGAGACAGAAAGAGTTTTTCAAAATAAAGCTGTGATTATTTAAAAAGGATAACAGTATTTACTTCTGGGGTTGCAACTGAACCAATTAGAAATTTTTTTCTCTTAAAAATTAGTTACTATTTCTGTTTCCTCAATGTAATTAAGAAATGTTTGTTTATAAAATCGATCTGGTTTTATAACAGGAAAATAAGAATATATTTGACAAGTTCACTGGTATAGCAACTGCGTTCATTTGGAAGCAATGTAATATAAAGATGACACTGAGCTTCAAATGTGGTAGAAAGGTACCACATTTTTCCTGGTACCTATTATTAAGTCCATTAGTAACATCCCATGACCAAAGGTCTGCTTTTATGCGTTAATGTCATTTATTTTTAAGAAATTTTAGTCTTTCATGGGAGCATTGCTTGTTCTTTTTCATCTCCTTGACTCCCCACCCACCCCACCACCATTGCTCATTCTTTAGGTTTTCACCTTTTTCCTGTAATATTTGTTTTCCAACTGACTTTCCATTGCCTGGTCTCTCCTCTTTTGAGTCATTTGTCTACAATTCTTTCTTCTCAGACATAAACTTGGTTATGTCAACTTCTGCCTAAAATCTTTTTATTGTTCTTTATTGCCTAAAGAGTGTTGGATAGCAATGCTTCTAATTATCAACCTTTCTTGTGTTCTGTCCAAAAATTTCTCCCACTTCAGTTTATTCTATCATAACTAGTTCAAATATGTATTAAATAGCTGTGACGATTATTAATTTCTAACTGCTGGAATCATAAGTAAGCCTTTCTTATTTTATTTTATTTTATTGCCACCCTGGCCCATGAGTCTTGAACCAGGTCCCTGATTTTTCATAATCTGTACCTGAGCCAGTGGGTAATGGGTGATGGTTGGGATGTGGGGGAGTGACTGAGTAAGCCCTTCTGATTATCATGAGTAGAGTGAAAATATCACTCTATTCTGATGCTCAGCAACTTTTTTTCTGATGTTTTCTCTCCTGTGGTTCCTATGTTTGCCTTCATTGTACTGGTGGCCATCTTCCTGTTTTTTAATGATCTTTTCAGAAATATGTTTGTACATTTTCCATATATATTATGTATAGTTATTTATACCTCCAAGGTCTTTGCATTAATCATAGCTGCCATTCTTCTCCTTGTTTTTTTTCTTGGAATTTAGCCCTTTGGTATATTCTATCAAAATATTAAAGAATAAGCATTTTATAGTCTTATTCAGGTGTTACGTGTCCTTTTTATAATCCTAGTAACTGTATTAATCTGGACTGAAAAACTTCCTTGTGGTATCGTAATCATTTTGTTTTGTTAACTCAATAATTTTGTTTGTACCTATTTTGCTATTTACAGAGGACTTTTGTATTTGTTAATTTATTTGATATGAGAATCATGTTATGACTGTCATTAATTTATAGACTAAAAAATTAATGCTTGTAAGAGTCACTGGAGTGGCCTAGTACCTCCCACCTCTCAACAGGGTTGTACTGCTGCCTTTCTATACTTACTGCTCAAGAGTGCAGTTGCTCTCTATACCAGATTGTGTTTTACTGTTTTTAACTGACATATTGAATATATGCTTCATTTGATTTCCCCAGTATTTCTGTCAATTAGGAAGGCCTGGCATTATTAGTGTCATATTACAGGTGAGGGTAGTGCAGATCAGGATAAACTTGCCCCAGTTTGCTAAAGTGATTTAGTGATTTAAAAAAACTAAAACAAGAACAGGTCTTCAGACTCCTAGCCTCCTGCTCTTTCCAATGCCTGTGCTGCCCATTTTTGTGCCACTCTAAGATATATTGGGGGCACACCTTTGTGACTCAGGTGGCGAGATGCTGGTGTGCAAACCACATACAGCCCAAGGACTGTTCATAACCCAAGGCTAGGGTGAAAAAATAAAATGAACAGCTAAAGATATTTCTTCTATCCTTAAAAACTTCTTCCTCCTCTCTCTTCCTTCCTCTCTTTAAAAAAAAAATGTGTGTATTATAATACAAGTTTGGTGGGAGCGGGGTGGAGGGGAGTTGGGATTCCACTGAAATCTCTAGTTATGCTTTATATTGCAATGTGAAATATCAAAATTAAGTGAAAACTGTTGATTTAACTCCACATGGGTTTTGTATGCCATAGACTACCTCAATAAAAGGAGTGGCTAGAATTCAATGATACATGAATTGTCATAAATTTGTTACTCAAGGAAAAGTAATACCAGAGGTGAAAAATGTGTAATAGGGTATGGAATGATTCTGGCATTTTGCCCAGATAATTCTCAGACCATTCTTAGTCCATGGAGGAAGGACTGTTGGGAGGGAATTTTTTAATTTTTTTTATTTTTAAAGGAAAGGTATAGGCAGAATGAAAATAAATAGGCAGACAGGCAAGAAGAGAGAGGAGGGAGAAGCACTTTATTTTTATTTTTGTTGTTCATCCATTGGCCTCTTTTGCTAGGCCACCAGGGCATGCCAAGAAGGGTAAATCTTAACACTTTTATCGCCTCCTAGCTAGCAACTGCAGCAGCACAAGACATGTTGTCAGTTTGCTTCATAATCAGAACCCAGTATTTAGTATAGTAAGTTGATTGTAGGAGCAACAGCCTTTTTACAGAGCATCTTGTGTGTGTCTATAATTATTCAGCATAGGAATGTACATTTAGCAGGTAGAAAGTGGAGAATCTGGATGTTTGTGATTGTAGTGACACTGCTCCAGAACGTCCCTTTAGTTATGGAGCCTGCGTTAACTATGCTTTAATAATGGTTTCCTATGTAATCTTGCAGCTGTTTTTTACTATGTCACATTTGAAAGTCTGCATCTGAATCGATTTATGGAATTGGGCATGGTTATGGCGTTGTGTCAGAGAAGTGAAAAACAACAAAATGGACAGGTTCAGGTAGTATAAACCAAGTTGTATTTCTCAGTTTATAAATAATATAGCAAAATTTATCATAAGGAGGAAGATGTCATGGTACAGTGAAGAAACCAGGGAATTAGAAGCTGAAAGGTTTGAATTTCTGTTGTACTAACAACTTGATTTTTGATCTAAGTTTCTGATTCCTCAGCCTCTATTTCCTATTTGTCAAATATAAAAGAAAATATTCTCTCAGAGTCATTGTGAGGATATAATTAGAGGATATAGGTAAGAACTCCTTGGATACATAAAGTGCTATTCAGATATTATTTAATTTAATAAACAGTGATTACTATTATTTTAGGTTGTTGAAAAGTTATTTCAATTCGGACCTCCTAGCAACACTGCAAGATAGGTTATCATGTCATTTGACATATACAGAATTTGGAATATGGAGTATCTGAGTAACTTGCTCAAGGACCTACCCCTCGGTGATAGTTCCTGATTTAAGCTCTAGTTTCATCTTTGCTGTGCTGTTATACTCTTAACTGGGCATTATTAATGGAAGTTTGAACTTGGACAACAGTTTTCATTGTGCTTCTTGAAAGTGGAAATGGCATACTAGACTAGGAATCAGGAGATCCAGACTGTCATTATATTTTTGTATTACTTTTGGATAAATTACTTAAATGTATTCTATTAAATACTTTTAAAACATTTGACTTTTTTTTAAAACTAGGGTTTATGTATAAGATGTTTTATTATTCTGACTTTAATTTATACCTGAAACAAATTTTTCCTTTGAAGCTGTAAAAATGTTTTATGAATCCTGTTTTTAATATTTTGCTCTTTTTTCTTTTTAGCCATTCCTACACTGGTCAAGATTACAGTATACAGGGAAATGCCGGGAAGATTTCTTTAGATCAGATCGACTCGGTAAGTATCACATCTTTTTACACTTAGAACTTGTCAACGAAGGAAGCACAGATCTTCTTCAAAGATTATCTTTGTGTGAAGAGAGTGGAGTGAACATTATTTCACTGCTTGCCAATAATTTTGAAAGGAAATCTCATGTGCTTTTATGTATGATTTTTTTTCAACCATAGGAAAAGCAGACTTAGTCAGAAAATTTAGTCTCATAAAAACAATTTAATAATTTATTCCAAAAGGGAATTCTTTCAAATGATGATGTGTTTCTGTTTAAATATCATATATTTAGAAAAAGAGAAATGGAAAATATGAATTATATCCATTTTCTAGGGCTGCTGTAACATAATACCGGAGACTAGGTGCCTTAAACAGCAGAAATCTGTTTTCTCAGAGTTCTGGAGGCTGGAATTCTAAGATAAAGATGTTGACAAGTTTGATGTCTTCTGAGACCTCTCTTTGGTTTCTAGATAGTTATCTTCTTGCCATATTCTCACATGGTTTTTTTTTTTTTTATGGTACACACACATTCCTGGTGTCTCTTCCTATTCTTGGAAGGGTACTAGTTGCATTAGAATAGAGCCCTACCCAGCATGGCCTCATTTAACCTTCATTACCTCTTTAAAGTTCCCATCTCAAATATAATCACATTCTGAGGCACTAGAGTTTAGGATTTCCACATGTGAATTTTGGAAGAATACAGTTTCTTCCAAAAAATAATAGGCTCCCATCCTTGGGTTGCCACTAGTTTAAATGACAGTTCATTTCATCTTTACTTTGTGGTGCCATAGTAGAATGAAAGACTAGTGTATTTACTAACTATTATTTATTGAATTTCTCTTTACTACATAATAGAATTTCCACTAATCCAAAAAGGTAGATAAATCCATCGTAACTTCAGTTTAGACAGTTTACAGTCAATAGACATACATTGAGATTTTAATGCCTGAGAATGAGAATTATAATAGGACAATAAGGAGAAGCTATGAATTTTTAGAGAAGGATGGATTAGGTCATCTTCTTAATTGAACTATTATAATCAGTACTGATAGTTAATATGCCTAGAAATAACAACAGGATTGCCTGCCTTAAACAGTTGACTTGAAATTTGTTCTCAAGGGTTCTTTATTTTTCTCAATTATTTCATCTATAACATTTTGTCTTTGCCATATACTTTGTTTATATTATGTGACTGTTAGAGATTAATTCTTTTAAGATGTTTTCATCTTTATTCACAAGCAAATGTGAACTTGGTTGAATATTTTCAGAAGACATAGAAATATAATCATTAATTCATTTAGTGAATATATATTGAGTTTATCAGTTTTGTATTAACCGCTATGCTATGGATGTAAAGGTCAATAAAACAGAAAATGCCCCTAGCTTCATGGACTTTACTTGAGGGAGGTAGACAGAGTAAATAATAAATAAGCAACAGAATAAAATTATGTTACGATGAGCTTATTGGTGGGTCTGTGCCTGAGACGTGTTGTTAAGTGACACATATATTTTTATCTCTACCTCTTCCTGATTAACTATATTAACTCATCTTCACTATATAGCATGTCATTAGCATACCCTCTGAATTTCTCAATTTCTTCTGTAAATAGTCCCTTTGAATTTTCTTCTAACTGAAATATGGCTCCCTCAGTGATACTCTTTCCTCTGTGATCCTCTTCAAGCAGAGACCTTTTTCTCCCTTACTCTATATAGGCACTGAATGAGTGTCTTGCTTCATATTACCACTTCCAAAACATTTCTTAACTCCATTGTCAGCGCTCCGGCTCCTTTAAAGTCCCTGTGATCACATTATTCTGACTGATCGTTCTCCTTGTTTTTGGTACCCCCACCTCCTGCCCACATTCGTTGATGACTTTAACACCTGATTCATGATCTTTTGTGCCATTACTATTCCTGTTACTGTTCTTTGATCTCTGCAACATCTGTTTAATAATTCATCCCATACCTTGGCTTTGTAATTCCTTTATCTGTTTCAGTATCCACAATTATTTTTCTATTCCTTATGACCAACCCTAGAGCCTATCCTGTGCCCAGTATTTGGACTATTGCTAAAACCTCTTTAATTATTCTTGCTTCTTTCTATTCTGGCTTCTATATAATCTATTCACTACATAACAGTCCTTTTTCTTTTTCTGATCATGTCAGTATTCTGGTGAAAACTCTATTGGTTTTCTATAACATCCAAACTCTACTTTGACTATAAAGCCATATGTACTCATCATTTCACTTTATTCTGCTGCTGGAGTCCGCTAACCACCCGAAGCATTTTTACTGTCTCTGGAGCACACTAACATCTTCTCAAGTTTTTTTTTGCCTAGAATAATGTTCCTGGATCTTCACTTGACTGGAAGCTAATGTAGAATATACATTGTAGCTGTGATGCCATCTCAGGGAGACTTTGCTGATCACACAAGTTTAAGGCATTCCTATTCACAGTAGATCCCATTATTCTATTTTATATCCATTGCCTTTGGAATGAGATATCACCTTTCTTGTATTTTATTTTTTAAAACTACCTGCATTTATTGTCTACTTCCTCCCATTAAAGTAAGTTTTTTGAGGACAGACATTTTTTACTTTATTCACTGCTGCTTCTTTGGGGATGTATACATAATAGTATTTAATTGATAAAGTCATCAAGGAATTGTTCCAAAGGGAACTAAACTTAGAGTTGGGTCTTAGAGAATGCTTGGCTTTTGACTAGATGGCATGAGGAGTGGGAAGCGTATACCAGTCAGCATCAGTGGTGTGAAAAAAGTGAGAAAGTAGGAAATATAAAAATATGACTATGTAATCATGAAATAGTGTAGCAGGCTAGTGTAAAACATTGTATTGTTACACTGCTAAACTGGACTTCTTTGTCCTTCCCTCTCACAGTGCTTCAGTGGTCCTTGGTTTATGCCTTTGTCGAAGCTCTCATATAACTTACTGTGAGGTTTAACATATAAAAATGAATATAATAGTGACTTTCTTTTCCCTTCACTTAACAGAAACAAGAGAAATATGTTTTATACATCTTTCTGTTTCCCATTAAATATTTGTTCTTTAACATATAATTGAAAAGTAATTACAGACCTGGAGGGAAACTTGAATGTTTATACTAAGGATGTTGAGTATTCATTGATGTTATGTGTTTGAACAAAGTTTAAGAAAAAATAATTGGGTAGTATTATGAAGGCACAAGAATGGATACATGAAAAGGCTTTCTGGTGGTGCTTCCTAGGGAGGGTAGAGGCCTGATGGAACTAGGTTGGACGTGGAAACATTTAGTTGTTACTTTGAATGGTTCAAGAGGAACTAGATGATCACTAGACGGAGCAGCAAAGTGCTTCCAGGTCTGTTCCTGCTTATAGGCATAACTGTACTTGCCAAAGAATGCTAGAGGATGCGAATTTAAGTCTTGAGAGGGGGACATTTGAGGAAGTCAGAGAGAATATGCAGTTGAAGCCATACATGAGAAAGTTAAATTCAAAGTAAACCATAATATTTTATTTTTGACATTAAAGAGCTGCAGTTTTGTCTTTTAACTTTTGATTTCTTTAACACTTTATTTTAATTTTCCTTTTGAGAGAAGCTTGTCTCTTATTTTTGTGTTCCACTTTGTACTTGGGTAATTTTTTAAAAAGTACGACTGAATTTTAACAATTGTACTTTTGACCATTTATTCCAGGGAAGTTAAATTTTATATTCACCCCCAAGATTATACATTCTCTTATTTGAAATAGTCCCCAGCTGGAAACAACCCAAATGTCCTTCAGTTGGCAGATGAGTAAATAAATTGTGGTACATCATATCACGGAATAATACTTGGCAATAAAAAGGAATGCTTTTGTGATAACTGCAGCTTAGATGAATTTTGAAAAAATTATGTCAATAAAAATCCAATCCCCAAATGTATATATGCATATATTATGGATATATACATATACTATATGATTCTGTTTATATGACATTCGTGAGTGACAAAATTACAGAGATGGAGAAGGAACTAGGATTAGTGACTGATGGGTTAGGAATGGGGAGTGAGAGGTAGGATGCAGAAGATAGGTGGGCTTGCTTTTAAAAGGGAAACACGAGGCATCCTTGTTTTGATGCATCTTGACTGGGGTTGGGGTTGTATGACTCTACACAGTTGATAAAATTGCATAAAATTAAATACACACATACATAGACAGGAGTACATGAGTACAACTGAGAAAATCTATGACAAGTGGATTGTGTCAATATCAGTGTCTTGGTGGTGCTAATATACTATAGTTTTGCAAGATAATACCTTAGGAGGAAATAGGTAAGTAATAGTTCTTTATAGTATTCCTTTACAGCTGCACACAAATCTGTGTTTATCTCAAAAGAAAAAAAAAATAAGTAAAGTAAATTTTGATAATATGAATTACTTAATCCAGTATATACAAAATGTCTTTTCAATTTGTATTCAATATGAAATATTAATAAGAAAAAGTTATTTAATCTGTAATCACAGTAAGACAGTAAATCTTATACTTTTTTGTTTTTATTCCAATTAGATTGAATTTGCAAGTTATATTGAATTTGCAACAAATATTGTGGGGGGACTAAATCTTCCATGTAATGAAACATCATTTTTTTCTTGTAGCTTTCTACCAAATCCTTTCCACCTTGCATGCGCCAGTTACATAAAGCTTTGCGGGAAAATCACCATCTTCGTCATGGAGGTCGAATGCAGTATGGACTCTTCCTGAAGGGCATTGGTTTAACATTGGAACAAGCGTTGCAGTTCTGGAAGCAAGAATTTATCAAAGGAAATATGGATCCAGATAAGGTAATTTTGAGAAAGTTGAAGACAATTTTGGCAAGTTTGGTTTCTCCTAAAGCCTCTCGCCTTGGGTTCCAGGCAGCTACCGTCTCTCTGTGTCCTCAGAGGACCTTTTCTCTGGGTTTTCACTTACCTGGTGTCTCCTTTCATAAGGACACCAGTCATATCAGATTAGAGCCCCACCTATGTGACCTCATTTAACCTTAATTATTTCTTTAAAAATTCGGTCTTCAAATACAGTCACTTTATGAATTAGAGCTTCAGTAATTGACCTTTTAAAAAAAAGTTCATATTCTTTTATCATATATTCCAAAAAAGCTCTTACAAGTTCTGTAGATTTGTTTTAAAAACTGTCTTGATTGATAATTGTCCATAGAAAATTTCATCATTTAATAGGATTTTCTTTAAATATAGTTTTAGTTTTTTTAGACTTCTATTTTATTTTAGTTAACTTATTTTAAAAGAAAGGTGAAGGCAGGAATGAGGGCAAGTAGGCAGACAGGCAGGGAGAGGAGGAAGAAGCATTTTATTTTATTTTTTATTTAGTTTTTCACACTGGTTTTTTCCCCTTGGACCCAGGACTTGAACCCAGGTATGCGACCGATGTCCTACAGAGGCACCACTACACCAGGGCATGCCTACTATATTTTATTTTAAAGATAACATCCTGATTATAAAAAATATGAAAATACAGAATAATTTTCATATTCCTATTGAGAAACAACAACTGCCAACATGTTAGCTTTTCTCTCTAGTGTAGATAACTAGATACCATATTTTTTCCCATTCAAAATTGACATTATTATAATTGTTTCCCCATATTTTTGAAAATATCATTTTAATTAGTTACATGACAACACATCCTTTGAAAGTGATGTAATTTGTTTAGTCATTGCCTTATGATTGCCCATTTGGTTGTGTCTGTTTGACTCTGTCATAAATGTTATTGCAACCGATATCCTGCGCACATAAATCTTTGATTAGAGTTCTGATTGTGTCCTTTATAGTTTTCTTCCCTGATGAATATACAGAGACAGTTTTAAAGTTTTGATGCATGCTATGAAGTGACTATTTGGAAAGGTTTTAAATTAGACTCTGATCAAGCTATGTGAGACTGTTGCTGCATTGATATCATTAGATAATTATTAGTGTAAAATGTTTTTTGAGCTCTGCTAGGACATTTTAAATTACAATATAATTGACCTGTAACATTTTCAGGTGTATAACATCATAGTCAATATTTGTATATATTGTGAAATGATCACCACACCAAGTCTAGTTAACATTCATCACCATACATCATTACAAACTTAGGAGAATTTTTAAGATCTACATTCTTAGCAACTTACAAATATACAAAACAGTTTAACTGTAGTCAACATGCTGTACATTATATCCCCATTTGTATTAGGAATTTGATACATTTAGTAGGCAGGTGTATTAGAGTTCTCCAGAGAAACAGAGAGCCAATAAAATGTGTGTGGTATAAACAGAGATTTTTTTTTAAGGAGTGACTGGTGTTTATGGAGGCTGGCAAGTCCCAAGATCTGCAATCCACATGCTAGAGACCCAGAGAGCTGATAATGTAGTTTCAAGTGTGAATGCTGACAGACTTGAGACCCAGGAAGAGCCCCCAAAAGCAATTTGAGTCCCTAGACAGGAAAAAATGCAGGTCTGGACTCAAGGCAGCCAGAAGGAATTCCTCTTACTCAGAGGAGGTTCAGTCTTTTTGTTCTAAACCTCTTGGAGGAGTCCCCTCCTCCCCCGCAACGTGGGGGAGAGTAATCTGCTCTACTGAGTCTGCAAATTAAAATGATAATCTCTTCCAGAAACACCTTCAGAAACACACCCAGAACAATGTTTCACCGTGTCTGGGCAACTTGTGTTTCTGTCCAGTCGAAATATAAAATTAACCAACACAGTGGATGAGTATTTAGGAGCAATGGAGAAAGTTAGGCCATGGTTTTAAAGTGAGAAAAAAAAAGAGTAGTCGAACAAGCATTTTAGCTTGACTTACATTGCAAATTGAGAGGAAAGAGGAAAAGTGAGAGAAGAGAAAACTTGTTCCAAGTTCTGGGCCTTTGGCTTATGTACTTATTTACTGGCCCTCCTTTTTTTGGATGTGTATGCATGGCCTGTATAATATCCTTAGAATTGTTATTTTTCAACCTGTGTGTTTGAAAAATAATTTCATAATGGAATTTTTATTCGGCAATATAAAAGTAGTTTTCTTCAAAATTAATGTATATGAAAATCAATAAATAATTTTTTACCTTTCTAGATAATATGTGGTAGTCTATATTTTCATTAGCTTAATATTGACTGCAGTAAATATATTATTTTGACTAAATGATTATAAGTTCTACTTAATGACTTTGTGTGACTAGTGTTCTGTGGTTACAAAATTTATTTGGAAATAAATGTTTTTCTCAATTATATCTTCTCACATATCTTCTCACACAATGAAATATAACCTAGTATACCATAGTTTTTAATTGTTATATTCACTTTAATAATTGTACCTATTTGTTAGGCGATATATATAATTGAAAATGCTCTTAAGAGGTATAAAAATAGATCACTTAAATAATTTTGATAGAAAGTATTATGGAGACTGTAGAACTCTTTTTGTAGAGCTCTAATTAAAGGACTTTGATGGTAAAAACCTAGGAATGACGAATGGCCTGGTGCCTTAGGTGTTAAGTCTGCAGCTCCAGTGTAGACACCAGTAAAACCCAAGGACACAGGACTGGGGTGAGGGAGGATAAAGTGAACAACTAAATAAATAAATGCCTCTGCCTGTCTCTTCCTGTCTGCCTGACAAACTACTTGCCTTCATTCCTGCTTGCTTCCTTCTACTTTAAAAGAACAAAAACCAAAAATTGTAGGAATGATTTGGAAAAATCACTTCTGTTGAATAACTCATTTCCAGACAGTGCAAGAAAAATGTTGTGGTGACAGAGGGAGTTTCAAATGGAATTCTCCTTCACTATTCTTTCCCAAATTAACCATATCTCTTATAGTTTTCCTACTTATGCTCATGTCTTCAATGTAATTTAAGTACATTGTTTTCTGCCTCTGAGTAAAAAATATGGGTACTTAGCCATTACTCTTGAAGCAAGAGAAAAGATTAGTACCACCAGCATTTCTGAGCTGTAACTGTTGCCAATGCTACTTTCCTGTTTCACTGTCTGGAACCAAATAATTCCTTTCTCTTAACCCCTTTTCAAAATTAAGTTCTGTTTTTATGAATCGACTTTCAGGGTCTGTTTCTCCTGCTTGTGTATGTTACAGGCGTTTATGTAGTTTAAGAATATATATGTATTTTTAATACTTTTCTAAGGTTATAATTAATATTGGAGGGGAGTTTGTTGTCTGTATTGTAAAATAATCTAAAACTCTTGGTTTTTGTTACTGTCATGCAGAGTACAAATATTAAAAGAGCATGCCCCTAATTTTCTTTTATTAACTAAGCAGTTTTTGTGTTATAGGCTACAAATTCTTATTATAAACATTTTTGAATAGTAATAATAGGTTTGTAGGAAGCAACAAGGTTTTGATGCTCACTCTTAGTTATTTTTTATTAGGCCCCAAGTCAGTCCCTTTATGTATGTGAAAAGTAGCTGTCTATAAAATGCTTGTTCAGAGTTATTTTTCTGTTATTTTAAAGTTACTTTCAGATTAGCAGAGAAACTCTGGTAGGTGGTACCTTATGGAGCTTTCAGCACCTGCTACCCGATTATAAATTTGGGCACTTATCACTACCCTCACCTTTATTGTATTTTATTAATTGGTTACCAATATCCTCCAGTTAAAATACAAAGTATATAAAAACAGGCCTCTTTTCGAGTTCACTGCTGCATGTTCAGGCACCTAAATGTTTATCAAAGCACTAAAGAATAGAAATAAGTACATGGATAACTAGAAATTTTTATCTGTTTTCCCCAAATTCCTTCATATGAATCAGAGCATAAAACTAAATAATTATTTATGAATGTACTATTATTTCATTTATAGTGAACTTGAAGCTGAATTAAACCAAGAATATTAGTAGCATTTGAAATTTGCAGCAGAAGCTGTTGATTATATAAATTGGAAGGAATTTTTCACATGGATTTACCATAGGGATCCATGGCATAAAAAAATGGTTCAGAACCCTTAGAGATTAGTCATAGCAGAATATAGGGCTTCTAGTCTGTTTTACACTTAGTTCATTCATTAATTGTGGTTTTCTTTCTTTTTTTTCTGGTATATTTGGAATAGAATCCTTATATTGATCTACATTCACTGAACTTTGTACATATCATCTTTGTAACTTATTTAATTGTATTATCTTTGCTTGTGTCTCTCATGCCTTGATTTTGAGTTGGTCAAATGCAAGGACTATGGCTTTCACTTTAGGTCTTAAGGGCTTAGCACAAGATTTGGCAGCTGTTAAAGGTTTGCGGAATATGTAGTCAGTTCTGCCAAAGCTTTAAAAAGTGGCTCACAGTATGAGAAAGATCTTTTTAAAATTACTTTTTAGATAGTGCTATATTTCTAATAAGTTATAAAATATTAATAGTCATTTTAGTAGCTTTTCAGATTTGTGATGTCTTCCATGTATTTTTCTAAATCAAATACAGTTTGGACGAATAGACAACTATTTAAGAAATGATAATAATCACCATTATTATTTAATGTCCAGGAATACAACATACACCTAGCTACAAATATTTAAATAATTCAGTGGTCATATTAAGATTATTAAAGGTACAAAAAATATGCACGTTTGCATGTACATGCACATACATACATATTCCATCTACTTTGCATTGACCATTCCATAGGTTTTTATTGAATGTTCATGCTTTACTGCAGATAAATACAGATAGACAAATGCAGTATGATAATTGCTGTGGTAGAGGTAATCTTAAGATCCTAGAACAGGAGAGGGAGCTGAAAGAAAAGAGCATACTTATTGAGCACATCACTGAGCAAGTGGAAATGTTATATTTACCATGGAAATTAAGGACTTAGCTGGAGAAAAAAGAAATTTCCATGTTGAGGGGTGCTGTGTTTTCAGAGAACCTTAGATGAAAGAGTGTAACCCATCCTGTAGGTTCTGGAAAAGTTAAACTATAAAATTTAATCGTGGCTAGACTTGAGTCTGTAGACATATGCTTTGGGTTTTTGGTTCCGCTTTATGTTATTATCAACAATAAGGTAAGTTCCTACTTATCTTGTCGTCTTGCTGGATATGTAACTGCCAGTTGGGATTAAGTTAGCTATATAGGGTCAACTAATAACGATAATTTACTTAAATCTATATAATTTCATAACTGAATATTTATTGAAAATTATATATTGAATCTGTTATTTTCACATTGAAAGGTTATTTTCAAAAAGAAAATAGCATGAACCAAGTTTCCCCTTACATATCCACTTCCTTCAAATTAATTTGGCCTCTCTAAATGTGATTTATGATCATGTAGACCAACATTGATTACTAAAAAAACCTTTTGGTTTACTATATTAATCTACTGAGTAAGAGTGATTTAAAAGAAGTAACTAGAAAACAATGACAAAACATGCTGGTGAAACTCAAAGTATTGGTGGTGTTATGTGGAAAAAAGGAAGCTGTTTAGAATAAATCATCTTAGAAGTTTCTTGAAGATGAGTCTGATATAAGGATTTTCAGGAAGTGAATAACCTGGATTAATAGAGAGATAGGTAAGGACAAGAACACATGCTGAACTAGTAGGCAAAGCATTGTTTATTCTTCCATTATTTGTTTTTTTTTTATTCTTGATCTTATATTCTCTCCTCCTTCCCTCTCTCTTTTCCTCTCTCCCTCATTTCCTCTCTCCCTTCTTCTTCTTCCCTCCTTCCTTCTTTTTTTTTTTTTGTTAAAGGAAAGGTACAGGAAAGAATGAAGGCAAGTAGGCAGGCAGACAGGAAGAGAGAGGAGGAAGAAACATTTTGTTTTATTTCCATTTGTTTGTACTGGTTGTTTTCCCCGTGGACCTGGAACTCAAATCCAGGGGTATGTGACCTGTGTCCTTTGGAGGCAATTGACCTAACCGCTGCTTCAACAGGGGGTGCCACATTATTTATTTTTCATTCACTGGTTCCCCCGCCCCCTTTTTGCTTGGTTAGTAGGTTTAAGGGTTGTTAGGCTTTTCTAGAGCCTTTTTATAAATCTCTGCTTTCATACTCCTTGGAATTTATCTTTTCAGTATATTTGAAAACTTTTTATTTGGCTGTATACTATAGAGAATAAGGAAATTTAGTATTAAAACACCAGCCATTTCCGAAAGAACATTCTATAATGAATGATCTTGTGGCTAACATTGTTTTAGGGTATTCTTTATACCCAAAATATTCATTTGATAATGTAGGTTTTTATTCTTAGAATTTAATTGTATTGAGTATGAATATGGCATGTTAAAAATTTAAAAATGAAGTCTTTTAAGTTATCCTCGTCATTGAGGCGATGACATTACATTGCCAAATAGAATTCTTTGAATTTCTGAGATGTTTGAAGCTTTGAATGTCTTATTACTTAAATAATTTCATAGGTTCCTGAAATAAATTCTCCTATGCTTAATAAAGTATATTTAAACATACTAAGGTTTTATGCAAGTTTTCTTAGTTGTAATTTACATGCCAATCTACCTGAGGAAAAAAGCCTCACCCAGTGTGCAAGAGATAAAATTAACCAAACCTCTATTTAAGGTGTGAGAAACATACCACTAAAATATTCTTTCATTTGGAACTTGTGTATTAAATCACTTTAGCCACTAGCTTTTTTAAGAATTAAATTGAACTGGAGAATTCTCCTAATAAATTTAAAGCAGTGTGTCCTCTTAATCAGACTGCATATAATGTTGTTGTTCTGTGTTGCTTTGACCTGGCTCTGCTGGATGTTAAGCTCAACATAGATCATGCACATTTCATGGAGCTGAAATTCCTGTCCCTGATGATAGCATACTTAAGGTCTGCTACATGTTGTTGTAATTGGGTCAAGGAACATTTAACACTGTTTTAAAAGCTTATCTTTTGTCCCAGAATCCAGCTTGCATCAAGACTTAGAACAGACTTATGTCCTTTAAAATTGACTACCAAGGGATTAAATACTTGGTTTGTAGGATACAAGTAAATGAAGTGTATTGGTTGACAAGTTTCTAATTTTTTTTGAGACCAGTGTTTTTTTCTAGGACCCAAAGCAATAACATCTATTGAGCATCATTTGAGAATTATTAGAGATGACAATTCTCTGAATCAAATTGGGGACAGGACCCACAATTCGTGATTTAACAGACCTTCCAGATGAAATTGATATACACTAAAAGACCTAGGACACTATTTTTGGTATTGTACTTGAGATTGAATTGGTTGTAGACGTCTCAAAATATAGGCATTGAAAATTTTCAGGTTTTAATTGTTCTCTTGTCTATCTCTGTTGGCAATTTGAGCATAATGTGTTGTCCTTCATACTACTACTACTACTACTACTACTACTACCACTACCACCACTACACTACTATTACTACTAATACTACCACCACCACCATTACTACTACTATTACTACTATCACTAACACCACCACTACTACTACTACCACTACTACCACCACCACTACTACTATTACTACTACCACTACTATTACTACTACTACCACCACCACCACCACTACTACTACTACCACCACCACTATTACTACTACTACCACTACCACCACCACTACTACTATTACTACTCCCACTACCACCACCACTGCTACTACTACCACTACCACCACCACTACTATTACTACTAATACCACCACCACCACCACTACTACTATTAC